>CAKASE010000074.1:10000000-10512500 GCA_916720795.1 Danaus chrysippus | reverse complement strand
TCTGAACAAGCTGTCTCAGAGCTAAGTTCCCGTCTGACAATGCTTAGCGATAAATGCAAACAGTTAACAGCTAGAGAGTAAATATAAAATAAAATATTTACTTAATATAATAATTAATATTGTAGTCTTAAATCTCTTGATTTCTTTTATTTTTACAGATCAGATTGTGAGAGTGAGTTGGAGAGTGTAAGAGATAGATTGGAGAAACAAGAGAGTCGACTGCTAAAGGCGCATGAAATCGTTAAGACGAACGCTCGCAGAGCCAAGAAACTTGTAGAGGGCGCGGACGATTGGCGAATATTTCAGGTATACATGAATTTATTAGAATACTGAAAATTTTACGTTATATTATAACTATATGTGATTTGATTAAATATAAATTATAATACGGATAATCCCTTCAAAAAAGATAATATGTAAATATTGAATGATTCCTTTAATACACAAATAACATTTATAATAAATATGCATTATAATGAAGGACCCTATCTATTTCCAGCTATCGCTGTGGGTACGTAACTACGGCGAGGCGGCGTACAACGCGCTGGTGTCTTTATCTGAGGCGGTGGGTGGATCGGACGCCGCGTCTCAGCTGGCCGCCATGTTGGCCGCGAGGAGGATACACACGCTACTAGCGCCGCACCAGAGACGACTTGATACAATAGTACAGAAGTATGAAATAAATAAAACATTACGTATATACGGAACATTACATATAAATGTTGATGTCAGACGGCTATAGCTACGTCATACGTGTATCAAGTAACGCCATCCGTGCCGTACTTATCATAATATACTGTAATCCTTTGAATTATTTTTATATCTTCTCATAATTGAACTGTTGTAATTTTGTAATGGCTTATGGCAACATTTAAGTATCAACTTTTATTTGAAAACTAATTCAATTTAATCGTTTTAATTAACACCTTCCTAACAATTAACAACGGTTTCTATAAAGCAAAATAACGTAAGCGGTGTTGTTTTCAGAATGATAGCAGATGCCCAATCGGCAGCGAAGGAACGGCCTGCTGTAGTTGAAGGTATAATATAATTCAATAGCTTATTTGTTTTACTACAAACAAATATATTTTTTTAATTAAACGCCATTACATTAAAGCTTCATAAGAAAAATCTTTCAAGGGATCAAAATATCCATCAGTAGAATATAGCATTTCATAATATTACATATTATTAATAAAAAAAGTACTTACATATAATGGTCACCTTTAAAACTTTTTATCATCGTTTAAAAACATTAATACGTTTATATTGTTGAATGTTGGTTCCATCTGTAATTGTCACTCATATGAGGTCCTAGATTTTTTTTCTAATATATCTGTTGTTTATGTGTGCCGAATATGTGTGACGTTGACGTACCTTTTAAATAAATAAAAAAAAAATATTGTAGAGAGTGTATTCTCATCATCCGCGACATCTAGCGGCAGCGGCGTGAGTGTCGCCACCGGACACACAAGACGACTGGCGGCCTTCAGGAGAATGTTAGCACCGAAAGTACAGGAACACGCGGTCAGTGAGATGTACTAGTCATTATAATAGAAATAGAAGAAGAAATACATACAAATAGAAGAAGAGTTATGGAAACAAAATAAATTTATTTACTACTAGCTTTCCGCCCGCAGCTTCGCCCGCGTGGTTTTCGATTATATCGCGTTTCCAAGAGAACTTTTCAAAAGTTTGAGATGAAAACTATACTATGTTCTTTCTCAAGGTCAACTCTATGTCTGTACCAAATATCATTAAAATCAGTTCAGTGGTTTAGGCGTGAAAGCGTAACAGACAGACAGACAGAGTTACTTTCGTATTTATAATATTAGTAGGGATCATTACATATATTTGACTTTTTTTATGTTATGTTATGTGGCAAACGAACAGACGGTCCACTTGATGTAAGGTGGTTACCGTCGCCCATGGACATCCGCAACATATTTGTTGCGGATACGTTGCCAACCTTTTCGTTTTAGGGATAGGGAAGGGTGGGAATAAGGAAATACTAGGAAAGGTTGGGAAAAGGGAAAGGGCAACCGGCTCTCTCACTCATCGGACGAAACGCAGTAATTACTGATTACTTCACGCCGATCTTCTGTGAGAGGGTGGTACTTCCCCGGTTGAGCCAGCCCATGTTCGAGCTGTAGTAACTTAACCACAGCTAGGCTCTACCACCTAAGCAAATTCAAGCTAATAAATTTCGTTTTGGCTCAAAAGGACTCGTATCCAGAGCCGTAAAAACATTTACCAAATAATAATAATAATAATAATAAATTTCGTTTGTTTTTCAGTTGATTGATGACATACGTGAACAAGGTAAATTTTATTTAAAATATTATGTATTGTAAATTATTTTTAGAAACCTCATTATTATTTGAACATCGATTCCGAAAATACTGTACATTATAAATAAAACTCATGGACTGGGTTAAGTAATTAAAAGTTTGAAAAAAACGCGTAATTCAACAAAATGTTTATATTTGATAAATTTGGTGAGGTAAAGAGTGGAGCTTGGACGGTGGAGGTGAGCGTTTAACGCAAGTTAGATAGGGCCTTTAAACCTATACTTGGGTCGCAAGTCCCAGGCACAGTTGAAGCTCTTTTCCATTCAATCCATGCCAATATGAGAAGTTTCGTCTCTATAATAATATATTTTGTATAGCTCGCCGTTCTTCTATATCTCTGCGGGTGGTAACTCTCGGAATGGAAACATCAGAACCACAACAACTGCCGTCGGTGATCCCTCGACGGTCGCTGAGATAAACACATACACATTGACTTATATGAAACATTATATACTTATGTTTTATGAAAGACTGAAATGATACCACCATTTGACGTATTCGAGTTATATTGTATTTGAAACAATATTTCAAGTTTTGAATTTTACTCATTATCTGAAATATATTTATTTTTATTCTGCTGTGTTTTTCATTTATTTATTAATAATATATTCAACTAAATTTCTAATAACATTTAGGAGAAAGATTTTCATTATTAGAGCACCCCTATATATTACTATTGAAAAATAAATATACCTATTTAGGTAAACATAAAAAAAAATGTGATGTTAGTACCTAATGCTCTTTATATACAAGTAACTAGTAGGTATTTATAAATCTTCGTCAATGTTAAACTCAAATACATGAATGATAATAATATGGTTTTTATTTGTTACATTAATCTTATGATTTTGTTGTATGTAATTTATTGTGACGATGTTTGCTATCGTTTGGAAGATTCTAGGTTTTATAACTGTTTGAAGAGCTAACGATTTACATGATATAAAATATTTTGTTGCACATCGCGTACGTAAGTGTGTTTTAAAAGAATTATACATATATGCAGCAAAGCTATCTTACCGCTTAATATAGATCTCTTTCTGAATACTTAAAATATAATACTTAATATCTCGCTAGGATAAAAATATCATACAATTTTATGCATATATAATACAATGTTACATAATATTAATATATGGAACATCTGAACCAGTACTTATTTAAAGCCATTATTGATTACCTATATTATCTTAATTTAAATACTAGAAAACGCATCGGAAAAAAAGGCAGTTGCGTTTGATAAAATCTCAAAATAAAATAAATACATAGACAAAGACCGAGAAAAAATCATTGTTTGAGGTATATAAAAAGTATTTAATAATGCTCATTATAATTTTAGATTAATAGACTAGTATCATTAAAAAAATATGCGTGGAGTCCTTCCCTGCGAAAGAAGTCAAACTTGTTAATCTTGGAATGAAAACAGGAAGGGGAATAATTGAATTTAAGGAGTTTTTCACATTTCTTTAAGACACTTTTTATTAACATTTCAGTGTCACGTATTCCTTTCTGCAGTCCTGCCCTCCTTCCAGGACCCAGGAGCTATAAACGTTTAGTGCAACCTTGTTAGAAGTCGTGTCATAATAAAATATTTATTTAATATATCCATTTACATGTTTACAATAAACTCTGATGTCCATACTAGGCTAAGCCTGTATCATGAACAAAGAGTAAAACGTTTCACTTCAAAAACAAAGAAATAAATTATGAAGTAGGTACTAGTAATAGACACAAATCAATAGATATTATAATACAAAGTCCCCCGCAGCATCTGTTTGTCTGTCTGTTCGCAATAAACAGAAAAACTACTGTACCGATTATCAAGCAGTTTTCACCACTCGATAGCGTGATTGTCGAGGAAGGTTTTTATGTATAATTTGTTATGATTTCGTATTGATTTGTGTTGTACACACAATTAACGAGTTGTGTTAACGATATTTGTTAAAAATGTTGGGTAAAAATGAACCGTCTGTCAGCTTTTAGCGAAAACCCTTTGAGATATTACAAAACAATGTATGATGGAATTATGTATTTTAGATAGGTCTACAGAAAAGTCCGCGATGGCATATGTCTATCTCTGAAGGATAACATATTATATATTTTACTACTTTTAAAAATTTTCATTCACACAGCGTTTGTAGGTAAGCTATTTATATAATTACGGTATATAGTCTTACTAAAATAAATTACTTCATTTTGAAACTTATATCAGTGTCTGTAAATTACTTTTTGAATTATTTAATTCGGTTGTACACTTTTAAAAGTTATCATAAGTTCAATAATTCTCAAAATTGAATCCACAAGATAGCTCACCTTTTAACATTTTGTTGTACCTATACAAAATTTTTGTAATTTTATATTATTAAAAAATATTATTAACATAAAAAAAAAATCTAAGTTCAAACTTAAAATATGTTAATGAAGAAAGATGAAATTTTTTGTTTGTCTTGATTTAACTCAATCATTAAGCTCAAAGTAGGCTATTATATATTTTTTGTAAAGTACTCCTGCGAAGCTGGGGCGGGCACCTAGTATTGTATAATGTTGTACAAGACGGCGAAAGAGAAAGTTTTGATTATTTATTTCACGAATCAAGCCTTCCAAGGATCTTTTAAAAAAAATATATATTAATATGTGAAATTGAATTTTGTCATTATTTTAAGAAAATAGCGTAGCCTTAAAAGGAGATAATTGAAAATATGTCACTTCCATTTCATTTGTTTATTACAATTTATTTAAACATTCCAAAATTCTTAAAACCAATGGATTCACAATACATGAAATGTTACCTTCTAAACACAAATTTCTTTCATGAGCAACAAAGAATAATACATTTGTTGGTAGGGAACATAATTATTGTCAAATCATTAAGATGCATTTGATTATATTATGTGTAAATTTAATCATAGACACTCACATTAACCATATAAATGTATCTACAGATATATTCTAAAAGGGGAATGTCCTAAAAAGTTACCGTCTCCAAAGTTGTATTTCATGTGTAAATACCCTACAGATAAATTCTGAAGGCACAAGGACTTTGAAATGTCTGGGTTAAAAATTTAAAAACCCATTTAGGATGCTAATACTAAGAAGTTATTACTACTGATATTATATAACCTACTGTATCTAATAATAACACATTGTCATGACATTCAATATCCACATCAAAAGTAACTATCTTCATATCCAATAGTACAGTAGTGCAAAATTATTAAAGAAACTTTTCCATAATGTATTCCTTTTACATGTGACAAATAGGCCAATAAAAGTAAGTTGCAACAAATTAGGGCCTTTTGAAATTGGGGTGACATTATATGTTCTAAATTTAACTATTTTACATACTTTGATAAATAAAATCACATATAAATAGAACACCTTAATATAAATTAATTAATAGAAAATTAAATTAAAACCATTTAATCCAGTAAATTTAAAATATATTAAACAAATTACTTCAAATAAAAAAAGAAAATATTTGGAAGGTTTCAAATAAAAATATGAAAATATACACAGAATTATTTGCTCACACATAAATTACATTCACAAAATATACATACACACTTAAACATCAATTTAATACAAAACACACATTTTGTTATTTTTTTTTTATAGTCTTTATAAAAGAAATAAATAAACTAATAGTTATAAATTACCTACTTTACTCTAACACAATAAAAACAACATGCTATTAAATTTACAAATTTATACTAAAATTTAGCTACTCAACAAGGATGATGTAGTGGCTGGAATAAGAACTACCGAGGCCAAACAACATGGGGATCTCAATAGTGAGAAGACCATGTGCCGATCTGGTGTACTCATTACCGAGAGCGCAACATGCACAACAACATTTCACTTCACTTTGCCAAATTGGTCTTTCACTAATTTGAAACAGCATTAGAATATCAAAGCGTCATAAATCAGGGAAACGTAATGGATCTTCTACATAGTCTTCAGGTATCACAAATAACTCATCGGGAATATTATCACGAAATTCGAATTTTTGAAATGTAATTTTTGCAGTTACAGTCGGAAGGATGGGTATGTCTATTTTTACTGGAAAACCCTTAGGCAGTTTCATTGCTACAAATTGACGTAATTTTGCAAAGTGTTTAAAAGGTGCTATCACTTCAAGGACATTTAAAAGCATGTCAACACTCAGAGGAAAATCATCACTCATAGCAATAGTGGCTCGGAAATTCCTGGATGATTCTTTGTACACAAGCTCCCTTCCTAGACCAGGGTACTCTCCGGGGGATGATGATATGTATGTTTCCCAGTCAATACTACTCTCAGGTGGAGGGTTCAGAGATGCTCTCCTCACTGGCTCACCGTTGGTGTCCAAGTTTTGCGTGTTACCTTTAGTTAAGCTTTCTATAATTGCTTTATTTTTTTGCAAATCATCCGTTGATAGATGTTCTCTTCTCTTTCGTGACTCTAAAACAAGACCTGAAATAGTATAGATATTACTTTTATATAAACCAGCAACAGTCTCCTTTCTGTCCTCACGAAAGATCCAGCCGGACTGAGCCCTAGAAAATGAGATGCCTTTAGTTGACATTTGTGCAGCAAGTATATCACTTGACATGAGCAGATCCACTTCATCCTCTATTTCATTTTCTGTTTCCTCATAGCGGACATGTTGGAACACTTTAACCTTGTTATCCAGAACTGTTAGTGACTCACTTGGTGGTTTTTCACCTTTAAAAATAAATGAAACATCGCCCCTTTCCCATTTCATATCAGTAAAGTCTACTAATGTTGTATCCAATCTAATACCAGAACCTGATTTGTAAATTTTGCATACATCGGATGGCAATATTCTGGACACAAGGGGTACCCAAGAATGGAAGTCCCATTTTAATTCCATATAAAAGTTCTGTATTTGTGATAGAGCCCTTATAAGATCTGGTCTTCTGACTTCCATCTGTTCACGAGCTTGCTGTTTCAGTTTGCGGACCAGCGAAGATATAGTTTGGCGATCACCATAGCTGATAGCCTCTGCAAGTGGGGACCATCCTGCAAGGTTTTTTACCTTTACCGGCGCACCATGAGCTAATAAAAGTTGCACGCATTCTTTGCGACCTAGCATAACAGCTAGGTGCAATGCTGTGTTTCCATGTTTATCTTTTCTAGTCACATCATTGAACCTTAGTAACGACGACAATTTGCGCACGTCTCCCATAAAAACACATTCGTGAAGAGGATACACTTCATTTTCGCTGCTACATATCAATTCAGACATTTCGTTTGTGTTTTTACACCATCACTTTAACTAAATATAACACTCAATTATAAAACACAAATACAGATTTTCTAATCAATAAGATAAGATTACAATAAAAAACAGCACTTCCAATTTTAACATTTTTTTCTAGTCATGATTAAACGTTTTTCCCACAAAATTAGACAATCATTAAGTTAACTTTTTAATTTAGAATAAAAACAACATAGTTATATATTATATCAGTATTGAATTAATTAAATCTATTAAACAAATCGAAGTAACGATTGCAAAAGATTGGCTGACAGCGACATATGTGAAATGACGTTTGATCAATTTAATATTGACATTTGTTAGTGGTGTTCATGTGGAAAACAAAATAATAAAAAAAATCCAAATCTACTCTCTTAACCACCCTCATTTATCTCATATAAAGCATTTTAGCTACTTTTTACTTTTGTTTATTTTTAAGAAAACACTTTTTCCAAATTGGTCTCTTTTCAGCACTTCAAGTTTTAATTAAAAATGCTAAAATTACTCTTTAAGACAAGTAATTAGATAAAAATATTAGCCATTAGATATACAAGTTATTAAAAATATAAAAGATATATATTACCAACATCATGTATTTCTACGATTTTATTTTGATTTTACAATGTAACGTTACGCATCGTCAATTTTTAATGACTTATAAGTGAACCAATACTGACAACGTTTGTCGTGTTAAAAAGTATAAGAAGTTTTTTGGCAGAATATACTGTGCACGTTTTTGCACGGATGAAGGCCATATTTTAAACAATCAATCATAAGAAGCTTTTAAATGCTTTCAAATTTTATTGTATTCGTATTTATTTGTAATAGCAAAAACTCAGAAAACCAAAAAAAAATATTCATTTCATTTGTAATTAAAAATTTAGTTTGTTTAATAAGTTCAGTATAAAGATGTCCAGAGAGAGTAATAAGATAGTGGGCCTTATGGTTCTGATTGATAAACCTTAAATATAAACAAAAATTCTTTTTTTTCTAGCAGTATACTACCTACCAGTCAAAATAAAACTACCAATCAACAAATCTTTTAATCAACAATTTTTTTTTCGTTTAGGTTTGTATTTCTCATATCTAATGATTCATTAAATATACTTAAATTTTTATGCTGGAATCTTCACCGGTATTTATTTTTATTTCCTAAATGTGTTTGAAATAACCATCATTACTGAACGTTACTTTAAAGAAAATCATAAAATATTTGGTCGCTAGATGGCGTTGAACTACATAATTTTTGTTTTCAAGCGTAGGTTGTGTCAATGGCAAGAAAATTGACAAATACGCGCAGAAGTAAAAGATTCTGTAGTGTTTAAATTTTAAAATGTTATTTGCGTGAATGTGCGTCAAGTACAGTTTAACTTATCTTTGATTTTTTTAAATAGTATTTACGAATAGTTATCTCGAAAAATAGACAAGATTCCGGTCTAAAATAATTGCATTAAAGAAAATATTATTGATTACTGCTTCTCAATTACTTAAAAATATATATTTATTGGTAATAGATATTTTAACAGCAGTGTTTTTACGATTACTCTATAATCATTTATATATAATTGAATTGCCGGTGTTAGTGCGTAATGTTTTCCTGCTTCTGACTTTGTAAACAAAATAGAGTGATCATCAGGACCGTCATATGTAGAAACATCAATAACAAAGAACATGTAAGTATACATTTTTTATTCATACTGTAGTATTTTTTGTAGTATTGTAGACAGGTGCTGAGTAAGTATTTTAACAGTTGGAAACAGAAAGACTTGTAGATTAATGTGTGCATGAAATGTATTAAACATTAGAAATAAGAAACCATTAAAAGAATGTTATGCAGACATACTAAACATGAATATTAATGCTTAAAATGTAGCAGCCTATAAATAAAATACATAGAAGTATTATTTATTATAAATGAAATTGATCAATGAAAATTCTAGTTTGAATGTTAATTTATATTTTGATTTCAATATATTTAATTAAAATATGTTCTTAATAATTATTCCCTTATCCCACACATATATACATTTTACACTTACGTAAGAGTACTCTTTTGAATAAAATTTTTGGAAGTATTGTATAAGAAATACCTATTTGAATATTTTAATTTTCAATGTTTTATCATATCCACTCCAAATATATCTTATAAAAATAGTATATTTGACAAAACAATTTTAATTTAAACTAATTATTTATTTTCTCATTTACATTACTAAATAATTATATCCTTGTTTAATGCACAAGTATATTATTAAAAAGTGGGTTTTGTATGTTAAAACTTGTTTAAAGAGATATTAGAAATATTTTATCATGTTTTTATATGTTATGTCCAGATTAGTTGTTATATATAACACTATCACGATGTAGGGCATGTGACTATCAGAAATTAAGACGAATTATTAGGTGTTATTTATGAATTAGACTGTGAAGTTATGAGAAATATTATCTTTGATTGGTTGGTTTTATATGTACTTTGACAACTCCCTTCACAAGCACTTCTGACCAGTAAAATATATATATATATATATATATATACATATAGTATCTTATGTAGCTCATTTAATATTTTTATAAGTAACAATTAATATGCTCCATTCAAGTCTTACAGTCACCCTCATTGATGGTTTATTTGCTCCTATTCTGGTGTATGATTCTTATTGGTCAAAGTTCAATTCAGTACAATTATACTGAATACATCACTACCCAACAAATAGACCCCCTCTATGTCATTAAAAAAGTTAAAATAGTAAAAAAAAGATTTTATTGTATTTCAATGACAGCACAGTTTTTGAAAATTTGTGTTAGAAAATTTCAGAAGTACATATAACGAAAATAAAATAAAATATGAAGTTATTATTGAAGACAGTCATATAATATTGGCTTACCATCACTATCGGGTTTCGTGACCAAAGTTATTTAATACACTATGTATGGTTAAGGAAACTATTAATAAATACTATGTACCAGATATTTGACATAACTATCTTTTTAATAACTATAATTTTATGCATATAATAATTTAATATGAATATTAGAGGATATTTTTTCTCAGTTTAAATACAAACTTTTTTTATTCATCAAAACTAAAGTTTCATGTAACAGATGGTTGATGTTTAAATTGTTATAAAAACAAACACCAGCTTCCAAACAGATGTCCGTCATGTTGCAGATAACAGTTTATTTCTGTTGACTGATAATACATTTGCTTTGATAAAACTTTTTAATGAAATCAACCATATCACAAAGATGTTTTTGTTACCTACTAATGTTTTTTGAATATTATCTTGTTAATATGTTTGAATGAAATCATCGTCAAAAGGAGTTTTTAAGGCAAATAAAAAAAATATTGATCTCCTTTTGTGGAGTAAGTTTTATTGCTTGACAATATGTTTTGTGTACAGTATTCAAGGTACAATTTCAATCTTGATTTTTAATGTTCATTTTCAAAATTTTACTTCCAATTAGGTCCTATAAAATGGCAGAAGCCAGTATTTATAGTTTTCAAATAAAAATAAACGTAAAGGTTCATACAATATTCCAAAGTTTCAATATCATATCTAATTATAAGCAGTCATAAAAATGATTCTAAGGATTATATTATATTATTATTAATTCAGCACGGTTGACACTTAAGCACTATTGGATGAAGTAGATAAGTTCTGTGAGTGCATGGTTACATTGAGGACAAAATACAATAAATGCCACCGTCTGTTTCTCGGTAGGCAGAATACAAGATATTCCTCATACGATCCGAGATATTCGTTGGGCGGTCAGTACGTTTCTACGGTTACGGAAAATTCTCCATGTAAATTTGTCGGCCGTAAGTTCGATCGACCGATCTCAACAAGGTAGGAACCGATCAGTCCAATCGGTCAAAAAAGGTTGGAAGTACGTGGCTAGAATCAAGACTTCAATTCTATAAACAGTTTATGATAGGAGCACAAAGTAACAAAGTAGGGTTAAGAACAAGAAAAAGGCCAAAGATACGGATATATTGAAGTCTTTTTCTCTGGAAATCCCGTTTGGGTGATCCAAAGGGGATTTCCAGAGATCATGTTATCAAGGCCAATAAATATTACGAATTTAATAAATAACTCACTTAGAATAGGTTCGTCGTAAATTTGCACGCGGTAGAAGTGGGTGCGAGAGCAATAACAGCTAAATGTCTCTAAAATCTATGCTGTACCAGGGCTGTAGGGCTTAGTTCAGCTCTAGTAGGTTCGTTTCAGATTTGGTTAGGTAGATAGAGGTGCTTGGACGGTGAGGGTGAGCATTTATCACGTATTAGATAGGGGTCTTTAAACCTACACTTGGGTCGCAAGTCCCAGGCACTGTAAAAGCTCTAAACGGACCTGGTACCTGCTCGGTGAATATAATGTAATAATGCTGAGTAGTTTCGTCTCATTCAACGTTTACTACGAGTATGAATTATGTATACATACGTATATTATATGTTGAACGTTAAAATAGGGGAATACTGTCCTTTATAAGAATATTCTCATTTAATATATCGGATTTAATACCCTTGAGTAAGAATGTTTTTAATTTGTACCATCGCGTCTCCCCAATTTATACCATCCAATGCTTACTGTTGCCACTGTACTTGGACAGGTGGCTACGCAGGTGGTTATTCTGGTGACACCTGATAATTTTGACCATCCATATTTATAAATTACGTCAATAAAAACGACTCGATCCGATACATATATTTTTTTGCATTACTTTCATTATGGATATAACAGGATAGCAGTTTACTAGAAGAGAGTATTGAAGTATAACAAAATTAAAATGGTGAAAAGTAAAATTTTAAGTTAACAGTTTTATTGTATAAAAGGGAAAATATTTTTCTATAACCAGCCAGTCATTCTCATAGATAAAAATACTATTTAGCTACATATTGATTTAGTTTGTACTTTGTCCAGCCGTTAGATATTTTTATTGTCCTATCAATGGGTACTCTAGATTCATGAAAATAGTGATTTACACAACACAACACTAATAATAAATACGAAACCAATAACTGTTACCTAATGCCTATAGAATTAATTTGTCGAGTGTAGCACAATATTCACATCGTTTTTTTATTTTTATTTCGTCTTAGTGATTTTGTTCAAATATTTATTCAAAGCTTATTTCGTAATATTGTGCACAAAGTTTAAATAACATTTATTATTTATACAAGGCGTCATACATATTTTTAATAACCAATATTATTTAAAGATATTTTTTTATTCTTTGTATTGAGTACCTCATATGGTGCCTTCTGTGAAAAGAGGTATTGAACCGACTACCGACAACGAATGGGTCAAGGTTTTTTCTTGAAAAAACGTTAAGAGAATCTTCACTAGGTGAATTCGACCTTAATCAATCCTACAAAATTTTGGTTGGATCCCACAATTGCACCAAAAATCAAATTCACGAACATTTTCTACATTTATTTCAGTTTCAAAAAATACGTATTTTGTATTGTCATATAAGAACAACTTATAGATCTTAATTTGCTTTTATAGAAATTAGGTATTTTACAAGAAAATAAAAATATTATTCGTGAACAGTATTATGTATTAATGTTGCACAAGAAATTATTATTGGTTTTCGTATTCATGAGGTCATGTTCAAAATTATCCCTTATTAGATTATTTTCTGACATTACTTGAAACTGTGGAGATGTTCCTCTTATTTTTTATGATTAGATTAGATTGAAGAATATCACATTTCAGTTTGTTAATATTATATATGTATGTGTTTATATTCACGCTTCGATTAAGTGTTTCCTGTACATATATCAGAGAAAATCATACATCTTTATATACAGTAAAAGTCGGTTACGAATGACGAAATATGACATTGTATTTTATTCCGTTACGTAATCGAATTTATCTTAGAATTTTGAATTAGGTCAATAAGAGGGATAGTCACAATTCCTATTGAAGTCTTGTATTTGACGATGGTCGAGTGTTTGATATTCTTTAAATGCTAGTCTAGTCGTTGTGTGTTGAGAGCTGAAGGGTTGGTGGCGCTCGTCCGTCATGCGCGCACTACACTCCACAGTACGCCCGTGGGTTGGCCCCGACGTTTCTCTTTCCCACAAGTTCAGTTGCACGTTACCAGCCCTCGGAGCGGACGTGTGTGAGATGCTGTTATAACCACCGTCAGCTGTCCCATGCTAATAAAGCACATTGGTTCGTTGCATCGATGCATGGACCACATTAGATGCTTCTGCACCTCATCTCTCATTAAACATAGGAGGATGTCTCTTGTCATTGTATCATATTATTATTTGAGTTCAGTTTAATCATTGAATATTGTCATTACATAACAATCACTTAGTATTGTTTAGAATCATCTGAATGTGTTTTTCGTTGTCACGATTTAGGGTTCATAATGCAAAGATATAGATATAGCTGTACCGTTTGAGATATGTTACATTAGTCTGTAGATGAGCGTTTGTCATTATGATTTCAAATAGGATTTTAATCTGCTATATTATATGAAACGTGTATTTCGATTATAAAAAGTGATGGAATTTTAATTACGAATAAAAATAATTACGATAGATATTTTTTTTATTTCATATATCAAGAGAAACGTTTATTCTTTATTATAAACCCATTGACTTTTGTATGTACCTATATATGCTATGTTATTGTCGATATGTATGTAATACCTAGAAGATTCTAAAGTTCTTTCGTCAACCGAGAGTCATTCAGTTGTTGGATACTTATAAATGCAAAATGTATCTACATTCCGTAATGTAGTTCAAGCTTTTAGTTTTTTACTTATTCCCCTTTCGTTCGTTAGGACGAAGCAAAATCGAGAGTTACTTGCATCCCTTCAATATATTATTGTTTCAATATTTAAAATAATTAAAAATAATGTCATCAATTATCGCTATTATTGTGTAGCTAAAGGTGTGTTTATGTCGTTAAGATATATCCTGTTCTGGCACAAAGACCAGGAAATTGTCTCGTATACGATCACATAGTTATGTCGTACAAAGTTTATTATTCATTAAACGACAGCGCCGTATTACATATCAAGAGGTCTGGTGATGTCTATGTACATATATTGTAGTATGTTTTGTTGTATCGAGATTTGTTTTTAAAAGAGTGTGCGAGGGAGCGTGTAGAGCTCGTTGCCAAGGTTACAGGGGTGGGTGCGATCAGCTGGTGTTACGTAAAGCACTGCTGCGGGGGCTGAGGTTAGGGCCGATCGATAAATGCTTACGACCGCCTCCATAGCCCGGTACACAATGCTCTCACTGGCTCTGATGTACATTAGTCTTCACTGTCACCGCTAGTCGCTACACAGATACGATTAATGTATATTATTTCAGAATACATTAAATTTTGTGTTAGAACAATAAATATAATAAGTTGTATATGTGTCTCATTTGCATCTCGTTTGAATGTATATTGATTTGTTGATTTGATTGAAACGTTATCACAGTGTTTTCTTGATACGTTTCAAGCATGAAATTCTAAAGCCTGTATTGAATACAGAGGAGCAAGTTTATACAATGTACAATAGGATCGGTCTAAAGGGGGGATATTATCCCGTACAGTGGCCTGGATAACCTTGATGGCATGAGCATTTCCTCTCAGCTAGCGAATAAGTCACTGTGCTCCTGCCCTATGATTTACTTAACAGGATAATACGTCTCTTCCCTTCGGTGTATTTTACATTCGATGTTTCTTCCCCAACAATATATCTGATTATAAAATTAAATGATATAAAATGTATACGAATATAATATCTACATACATTTAATTTTATTGTTTCATACATAACAATTAATGCATTGTCATGAATGTCATCAGACAAAAATAAACATCTAAATAATACGTAATATTCCAGGCAGATAGGAATCATATTTCATATAATAACTATGAAAAATATTAAATTTTAAATATATGAAATTCAGATTTAAATAAATTCAAAGAAAACGTGTCATTTGCCAGTGGCCTTTAAGATATATCATCAAACACTCCACTTTCAATATTGCTGAATCAAAGATATGGATACAAAAAGAAATTTTATAGAAATTATATGTCATATATATAGAGAATTTTAACTAAACTAAATAACATTTAGCGTAGTGGAAATAAACTAAATAATATAACTTTTTATAGTCGACTGTTTTGTTTACGTGCGAGGTTCGTGTTAGTGGGTGGAGTTTCGACGGCTTTAAACCATTGATTTGTTTATAATATTTGCAAAGTTAGTTTTGTAGACAAATTAACTTATATCGTGTCGACTATCAGAATATCTTTGATTTAAATTAGAATAAAATAGTTAAGAACAGATTATTTAAAGTAAATTCTCTGGGTTATATTTTGAATTGATATAGTGCTCCTATTCCTCCTTTTTTGAATACGTTTAGAAATGACCAATATTTCAATTCAATAGACTTTGATATTGAGTTTACGTGAGATTCAATTTTTGATAATTATTTCCGTAACGAAATGCCGATACGTGATTTACGACTGGACATGTATGTCATTAATTACTAACGGTATAATATTTTATGATGGCATAAATATTGATATTATATAAAAAATATTAAATATCACATACGGAATTCACGTCACCGATAAGGAAATATTATAAAGAAATGTAGTTAATTATTATTTTTATCATACAATAATTACCTTGTTCTGATTACGGAATATAGTAAATAATTACATTAAACATTCCTATTAAACAACTGAATGATATGTCAACTATAAGAAAAACGACTTTTTTTAAATATATTTCATTGATTTATGAGAATTTAATATCAATAAAGAGAATTAAGTAGGTAGGTAGATATGAATATGTTACGAAATTTTATATAATATTATCTTATCATTACAATCATTGTTTGAATTTCGAAAGATTGAGATTATAAAGAAGAAATACATCATCGATATTAAAAAACATAGCAGATAAGATTTGAATCTAAAAAAACGCTGTAAATAATATTAGGAGTGTTAATCCGGCAAAGTAAGAACTGGTTTTGCATATTGAATAAAGTTTTATATAGTCGTCATGCTGATGTGTGCCTGAGATTTAATATAACATTGCCATTAATATATTTGTTTTTATGCTAGAACCGGTCCACATATTTTTAAAAGCGCCTGTTAGAATGCCCGAACGTTCAAACATGCAACTTTGCTATTATTTTTTGTAAGGATTACGCTCATTAAACGCGAATTATAATTATGCAGATTTTCATTCACGCTTTTCATTATCACCGAAACAGTTCCTGCCATTATTTTTCAAACTTCAACTATGCTTATCTGTATACGCTTTCTATTTATATTGTTTTTTGTCGCTTAGCTTATTATTTATGTGGCTTGGGTGGTCTATTGTGTTGCAGCGTGTTCTAATGGTGCTTGGCGATTCAGTGGTATATTAATGTGAGAGCCGATGTGATAGTGGCCGCTGCTCCTAATACTGGCATGTCATCACCCGGGCGAGCGCCCCCCGGCGCAGTCCCTCCCGGCGCGGGTACTTTGCCCCCCGGCCCGGGACCGTCGCGCCAGCGCTCTCTCAAGGACCGTCTTAAAGATGGCATCACCGGACCATTCCACTGGCAGTGAGTCCTCATTCTTTTATTATCATAGTATTCGCAGGTTCTCCAGTTCTACACGACCGTGAAAGCCCTGGATGTTTATATATTGCATGATAGTTGTAAGCTTTCTTATTTCTTCACCAATCTGTCTCTTCCATTGCACCTTGTACGTTCTTAAAACACAGCTTTCGCAAATCCAGATTGTTTTTAAAGCGTAACGAGATAATTCTATCATCATGTCATGAAATATCAGTGACATTATTGCGTATTTTGCATTATCGCGTTACTTGTGATAATGGAAGAAAAGAAATATCGGTTTATTGGTTACACGTTTATTACGATAAAGGAATTGAAAAATCGTTCTGTAAATGAATGTGACTCGTAAACAACTAACTAGCAAACTGTGCTGTGTGCAATCGATACAACGTTTAAACTTTCTCATTTGCATTTTCTACTTTTACTAGATGCTCTATATCAAGTTATAAAAGGTTTACGTAATTTGATCTGTGTATATGCAGGCTGAAAAAGATATAAATACAAAAAGACATATATATTACTCTAAATATTGTTAAAACATATGTTTCATACATGTCGGTTTTAAGTAATGTATAAATTATACACTAGCTTTCCGTCCGCACCTTCGCCCGCGTGGATTTCGATTATATCGCGTTTAAACGAGAACCTTTCAAAAGTCTGGGATAAAAACTATCCTGTTCTTTCTCAAGCTCTACTCTACCTCTGTACCAAATTTCATTAAAATCAGTTCAGTGGTTTAGGCGTGAAAGCGTAACAGACAGACAGACAAACAGAGTTACTTTCGCATTTATAATATCAGTAGGGTTTAGAATAAGGTGATATCTACATATTTATTTCCTATAGAAATGTATTAAAAAAATTTAAAAGCGAATTAATTTGTATCAATTTCAATTCTTCTTTGATAAGTAAACATTTTGATGTAAGTTTTATTTATAGATATAATCAAATTGCATTTTATTTAAATTGTTTTTAGTTGTGTGAAATAACAACTATTGTTGTTTTTGTAGAAGCATGAGCCAAGAAATCGTCATATGAGTTAGAAGAATGTACAGACGCAAATATTTACACGTACATAAATCCTTTTAAATACATGTGAAATTATTTTGAAATACTTTGCAATTTTCATATCTCTGGGGACCATTTACCGGATATCCCTTATTTATTTTAATTAAAAACACGACCCAGCCATAAAGTGTGCAAAATTATTAAGTGCCTAGCACTTTTTGACGACAAATTTTATGACATTACACAGTGTAAGCGATAATAATTATGATGGAATATTTTTAGGTTCGCTGTCAGACATAAAAGTAAATTACTATACATTACACTCGCTTAAGCTAAAATGGTCTAACTAGATTTTATTGTTTAACCACAGCAAATGTTGCTAGTGCTTTTGTATTTCGCATAATATTAAAATACGTGAACATTTTGCTCGTACGAAAATTTCACAGGATTATATGGATAATCGCATGTGAAATTCCACGTTAGTTTCTAGAATGTTCGAATTCTATGTCCTTTCTTATGACGTTGGATTCTCGGATACAATTAATATGATAATACATTCCAGTTAGAGCTACATATAGCCAAAAGTAGGCTAGTAGGGTATGTGGATATGGCTGGAGTTAGGGCTGCAGTGCCATTTGTTGTTAATACCGTCGTTCTAGCCGCCTCGCCTATCACGCTGCTCGCTGTCTTTGTTGCGAGCCATGTTCCGTACATGTTCAGCCTTGGCCGATATTAAATGTTTAGAACCGCCATCGTCTCTCCGATTGTAAGAGGAGGGCGATCACTCTCCATTGTTATGTTGTATCATACAAAGTTATACGGATTTATATCACAAACTAGCTTTCCGCCCGCAGCTTCGCCGCGTGGAGTTCGGTTATATCGCGTTTCCAAGAGAACCTTTCAAAAGTCTGGGATAAAAACTATCCTATGTTCTTTCTCAAGGTCAACTCTATCTCTGTACCGAATTTCATTAAAATCAGTTCAGTGGTTTAGGCGTGAAAGCGTAGCAGACAGACAGACAGACAGACAGACAGAGTTACTTTCGCATTTATAATATTAGTAGGGATGAGCTTCAAAAAAATATTACGTAGCATACCTACTCTCGACAAATGCAGCGTTTTTCATCTTAATAATATGTTTCTGCCGTATGAAATGACATAAAATTGTTTTGTTAATTAAATAAATTGTTTTTTCCTTTGTGATGTCTCTCTTTGACGAATAACATTTTTTTATAAAAGAAGTGTGCAATTAAAACTTGTTGTTAGTGAATATAATATAATGAGCATTAATTAATATATTTACCTCGCATGGCGTAATTCTCCTTCATCTGTTGAACAAACGGCTTGCGAAAGTGCAACTTGCATCCGACTGAGCGTCAGATATGTAATCATTCTCAATATTTCACAAGTGTTGATCGATCATTGTTGCGTATTTATTGTCTCATCATATATATACATTACTCATCGTTACACTGAGATCATTACCACAAAACGGTTACGAACGAACTAACAGATTATTGTGTTCAGAACAAAGGATATTATAGACGAAACTTCTTTATATCTCCATGAAAGGATAATTTATTTTCATTCATTAGATATTTTCTCATTGTTTCACAATAAATCAATGCTGTTTTGTCTGAAAACTTTACTGTTTCATATTGATGCCTACTTCACTCGTGATATTTTTGGTTCTTGTACTAGGTACACTTATATTGCATACTGAATGTCCATTTTTAAATTGTCTCCAAAGGGTGATGTTTAGTCATGGGATAAAGACGTCGTGACATCCATTGTCGAGGTCGAAATACAATGGTCCAGTAACAAGGGAGTCACGATCACTGTACCTCGCCATCAACACGATCTACACCCACCGAGACTGATCGCTTTCATACAGTATTGTACATGCGTTACGCTAAGATATTTTATTAGTATATAAATATCATCATATTTACATATTAATGTCGCATACGATTGTTTAAGATGCTGTTTAACATTTCATTGTTCCTAGACTCTTGGTTGTAAACATGTGCGTGAGTCATTTGTTTTTTTTTCTCCTATTAGCTCTACGTATCCTATCGTAAAGATAAATCCTCGAATTGAAATATCTTTGACATAATCGTTACGGTTATCTTAATATGCTTGATGGATTTGTGTTATTCGTAGTTTTACTGAGAATTAACATCAGCTGACAAGCTCGGTAATACGTTATTATGATTCAAGCTCTGTGAATTAAGCTGAAGCTGCATAAGCTAATTTAATCACTTCAAAGGAATATTCCGGCTGAAAAGTTGCAAGTTAAAATGGTCTTAAAAGTAATCCCTAGTTTTTGGTCCGAGCTTTTTTATTTGGATGTAAGGAAATTATAAGTAAGAAATTTTATAAAAACAGTTCAGGAAAATTCAAAATTGAATAAAAAACAGACTCGTACAATTTTCCTCATTTATAACGTAAGTGTTAAAGGAAATAAAAAAATGTATATTTGTTTATCATATTATTATACAATTTTTTTTTTCTTTAAACGTGTATATATTATAGTTTAAATTTTTTTGTGAGTCTATTTGATGATGACTTAACATTAACTGCGTCATTCTGATAAACATACATAGGTACATACAATATTATTATGCAACCATCTATAGACTCTTATTAGTACAGAATAGTATAAATATTATGGTAGTACACAGTACTGAATGAAACGTTAAAAAAATACATTTCTTAATATTCAGGCAAAATTTTGTTACTTGTCGATAATCACATATATCTGTTTTGATTTAATGTTTGATATAATTTTAGAAGAAAAAATTGATAACATCAATCTGTTCATATACTAAATGTCTCAAATTGTGAAAAATATGCTGTGGTTTTCTCAGAGAAAAAAACATATCTTATATGTACCTTCAAATTTTACTATGCATATATTTAGTATGACAAAATTCTTTCATGAAAATATATCAGAATAATCAATTCAACGAAATAATGATGTTCATAATAATATCATTTTAAGATTGTCATGTAAAAATCTGCTTTTTTAATAACTTTTTAAACTAATATTTGGATATAATTTGAGAAAAAAATAAACTATCAGTCAGTGACTGTAGCATAAGAAAATATTTTTACTAGGTTATTGTTATTTTTGCAAAGGAATCTCTTATCTTGATTGATCTCTAAATATTGGATTTTGTTTATAAATCAACCAGCTAATTGAATTATACAGGTTGATGTACGAAACATTGATTATAACTGTATTACATATTGAAGTTGTCTATACTTTAATTTACAGGTCTATTTGAGAAGTTACTTCAATCGGCTTAGTCGAATTGTAATAACTATAGATTGATAAGTTTAAGTGAAAATGTCGTCTTGAATATTTAATTTCATCATCCTGTATATAACTGATAAGCAACGAGCCCCCGTTCTGTGTCACATCATCTCAAGGTGTTTGTCAGTGATGTACATTGATAAGATATCACCATTTTAATACGCATTTTACAGCAATTTAAAACATTTGCACGTTCAAAGTCTTTATTTTTCTAGAATCACAATAACTTTTGCGATGGCAAATATTTTTTGTTTAAGTTAAATTTGTGAAGAAATAATCTTATCGATCGAAGTCTTTCATAAGTCCCTATTATTGGGATTGATATGACATTAATGTTTTATATATAAAAAGTAAAGAGGTAAATTGTTATCGATAATCATATAACGCTTTTGTAACTAATAATTAAATAAATAGAAACTCAGCTCCCAGTTTGACGTGACTCTTATTTAGTATACGAGTACTTACTATAAATGAATACAAGCACGAATACGCCACGAAAAGACAACACCCACCTCTGTGCAGTCGGTGAAGTCCTTGAATCTTCCGCAATGCACTTGCGTGATGAACTCTCAAATGCTGGGTTTAATGCGTATCCTATTAAGACTTATATCCTTTAATTGAAGCCTGCACCAGTGCAATAGAGGTCAGGCAATTGAATGATTGCCAGCGGCGCCACCTGACACCTCTCGAGATGACGTTCAGCAGAGCATCCGTTCAATAAGCATAACAGGAGATGCAGAATCCTCGGGCTGATATGCATCCAATGCGTTTACGTCATACAACTAATTCGGGAGATTTGGATACCGATATGTTTATGTAAATTTAAAGTGTTTCAGCACGTGTGTTACATTAATTATAATATATTAATGCAACAGGCTAACGAAAATCCTGTTTCAATAAACTGTTAATCGATAATAGCTTTTAAATCTGTTTTAGATTATCTTCTTCTTCTATATATATAAAAATGGATTGCTGTTCCTTAGTCTCGCTAAAACTCAAGAACGGCTGAACCGATTTGGCTAATTTTAGTCTTGAAATACTCCTGGAAGTCCAGGGAAAGTTTAAAAGGTGAGAAAAATTGGAATAATTGCCGGGAAAACCCTAAAAACAGCCCTTTTCTATTTCCCATACAAACGTTTTTTTTGACATTAGATTTGACAACTAACTAATATGTCAATCATTCTGTTTGATTGAAACAGGAAAAATTTAATAAATACCAATACCTGGTTATTTAAGATGGAATAGAATTCGCCCGGACAGCTATACATATATTACTAATGACGAAATTAACGCGGACGAAGTCGCGGGCAAAATCTAGTGCTTTAAATAAAACAGCAGTCATTCTTATTTGACAAATTCGATAATGTTCTTTACGATTACAAATCATTGCAATTTCCAAATATCTTTAACGTAAGGTGAAATCATATCATACCCGATAAACGTTATCTAAAATCTATAATTGTTTTAATCTAAAAATAATAGTCTCGAATGTCAGTTTTTCATATAATCGTTAAATGAAAGTGTATGTTCAGTATCATGGAATATTTCTGATGATTTACATTACGCTTACGACTTTTTGGTCCTTTTTTTCGTTTTACTAGTTTGGTCTGTGATGTGTATGTGATTTATCTATTAAAAATATGTGAGAGAAGATATACTCATGAGTTTCTTCTGTTTAACACGGTATGTAAAACCAATTTAATTATTGAATCAATAGCTTTCTTAATTTTTATTTAAAATAAATTAAGTTAATAGTAATAAATAGTAAGTGAATTTTCTTATGTTTTGCATTGGTTATTGAAGATCAAGCTATCGTATTAAATTATAAAGCTACCCTAAAGATTTGCACATTCTCGAAGTATGTCTCTTAAACAAGATGATTTAATTCACTAGTTGCAGGGAAACTTGCTGAGAGCGGGGTTTCAATACTATCAATATATCGAATCGTCAGTAGTAGTAGCATAAAGTAATATAAAAGAACCTATAGACTGAATATTTCAAAGGTTTTAATTTTTTCGTTTTTACATATAAAGTAGCCATTTTACTCGAGATATCAATTAGTCACCCGTCCAATGTTACCGGATCTTGTAGACAATTCAATCACGTTTCTGATAACTGTTGCTATTTTCTGTGTTAATCATTGGTTTTAAAGACATTGTTGATCAATAGAAAATGACGCATAATCATTCAAAGTCAGATAGTTTAGAGAAAATGTCGTATCGAACCAGAAAGTACCAAATCGTTTAAATTCTATATAATTGTTTTCTCGATAAAATTTTTTCACTGTAGTTTATAAAATATAACTAATAAACGCTTACTTGAAAAGAAATGTTTTTTTCCGTGGCTAAATTTTCTATATTTACTTTTTTCTATTAAGAGTTTTTACTTTAGTTGGAAATCTATTGTGTCAGTAACATGCAAACCACTTTTATATAAAATATAAATCGTATAACCAAGTAAACGAGATTATACAGGGTGACTGGTGAATTACTATCAATATTTAAGGAGCATACTCGGTACATGATTCTCATTCGAATTATGTAAAAAAAATAGGTACTTAATTTTTGACCAAATTTCCGTGTAAATAAATAAAGTGTGTACACGTTCCAAGTGATCCAAGTGTGGGCGCGTGCGGCGGCGTGCTGACACAACACTACGCCGCCGCCGCGTCTGTGTGAGTGTGTGTGTATACCTAATCTGTAGGGTGTTCATACGATGCGTAATTAATTACATAACTTTTGGTTAACTTTACTTAGAAGATTATTAATATTTATGTTATATTAATTTTTATTTTGTCATATATTATCGTCAAATATCACGTCCTCAAATATCGATAGTAATTCACCAGTCACCCTGTATAATCTTGAATAAAAATAATAACTGTGATATTTTCCAATTTTATAATTAATTTATCGTTTTAGTAGAATTTTGCTATATTACTTACTTAAATGATAAATATCAACGGGCTTGATGGTGTCTTATTTATTAAAAAATATCTCAAAGACAGTTCCTTCAATAATTCTATGTTGCAGATGACCACGAGCGATGTCAGCTCGGTTGTCGCCTTTAGTATGAAAAAAAATTCTGATTTCAAATCAGACTTACTTGTTTTGACCATATGTTAGAGTACTAACGCATAGGTTAATGAATAGTCATATAAATAGTCAGTCAATAATATTTCAAAACTTTCGCCGTTTATTATTTCTTTAATAAGTATATCAGTTCGTTTCTATCGATAGAAATTTATATACATTTCTTAAAGTGAAGCTTTGATTAAAAGAAAAATTTAACCAAGAGTTCAAATCTGAACATACAGTTGTATTAAAATAAAGAAAACTCTAAATTGCATGGAAAATTTCATTTGGTATGTAATACGCGTATTCGTGCCTATTCGTGTTCGTCCTTCGTGGTCGAATACAGATGAGTCATATCGTGCGTACGTAATTTATCTAATTTAATTATAGTGAAGCCAAAAGAAAGCAAGTGCTCCTTAATATAAGGCTAATGTTTGTACTGAAGAGATGTATATAAATGTAACATTTACGGATATACCTATACATAGTATAGTTACTTCTAGTTACTATTCTTTTCCACTATGCTTTGATTTAAATCGTATGAAAACATACATTCCACCATTTTTAAAGAAATACATGGACGTAATAAAGTAAGGAATAGTAATTAAAAAATCTTGTATATTATATAATGTTTCATTATGTATGCTTTTATAATATATATTTAAATTCCGATATTATTATATTGGAATATAAATTCAACAGTCAAAGGATTGTTTATGGTTCAACATATTTTCAGATATAATGAAATTTCCACTAAAATTTTAAACAGGATTTCAATTAAATGTCTATACATTTTCGACTCAAGAGTTTGTTAGGCAATTTAATTTTTTTTAAATGGTATCTGGTACATATAGGATCCTAACTCGACTATGAATTAAATCTGTCAAGAGGTCAACGTACTAGGAAAGGAAAAGACGCAAAAGTTGTTTACCTTGTACATAGATGGATGAGATAAAAAATATACTGATAGTGTTGACCCTTATAATATTCTGGTACATTTGGTTACAAGTACTGTACAAGATTTTAAACCCAAACTGTACATTTATTAAGCATGCTATGGTTTACAGGAGTCTGTTGTTGTGCTTTTGATTTATTTATTAATCTATTAATTATTATTATTATTCTTTTTTCACTCGAGTATAACTCGATATATCTCCAATACTGCCGCCCTGAATGCATCAGAAAATGGCATTGTCAGAATCCCCATTATCAAATACTCTATCGTATGTTTCGGATGTACTACGCATTTTTTTTTCTTAAACTACATATACATACCTTTCGGTTACTTTGCAGCAATCGTTTTATTCTGTGGACTAATAGTAACAAAGTTCTTCACCTGTCAAATTAACTAATTTACTCTGGAGGCTGAAGTGTCTTATACTTACCTATTAGTGCTGAGCGCACTGATATTAATTACCTTAGCAGTGTCACGTCAAATCACGCCAGTTATCTCGTTACTAGAACAGTTTACAGTGATTGTATAGTGCCAACGAGTAAACCTATCAAGATAACTATGTTTTCTTAAACAGCTGTCGTTGTTCTCATGAAGTTTAACCTTCAATCATCTGATGTATTTTAATAAAAAATTAGGTGTACCACGAATTGAAACTCTTTGATCAATGCTTTCCTAGAAGCGACTCGTTCTAATGTCGAAATAAAATTGGCATAATGGTTTTAAGATTAAGAGTATGTTTATATATTTTTTCCTATAATTTCTTCGGACATTCCTGTAACTATGTATGATTGCAATAATTTAATTTCCGCAAATCACATCCAAATAGTGATCAAGTCGTTGTCGGCTACTGAATACATAACATAAACAACGTTATTTATGAATATATGTATTTCATAGAAAGATATTGCGCTTTAATTTTTTACAGACTTGTTTACTTAATTCACCTAAAATGATAATAATATTGAACAAAATATTATTTTGTAGAGAAAAAACCTTCGTGACAGCCAAAGATATTGTAAATAAGAGGTGAAAATTGTAATTGTTTAGGTTAATTTTCTCAAATAATCTCTCAATTCATCGTTCGCTTATACGTTTTAATATAAATAATTATAATAATCTATAAATTATTTATAAATGTGTCTAAGAATTTGTACATAAAATTTTAACTATCGTGTTAAAGTTTAACAAATTTTATTTTATTGTAACTGATCTATTGTTAATATTCTTCCACTTATTTGTTTAAAAAAGTTTTTTATTCCTACAACATTTTCTTTCCATATACAAAAACAAAAAAAAAACTCACTGATGTTAATACGATTTTCGTGAGAAATTACTTAGTAAAATGAATCTATCTTTGGGTTTAATTCGCATGCTCTTTGATTTTCAAACATATGTACTTTGTTTAACATATAGACATTTTTGCGACAAACGTTGCAACTATAAAACAGAAGAATCATATGCCGATAAGTTGAAAGCTATTCTGAAACTTGAAAGTGTGAAGGGCAAGAAAGGTCGCGCTGATGTGTACAGCCACATCCGACCTTGACTTATAAATAAACAAATACATAGCAGATGACTCTCATCTGGTACACGTTTATAAAACATTATCCTGACTCCATTAAACGTACTTAATGATCTTATTAATAGACACAGATCATTACATCTCATGATGTGAAAGATTTAACGAGAAATGTTACGTGCAGTCGCTGGGTCGTCACTGTATAGTTTTATATAGTTTTATTATAGTTTTTAATATCAATTATCCTATTTTTTATAAAGTATGATGTAACAAAAAGAATACTATTCAATTAATATAAACCATTTCTTCGAACGCATCGTAATTTTTTTATGAAAATATTGGCGTTATGAAGTAATTTCACATTTGATAAATAAATGAGGAAATTATTTTCCTAAAGAAAAAGTTATCAGAATTATATACAGTGTACACTCCATATAACGACACTCGATTTAACGACAAACTCTCTAAAGCGTCGAAATCATTTGACTTTGGTTGGTTTAGCTTGTCTACCATACAATGATACACTCTATATAGCGTCACAGCCACTCTTAATAACGACAAAATTAAGTAATAAAAAGTACCCTTTAAGTTGCTAAAATTAGTAAAAAAATGCGCAGCTGTGTACGTTTTTTTGTCGCTTTGTTATCCTAGCCCGCAATAAACTCCACTGTCGTAATCATGCATACCAAACTTTCTAAGAAATTCGTTCTTCACCAATATGCCTCAATATCGCAAGAATTGAATAAAATTTAAAAAATACAACAACATTACTGGTGCAGCAAAACACGTCAAACAAAAACAACAGACTTTATAACATTCTTTTTTATGTACATAAGTACTAACAGTAGTCTGAAATAAACTTTGTCTTTTTCTAATTCTGATTTTTCTTCCCTCTATTTAACGGCAACTCTCTATAACGCACTAAAATGCACGGTCCCTTCAGTGTCGTTATATAGAGTTTACACTGTATAGTAATAGAATTGAGGTGTCTTAAAATGAAAAGACGATGCTTTTAAATATTCGTTCAAAACAGGCTGACTTTTAAACTCGACTTGACTATGATTTTAAAATATTCTTTTAAGCTATCAAACCTTTTGTATATTATCTTCACTTACTTTTTTTTTTACATATATTGAATATTAGATGAACCAGTTTAATTTTTCTCAAAATCGATAAGAAAAGCGGCTAAGGCTAATATGTAGTACATAATATCATATGTCTGTTAAAAACATTTAAAGAAAATAATACTTTTTAAAAATTTACGTTTAACGCAACCTTTCTGGAAGTTGCATAAGTAGTTTCAATTCCAATAATATTAATAGTGTTATGTGCGAAGATTTATGAATGAAAAATTGTTAACGCTTCGTATGTTATCACGATGTACACTAGGGGTAAGGATACTGATTTTAATAGCAATAATACATCGGCTTGTTACTATAGTAAATAGGCCGATACCCAGGCGATATAAAATTTGTTCTGGAAATGCTCGTAGTTCGTCCTTTGCATAGTTAACGGTTTTTTCACTATAATAGATTGTTACAAATGAAATTAATTTGTTTTCAAAAATTTTGATTAAAAATGTTAAAGAAATTAATGTCTTATTTTTAAAGGGTTATTACTGTTTGATTATGAAGATTTCAGGACATTTGGTAGACATAACTTTACACAAAAAACGTATTACATAAAGTATCATGTTTAGATTTTGTATTAAAATCATAAAATGCAATCTTGTAGCATGGGTATAACTTTTGCTTATTCATTTGTATTCATCAATAATACGATTTACACTTTTATTAGGACAATTTTATTATATTACTTGATTTTATTGAAATTATATATTAAATTCGTGTAGCCTTATCGGAGATTTTGTTTATTCCGGTCATAATTTTTTTATATACTCGTACCTAAATCATAAATCACAATAGATTGAATGTTAGTTGTTACGCGATATGCTTGTAGCGATGAAAGATATACGAGTAGCTCAGTATAAGTAAATAAAGATTACTTAAGAAAATTCACACATGTTACTAATATTTGGCCAATGTATTGTTTTGTTAAAATGTGTTTTTCGAATACTAGGGATGTATTTTGAATTCTAATTGACTAATTATATATAGATATGGTTTAAATAAATACTTATGTATATGAACGCTTCTAAATAAAAGAAGTTGTACTTTTTATTACATTTAATATTTATTACGTTAGTTAAAAAATTTATCTGTTTTTGATTTAGTAGTATTTTTTTAAATATTTTCTTTTGATTTAATATGGGAATTATTTCAAGCATGTACCTATTACGCTTTTAATTCTGGATCTAATTAAAAAAAATACACATTAGTTATTCATTAAACACTCTTTTAATTTTGATAATTGTTGTAGTATTTTTTTTAAAGAAAAAGCGTAAAGAGTTCCTGACACATTTTCACCGACTCTAAATCGGGCGTACCAAATATATTTTGTTTATGAATATTATAAATTCTTGAAAATCTTCATTTGTTGTTATTTTCTATAACACATAACTATTTCCTGATAGCTAATGATCATTCTGAAACAAATATCCTGGTTGATTCATAATGACGATTAATATAAGTCAGATCACTATAAATCTTTGTTATTGAACTTAGCATCCTCAAATAAAATTAATCTAAGAAAATGTATACCGCATTTGTTCTTGAGGTAAATTGGAACAAACAAACTATAAAACATTGATTTTTAACTATTACTGTATCTTCCATTATTTAAACTGTGTGAATAGCACTTGACTATCATTCCACCAGATGGTAGGATGAAAAACGCCGAAGGTGGTAAACGTAATCCAGCAAGAGCCTTTTCACTCGTGCCTCGAAGACACTCAAATTGTAAGTGCTACAAAGAATAGGATTTTTTTTCCCTAAATTCTTTTTGTCGTAACATTATAAGACTCCATTGGGTGATGTTTTAAAATGTATTTTCAATATTTTTTTTTCTTCACTTCATAAATTGCAATATTTCTTAAGATTTCTAGTTTTGAACGAGTTATTAGTCTCCACTAGTTTCTCGTCTTTACGAGTGTTATTATAAAACAGGCTAAATTATTTTAAACGTTACATAAATAAAAATAAAGTTTAATTGTATGTATGCCCTTATTTTTATTTATAAACTAGTTTTTGCCCGCGACTTCGTCCGCGTTAGTTTGGTCAAGAGTAATATATGTAGGTACAGCTGACCAGGCGAACTCTATTCCGTCTTAGAGGCCATAAATAATCAGGTTTTTCCTGTTTCAATCAAACAGAATGATTGACATATTAGTTAGTTGTCAAATCGAATGTCAAAAAAAACGTTTGTATGGGAAATAGAAAAGGGCTGTTTTTAGGATTTTCCGGCAATTATTCCCATTTTTCTCACCTTTTAAACCTTCCCTGGACTTCCAGGAGTATTTCAAAACTAAAAATAGCCAAATCGGTTCAGCCGTTCTCGAGTTTTAGCGAGACTAAGGAACAGCAATCCATTTTTATATATATAGAAGATTATACTAACACTTACAAATCAATTTTAAGGTATGAAAGAATTTATATATTTATATTTTATAAATGCGGTATTTTCTACAAAAAATTAAACCTTAAAAACAATATACAATTCTTTTGTTGGATTCAAATATTTAAATTAATTGACACATAATTGTAACAATGTTGTGGTCATATTATAATAATTAATTGATCGTCTCAGTCAAGAAGATAATTTATAACATGTACATATATAACTGCAATGAATCCTTAAGTTTTCATACGTGTACATAAAAATGGTAACAATATACATGATAATTCCAGTCAATAGGTTACGATCGTATTAGAAAAAGATAATACTAGGATACTTAAGATTTTAATTGATAAAAAATAGCACAATACATAACAATTGTATAGTTATTACCGTTCATTTAATTAACATGTTCACGTCATGATTATAATGTTATATATATCTATAGAAAATAATTTTTATATAGATGTAAATGAATAATGTAATGTAAGGATTTTTTTCATCATTTATTTGTATTTTTTTTTTAATTTTTTTTAGATGTACCATATGTGAAAAGATTTTCTTAAAAGTTTAATATCTACTTCTTCTACCTGGCAATTTCCCAGCTTTAGCCAGGGTCTGCCTTACATGTTGTGAATAGTTTTGGCTGATTGTTTTTACGATCGGCCGCCTGCCTGACATCAACCCTCTTTGGGAATGCATTAATCAGTAATTTCTAAATACTCTTAGAAAGTACATATGACTCGAAAAAATCACAATGGTACTTGCCAGGGCCAGAATTGAACCCGCGCCCTCGTACACGAGAGGTGGGCCTTTTAACCACTAGGTCATCACTGCCGAAAGTTTAATATCTACGTCATTAACTAATTATTATTAATGTTTTTCCAGTTGAAGCTTGAACTGCAGTGAGATTATGTTTCTGTATTATATTCCCTCGTGTCGTTTTGAGGTCACGTGTTTTAAATTAAGACGAGCAAGTGTCACACACTCTGGTTCATCTGATTGAATGTCCATTTAGTTACTGTTATAACTACATATCTAATGAACGGCATTTGGATTTAGCTAAGATAATATACGAACATTACTAATGATAATATGATAAATTATATAGGTTTAGACTATTTCTATGAAATTTCCATACGCGAAATCAAAAATTAATATTTTAATATAATATTTGATAAATAATGACTACTAAAATAAACGTAGCAATGTAATATGGGACGGAAATTATTATGTTTCCATGTAAGTAGTGAATGGAGCTATAATTAGGTACAAGCTTTTATTACAGATATGTATGTATGAAATTTATCAACAATCATTCACTTAATGGTACTCCACCAAAATACTTAATTATTGTTTCATTAAAAACTGTATAATTCTCTCATTATGACACGTTCGATTCACTAAAGCGTTTATCGAAATTATTATGTGGTTTAATTCGGCTTTGGCTTGTATCAAACCACTGTTATATCTGTTCGGACAGGCTTTCTGTGTGGAAATATTTTTTTCTGATTGTATGATTTTTGTTTGGCTTCGGATATTAGTTTACTTAAAACCATACAATTTTCTTGTACAAAAAGAACCGCAAGAAATCCATACCTATGCTGAAAAAGATTTTGCCGAAACTTAATAAATTAAACTATGTGAAGCAATTATTATTAGGATAAAAGAATCGTGCTATGTATATATACCTTTCGAATAAGTTTTAAAAGTATTTTTTTGGTGTGAGAGATTTTCCTCGTCTATAAAAGAACATTTTAGTGTGGGAAAGGCTTTTGTCGCGTGTTTCCTTGTATCATCAATTTTTGAGGAAATGTTTTTTCTTGTTACCACTTCTGTGGAATGTATCACAGAGCGTCATGTAAGACAAATTTGGCACATTTCACTCGTATTTTCCTCATTGTCTACTTGATCCACTTAAGGTGGCAAACATTTCGGTGATAACCGCATTTCATACTAAAGTATTGTTATTTGAGGTCGATATATGTTTTTGTAATAATTCTTAAGTTTGTTTTTTTGTATTTCAAACTTTTAAACGTAACCTTTTATATCATTATTTATGAATCTCAATGAACAATGTCTATATTAAAAAATAACATTGGAGAATATGACTAAGTCGAATTGTAAATTATTTTATTCATATTTATTGTTCGCCCTTGCGAATGTATGTTGTATGTTTACATTACCGTAGGCGGACGGATAGCTCAGTTATTGATTTGCATACCGTGCACATTAGCGCTGGTGTGGTCCGATGTTCTGTTTTGACTGCACTGATTGATATTAATATACAAAGTCTCCGAGGAACGCTTTTATGTAACACAATGGAAAATCTAAACTCAATGTTTAGGATTTAGTCATCGTCGGTTTTGAGTTTGAGGAGATAATTTATCGATAAAATATTGTACTTTTACAATCTAAGCCCTATCTTGGTGTTGCGAAATGTTTTGTAAAGTATGTTGTAAAGGAAAATAACGAGACGGTTAAGATTGACGTGTAGTAAAGTAGTATGTTGGGGGTATGACGCGTTAGGAGGGTGGGTGTCAGATATATTATCAGTGGTTATCTGTGATGTAGTGACCGGCCCCACCACCGGCCGTCAGCTGGTGCCAGCAACCAGTTAGTCGTTTTGAAATCACCGTGATGCTCGCACGCAGCGACCGAGCACGCTCACTCGTACAGTGAAAGTCGCACGCGCAGTTTAAAGCTACGAATTGGTACGACAACATCGTCTAGTTGTTTTGTTTGTCTGTTGCGCCAGTGCATGGGGAAAGGAGGTCGCCGTATGGCCGCAACCCGTAAGATTGGATGTCGCGATTTGTGTTAGCTATGTTATAATTTTTGTACGCACTTGTGTTATATTACCATTAATATTGGTATTTTTTGTACGGTTTTTTTATTTAAATTTATTTAATATTTTAAGCCGATCTATCAGCGTAAAGTCGCCTATAATATCTGTTTAAATTTATGAATTAATAACTGGATTCTGTAGACTGATATGTACTAATTAATTTTGCTACGAAAGTCTACGGATCTCGTAGATAACGAATAGTTAAACATCGTTAATATAAAGCTAGACTGATGTTAATTTTATACGTTCATAAAATACTAAAGGTTGTCTGAAAAATCTTTAACAAGCCACAGTGTGTAAAAGGTCGCCGCTCTCTGTACAAAAGTCAGAAATTCATTCACAACACAACACATGACCCTGATATGTGAACATACCATCGTATAGTGTACAACTTAATTTACAATATAACAGAAGTTAAACTTTCAATATAAAAATCTACCGACAGTCGGTACGTACGTGATTCATAACAGTTACGACTTACGAGAAGGTAGTCGATAAAAAAAGGTGTGTAAAATTAAATAATATAATTTTATTCTATATATGAAATCTTGTATTTATTGTTATTTATTATAACTACTTAAATGCCATGATAATTGCTGATTTCACTAGTATTTTTTATTAATATCCGCATAAATAATTCTCAGTATTTGTCTTTAATTTTCTTATAAACAAAAATGTTGGACAGCACTTTAATTTATAATGATCAAATGTTGTTGTCATTCGTGTTATTGATGTCAAGAAACTTTTAATACAGATTTATTTAATTTTCAATGTCATTATATAGAATTCAGTTAAGAAGTTTTTGTGTCAAAATAACAAGCATCAACTATACTATCTCTCATAGATATTAAAATTTATTGGACAGAAGTTATATTGTAATAATGATAATGAAAACGAAATGAGCATAAAGATTCATGTTTAAAATGAAAAAAGTATATAATTTTAATATACGATAGCAATCTGCAGAGAAAAGCTCTAATATATGAAGCGAGCCGTAGGCGGGTCCCATTTGTTTGCATCACTGGAAATGGTTTTACATTTTGAACAATACGCGTTTTATAAATACACTTTTATATATATAAAACTAATTAATTGAATTTACCTTTTAATTTATTGTTTTTTGTTCATTACAATTACGGTGTATTAACAATATATTTTCTAATAACAATGACTAGTTATATCGGAAGCCTATAGTTCTTGTATGTGAGATTCATCACGTATACTGATTTCAATATAAAATTTGTCATTACAATATTTTAGCTTCATATAAAAATAATACATATATATAAATCTGATTATTCTTTAGTGATAGTATAATCTTATCTTCTTTTTATAACTTTCTGTTGTAGCATCAATGTCACCTAATGTATTATTTTAGTTTGCGAATCGGTTTTGTACTTAGTAGTTATGCAAGTCCTGCTGCACTTTGAAATCGGACGCGACCCACATTTTTCTAGCAATAGACGTAACTTGAGAATTATGTTATGTCAGGGTTGAAACAATAACATTAGGTGTAGAGAAATTACGTTTGAAGTTTATATTTGTATTAAAAAGTGCTATTGTTTTATCTTTTTGTTGCGTTTTTTTGTTTGTTTTATAAATGATGAAGATAAAAGTATATATTTTTGACAGCTATAGATATTTTTTTAATCAGATTCTACGCAATATCTTCAAATACAACCCTAGAGCGGCTAAACTGTGTAATATCAAGCACTGTGACCATTTGTGTAATGTGTAGAAAAAAATGAGGTCAGAGTCTTTATTGTGGAATAGTAATTTAATTAATGTTTTATAATATTTAACATTATAAATTTTTTCTCATATATATTTTTATATGAAATATAATGTGCGACAAATATAAGTATTTTAAATATACTCATTCTGGAACTAAACAAATTAGAATGTTCCGGTTACGATTTTAATTTAACACGCGAAAGTGACTCATATATATTATGTTATTTTATCACAACAAAACGGTATTTTTTGTTGGTTATATGTATTAAAGGGTATAAAGCTGACTCCAGTAGACCTTCATGGATGAGAAGCCTTTGATAAGGAATCTATTAATGCATTCTAATGATAGCCCGTACTTCTAATACCAACATCCTAGTTATATCAACGCCATTGAGATCATACCAGATCATTTCCTTTTCTGTCCGGAACTTTATTTTCCTCACGGGAAATATTCTTAATCTACTCCCAGACATTAATATTATACATGTCAGGTTTAATATGAATTATAATATAGAAATTAAACGCATAATTTTTATCAAGATGTACTTTTTGTCTTAAATTTTACAGTCTGATTACCTACCAGTGTTGTTATTATGTAATCGTGCTTGTTCTAATAACATTTATTTTTAACTGTCCAACTGTTTAAATTTGTAGTATAATTTTATCGAAATATTAAAAAACAATAGGAAGTAAGTTGACCAATAACTGGTCTATAAAATATAAACCGGTGTTACATTCATATAATTTGTTAATTCATTCGTTTCCAATGACATTCATTGAATTAAGCACATTAATGTACTATATTAATTTTATATGTACATCAATTTATTATGAAATGAAGAATATTTTTGTTTCGCTAAGGTATATCTCTCTTTCGTATCTCGGAATGGGGTCGAAGAGATTCTAAAGAGCGTTCAGTGAGATTTATTTGTGACAGTTGCAAATTGGGGTATTATATTATGTATGTTAGTCATGCTTCGAATATGAAACGTGCTTAAAGAAACATTCGATGTTATATTGTTAATAAATATGTAATTTTATAGTTAACAGATTTCCTTTTTAAATTTATCGTCGGGTAATATAAATTTTTGTACAAGTTTATACAAATGCTTAGAGTACCGCATGTTTCGTATGGGCGAGAAAGCATTTTTTTTCATATCTAACGTTGTTAAATGACGTGTCAATATTTGGTACTACAATTAACATAGAAACGTATGAATGCGAAGAAACACTTTCTTTTCATTCAACTTGTAATGGAGAGAAGAAGTTTTGTAAACTTCAAACAATTAGTTGTTAATGTTGAGGAAAATATTGTTTTGTTCCGTTTAGTCATTGTTTATAACGTAAGCATATATAGTAATCTTTAAGAAGTTTCTATTTGATATACATTGAAGTACCTCTCATTACTGGAAAAACAATTAAATCCACTTGGGGAGTATCGCAATATTACAATCATTTCAAAGACACCCTTCACAAATATCACAACCAGTACATACTTGATTCATATTAAATAATTTCCTACATAATAAACATGCTTGTATGAATATCATACAAATGATCGAAATTAAATCCAGTCTCATTATAATTGTATTAATCAGATTGTTTTTCTTTGTTGTTGTCATTCCATTTGTATTCAAGCGGCATTAGTATCTTATTTAATATTCTCTGAAGGCTGGTGACGACTGTTTGTGGACGAGACTCGGCTGTAGCTGCATCTCCGACCAAATATTTGTTTATTCTGATAAACACATACATATATGCATAATAATATCTGTTAAACATATATCGTATTGTTTCGTGAATAATGAATAGTTTAATGATAACTCAGACCTTGTTCAATTGATACTGTTTATTATAATAATAAATTTTAGTACATTTAAAAAGTACTGCAGATTATCATACCGGCTCTACATTACGTCTGTCTATCATAGTGTTAAATGTATTCCAATGTATCAATTTTCGTTTTTGTGTGTCAATATAAAGTAACACATCGTGTTATATATATTAACATATAAACATGTTAATGTAACACACAATACATCCGTGATAATGTTTTCACGCTGCTAGCAATGATTATCTAATCATGTTTATTTGTTATGGAAATCATAATTTGCCAGTACTTATGTGAAGTAGACGGAGTAGCTTAAGTAGGGGCTTAAACAGTTTAATATCCATGAGGCGGGTAGGTGTAGGTGAGACGTGTGATAAGACTGACAAAACACCGCAACCATCTAGTTAACGAGGGATTGTTCGTGCTCTATCAACCGTCCGTCGGTAGTAGCGAACGGTATAAAAAACACTATTATCTTGGCTACCTTAAATTTTAACACATCTACAGATAGATGTTTGAATTAAATTTATCTTTCACAAAAGAAGGTACAGCTTCCTTCGCGATATATAGAAATATATGTTTTTTTTTGTAATTATTCCAGTTATATTTAATTTTTATAGCTAGAAAGATATGGTTATAATTAAAAGCGCACCAAAAAGGTCCAGTATGTGTCTATCTTCCTATGACATTGACTGCATTGTTGCCTGATTGATGGCCGCCGAGTGGTTCACCTCTGGCCTGCCTTTTTGCACACCCGGTATATTTTTGCAGACTTCGATACTGTATCCGTAACAAGGACGTTTAATTCCTTGACTTAAACTCAATCGATATTTAATTTCGAGAAAAATTATGATTTTTATGCACTGTCCTATAGGTGATGATGAAATTATGTTTTCATAGTGTTTGTTAATTGCGCGTATAATTAATAGAACGTTGCTATTTATAATAATGCGCTTTATAATGTCAATGAGAGACAATTAATAAACTCAATTGAAGAGCGACCTTCATATGGAGTATGTTGGACGTTTAGTGCGATTGTTTTTCTAGCTATTTAGATCACTTGTTGTCTAATGTCTACACGGGCGGAGACTCGCACCTCGAATACAGATCCACTGATTAAATTAATTTTGATATATTTTTGGTTACATATTGACGTCATAGGACTATCGTTAAATGTGAACAGTAGACTGTGATAATGAAATCGACCTTAGTAATGTAAGACTAACCGTTTATATGAACCGGTGGCAACTTTCCCCTTACCGTCGCCTGCCAGACGATGACGACTATGCAGTTACGAAAGCTGCACCAGCTAATATGGAATAGCGCCGGTGTTTTGTACAAACGATGTACTAGCTATGTAATTCATACTAAACAAGGTTTTACCTTTTTAGTACGAACTCGTAAAAGATTTTCCATTCGTATAGCAGCTAAAAATAAATCATCACCCGCTTTTACTGATTTCGATAATTCGGACGTTCGTATATATATTTCGTCCAGAATTTGCTCATCTATAACATTAGTTATTAAATAATATCAAGCTATTGAAAAATATATTTACTAAATATCGTTTTGAAATTGCTTAGTTACAGAATCCAGTTTTTATTCATGAAAATAACGAAAGTAGATAAATAAATTGTTTTTTATTAAAATATTTGGTTTCAAGGTGGCTATCAAGCTTGTAGTGTAGTCGTTTATTATTGCCACGCTTTATATTTAAGTACCTATACTTCTCGATATAATCATTTGATAGATGATAATACTCCTAGCATTGTTTTTTCAACGTTCGCTAAATTTATAACTATTGTTACTCTTCAGATGGTATTATGAATATTCATGAATTTTAACAACAAAAGTGTAGTATTGTTGTAAAATTCGTATATAGTAAAATATAATTTATGATACACAGATATGTGAATAGAATAGTAATTACTGTTATATTTTTAACTGATTCATACTCAATTTCCTTAAGCAAACGTTTATAAATTAAAATCAATATGTATTTTTGCTATAAAAATATATCTTTTTGATGTAATATGACACAAGTGCGACATAAATTGTTTTTTTTTGTGACAGTATAAAAGTAAAGGAACATTTCTCAGACAATATGTCATTCCTTCTATTAAGCTACTCTTTGTCCCTGAAACTGATAAAATAGACGTCGAAAAATTTTAACACGTGTAAAGTGAAACAGTGAGTAAACAATGAGTGGAAGTGAACCGACTCTAACAGAGTCGCCAGTGCCCTTAGCTCTGGCTCGTCTCCAGGCTAGACCTGGGAGAATGCCGAGAGGCTTACGCACCCACCGGCCGAGCCTGCCGCTAGCTAGCCTCCAGGAAGCTATCGACGAAAGCCCTCGACGTTTCAGCGAAGAAAACTATACACAAGATACAGATGATGACGACGTCTATGTTGACGCCGTAGTAGTTAATGCACCGTCACCGTCATCATCCAATGGTAGGAGAGCTTCAGATGCAACATTCGCTGAACGGTACAGAAAATTGACAGAATTCGACGGTCCCCCGCCGGACCTGCCTCGCCGGGCCTCACTGGCCGTTCCCGTCGATGTAGACGGGTACGGGCCCAGTGATAAAGGCCGCAGGAGGTCCTGGGCTGCGCGACTACAGCTGGAGCGAAAGAAGAGGAGGAAATCTGGTGGCAATGACACCGACGAAGAGGGAGACGCACCCGCTTATGTACGACAGAAACGACCCTCGTGGTGGAATGTCTTCGTACCGGATAACATGCTCAAAAACAGGTATTACCCGAATAAAATGACAAACGTTTTAAAAGACATATACGTATGACACCGCTCACATTGAATGCGATTTTAAGATTTTAATTAATGTAAACTATTTATAGAGTGACAGTAATTTTGTTTATCGGTACTAACAGTTACAACTGTATGTGTATGGGATTAGAATGGCAATGTGTTAATGCAGTACTATGCCACATGTTCTCCTTGACCTGGCCGACAACTCATGTCATTAAGTGTTCTTAAACGCTCTGTGCCGTTTTCAGGGTTGAAACCTGGATGTCTGTAATAACTCACCGACACTAACACCTGTGTTCTTGATAATGTTTTTTTTAAAGTAACAAGCTCTTTATAATAATGCGAGCAAGTCAAACAATAATGTAAACAGTTATAATTCAAGCTGTTATCGCACTGTGATAATATTTATTTTATTATCTTTAACATGACTTGAGATGGCTATTAATAATGTTGTTATAAACTGAAAAATTCCATGATTACAGCCCTAGTTACTAGTCACAGTCATAGTTGATCGTGCTGTAATTTATTTAATGAAAAAATACTGAACATGTTTAGATTGATCTGTTAGTGAAAAAATAATTATCAGAAAGAGATCAGAGGTCGTTTTAAATTGCTTTTACATTCTATTGATTTAATCTACTAGAATTTTTCCTATACGGGATGAAAACTAAGGGTTAAACTGACAAGGTCATAATTTTATAATGTTACAATTTAACATATTAACTTTCTTTACAAAGCCGTTTCCGCTTCCGTCGTTATCTTTTATAACATAATTAATCAGGATTTTGTGATTCAGACGTCATTAAGTTGTTTATTCATACGTACATGATGTTTTTGTAAGAAATTTAAACTGTTCTTAATTCATATATCAAAAATAATTTTTAGAGAACCACGAATGAGGGACATTAATTTAAGAATCGCGTTGATCTTTCAGAAGCGATTTGTTTCATTTGTCGTATTTTCTCTCTAATAGCAATCCATCTTCCGCTTCTAATGTAATTATGCTTTGATTTGTTGCTCATGTTCATAATAATTGTTTAATCAAGTCAAACGGAATCCTGGAATCATACAGATGATGTTATATATATATGTATTAAAAAGTCCTCCGATGGAAATCATGAAAATGTCTATAAATTAACAACTTGAGATACGTTAATCTAATAGATAGACAATGAATTCGAATATTTTTTTTATCACAAACGAAAAAAAATTAATACAGAATAATATTATGATGATAAATTGAATTAAATTATTATATAACAATCAAGCAATCAAAACGAACATATGTTAAACAAGAAAGTGTTTAAATTAATGGTAATTAAGTTGTCACAAAGATGGATGTTAGTTACTTTGGGTTGTTGGTCGCGGAATAATTTTTCGTATATCAAGGTCCGAAAAATAAAAGGCTGGGTCATTATATGACCTTTACAAGAAAGATTTTTATTCTAACTGATGTGAAGTTTAATATAGTCCAATTCAAAATACTTGAAAAGAAAGTACTGTGTACGTAATACTTTCTTAACAGATTAATGAGCGGACCATGACCCAATTTGCACCAAACCTTCTATTTATCACACATATTTAAGATAAAAATGATGTATCTATGTGGTTTCCAATGATATCTTTCAATAATAAATCAGACATTTTTAACATATTAATATGTTTTTTTATATGAATGAGTCACGATGTTGCAAGCTATGGGAATGTTAATTTTAATTTATGCAACTAGATAAACAGATGTAAACTAATGAAATCGATTTACGAGAGACCTTTGGTTGAGTTTGTGGTTACAACTTACATCAAAATTGATGGAGACCAATTTTAATACCTAGGTCAAGTACACGGGCTACAATAAATTTAACTAGTTGATTTCTTGTATCTTTACTTGCTTGTATCTTAAGTGAAAAGAAAGTTCCTTAAACTGCCTTAATTTTTTGTTATTTTAATAAATCCAATTTTAAAAGCCATCACGTTTACCTATCAAAACCGAAACGTCGGGAGTATGTAGTTTATAATCAAAAATAAAAATCGCGTAGTACATCCGAAAAATATTAGTTTCATTTAAATGAATACTTGCGAAACTCTTAGATCTCATTAAGATATTTTGTATCAGTATATATTATATGTAGTATGTTTGTATATGTAGCTCTAACTACTATACATTGGCTATGACGCGTTACCTCGTTATCATGTTCACAATTCGACAATCGTTTTGCTTATAAGTTATAACATTTAGCTTATTTAATCTCGTGTTCATGACTTCTTTGCTCCGTCGCATCCAAAACGTGATAACTCTCTTACCATATTTGTTTCCATATTGTATAAACATAAAATTTTCACCTCGCATTTGACTAATGGAATGTCGAAGACTCGCTTCAAGTCACGTAGTTGTCTGTAATTTTTTTGTTTTGTAATTTAATTATTCTCTAAATTATCTATGACCTATCATATTTTGCTGTTTCACTCGGTCAGCTTTTTTGGGCGTTACCGAATTGCTTGCAAACTACTGATTTATTTTAACTAGTTTTTGCGTTTGTATTTGTAATTGCAATATCAAGGTTTTCAGAGAAGAAAATTATACAAAAAAATCTAGAAAAGTAAAAAGTTTTTCATACGATATTTATGCAGTATTTATGAGTGTTTCTTTACAATTCTTTGTAAGTTGTGATAATTTTTTATGAAAAAATATTTTTTAATAACATACGTACTGTGAAATAAATACGATTTGGTTAAATGCCTTCACCACACCCGTTCGTTCCAAAGATGACAAGCTAGTTCTTTTAATATTATGAATGCCAAAGACTGAGTCGATGTTTGTGTGTGTCACTTAAAAAAAGTGCATGGATTTTAAAGAAACTATTTCTTTATAAGGGTATGCAAAGTTAATATAAATACCGTAATTTTTACCCTATATGAACACCACATAATTTGCAAAATTAATTTAAAAGATTACAGAAAAAATATAAAGATGTCGCGTTAATTATAAAAAATACAATGGTAAATATTGCAATAATGAGCATCATCCAATGGACAGAGCCGTAGGCAATTAATAAAGTAAATAACGATTATGATTTGTATATATTTTATAGCAAAAAAAATATGCACTGTACTTGTGATGTAAATGTACTTCGTCATTCTGCGTCCGGATAGTGATGAAATTTGTCATAAAAAGTAATAGTATATTATAATTTGAGACAATACAACCTACACGATACATTCGCGTCCCTCTCATAAAACCTGAGACTCAGATGTAGCTGTGGGTGTTATAACGCGGAAGATAGTTAAATATACGAATATATGAATGTCGTTAGGATAGTTGCGAGGTTCCTTGCTTGGACACGTCACCAAGCAAAACTGTTTCATCATAACACGACCTTCAACATAGTTTCCGCGGTCGTGCAATCACCTTTTTCTTTGTCTTTGTCTATAATCCTTAGCCCTTTATTTCATTATGTTTAATGTACAAAGTATGTTATCCTTATTACCAGTTTACATCCACCTAAAAATCAAAAATGTTAACCTTTTTTTATTATTATAGTTTAAATGAAAGTAAAGTAGCGGTTGGTATAATAAACTCCTACGAAAGAAATGATTCAAGTAGTAAGTATAATTACTATGCATAACAGACAAATAAAGATTTTTTTAATATATTATATATATGTAGGTATAACTGCAAATCTCATATTGAGTACAGATCCTTTACAAGATATAGTATCTCGTATGGAACGTAACAAGAACTAAGCCGGATTACGAATATTGCTTTGGATCAAATAGTTTGGCAATCCTCATTTAATATGTATCACAAACTCTATATTAGGATTTATATGGACGATATATGTCGCACTGTGAAAGGAAATAGTCAGATAACATTTAATGATTTCAAATCGTCTTCTTATTTGCTTTCCATTTGAGTATCAGTGAATTCTTTGATAAACAAAATAAATGGGACTTAAAATAGGATAAATTTTTTACGACGCAAACGATAATTATAAGAACAAGATAAACAATCTAACTCAATTTATGATATAACCGTACTATATATAAAGTAGAATTAATGCCAAGAGATTAATATTAAAAAAGAGATTCCTACATCACAAGACAGTCGGTGCCAATGTTGTGTTACTCAAATACGATTATATGTATGTATGTGTAATGAAATGGAAAAATTATATGGTCTTTACAAGAACATTCACAAAGCTAACTATTGAAGGAACTTTTACAAATTAAATTATGATTCATAATTGTATAATGATTGTTGATTAATTATTGAAATAAAAATGTTGACATTAAGTATAAGGATTTGAGATCGTATTATTCTGGTGCGTTTTGTGATGTTTGGGTGTATTAAAACAGAGAATTTGCTATTTTGAAAACCTTATGTTTTTGTAACATTGGCTGACGGCCAGCTACCAGTGCACGGTCTCATACGGTTTACGACAATAAATACATCATTATTGATCAAATTGTTGTTTTAATGTTATCATAGTTAAATTCTGGATTAAAAAAATTCACAAAGATTTTTACATGTGACTCGTAACGACTTTTGTGTCAGCGCCCTATTTATTTATGAATTTTATATACATCTTTTTCTAATAAAAATAAAATATCAGTAACATATTTTTTCTGTGAGAGATTTATTTCCCAAGCAATTCATTTTCTCTATCCCATCAGTCGCCGCTGTCGGACTTTTTCTCGTAATTATTCCATCACGGACGCTCGTAGTGGATTCTCGTTTTCATCGTACTGCCATTTTTATCAAGGCTGTAACTATAACCGTATTAATAAACAGCAATTACTTCCACTTGATATGATGGCATTTCGAGAAATGCGAGCCGTATAGAGTTATAAAGAAGCCTCTTTTTAACACGTGGGAAGAACTGTACACGCCTTCGATAGGTGTTGGTCTGTACGAGCGATCAATACTCGAACGATCTCGTTAGTAGAGGTGAATCTGGATGAGGATCTGTTACATCCTGTTACTATAATATAATGTTTCACTTAAAGAATTCTTAATATACAAGTACATATCTATACTATATATGTTCTTCACTATCTCCTCTATTTAATTAAACCTCAGACGTTTGTATCACATATTACATAGGTTTCAAAGCTCTATAATATAATTTAATTACAATAGTTTTACGTAAAGGTTTTTATAACAACAATGTTCAATATTTATTTTAGATAATGTCATAAATGAGGTTGATTTAATGTTTGTTTACACGAGATGTTAACGATCGTCACGTGTCACGTCATTTGATATAATGTTTCTGTGTATTATATATACATTTATATTGTTTTATGTAATATATATTATTTAATGGTCATTCTAACTAACTCGTCTGGTTGACCCACGTGCGGTTGCAATGCGGTTACGCAAGGACGGTAGCATTCATGCTCAGGTTGGACCAGAATACATTTATTTCATTACAAATTATTTCGCCTTGATATAAACGCAGGCGACATTCGAAGTTTTGTTTTTTTATATATATATAATTGATATATTTATATGATTTATCTATCAGTTCATTAATTTCAAGGTATTCGTTATATTAGGGTAGATAAGTAACTTTATTAATACACAACTAGATTTTGCGTGTGACTGTTTTTATGTATGTATCATTTTTTCTGTTGGAGTCAGTAAACTAATTTTCTTTGAGCGAATTTGATGCTATGTAATTTTTTGTACTTTAAATGATATTTGATAATATATTGAAAATGTATGGTTTATTAACTGCTTTTCGTTTAATTTAATATTGTAGTGTAATGTACTGTTAAGTGCATATTCTTGGTCATACGTCTACTTCCTTTCCATTGTTCCAATTGCGCTCGTTTATACACGACACTGGACTAATTGCGAGGCTCCTCAATTAGTTGTCAACTGATGGATGGAACAGGCTCACGTTCACGGCACCAGTCCATGACATTCACTGTAATGAGCTAACGATCTATTATAGCTTATGTATGTCTGCTTGTCAGAACAATATTGAACTTAACTCATAAACTGCCCACGATACTTGTAAGGGAATATTTTAATGATTGAAGCAGTATGAAATGTATTAAAAGATTTTGTAACATTTTTGTATCGGATGTACCGAAACGTATTCCAATCTTTTATTTTATTTTCTCATGTACTGACACGACCGACTGACTGTACTGGTTTTGTTTGAGGAAAATAAATTGAGAGAACCCGGAGGAGTATACGTGATATACAATTCAAATTATATAATTTTGTTATGACGAATTTTGGCATTTCTTATTTACTATAAAAATATTTTTTTATTCATTTATATAATACCTACAAATAATTATATAACAACTATATATAATGTATTATAAATATAATACAAAACATTTATTTTAATTGATAATTTAATCTAGTAAATTATTGAACATCGTCATTGTTAACTTGAGACAATTTTACAGTAGGTATCTCAAGTCTACTTCGATTTTTCTAAAAATAGCCATGACGTTAAAGTACGGCGACCTATCCACTATTGTTTAACGGTTGACTACAGAAATGACGTTTGGTGAAAGTTAGACTGAACACTGATTATATATTATTATTATTATTGTGTCTATAGATATCATGTCATTTCCAAGCCTAAGGCATTTTTATGAAGCGGGCACAATAAATCATTTTAATATGAGGCACTCGAAATTAATATCTTTCGATGAGATAATTATTTATCTGTTTAATTAAACATATTTCGGTAAATATATTTTTTTGGACAGCGAGATACTTAATATTAACGAATATTTTTTTTATGAAGACATTCACGTTTTCGTAAATAAATTTTTTATCTCGGGTAAAATAAGCTAAAATTAAGCTAAACCATTTTCCGGCTTTTCAATCGTAAACCTTCGTATATGATAGTAACAGCGTAGGAATAAAAAACGGGAAACTACCTGTGTGTAGTCTGACTATGTAAAGTGGTAAAGGTACAGAACCATTAGAAAAGATAAGATCAAACGAAATTAGTTAGTCACTGGGAATGTTTATGACTCATATATACATACATATATATTTCCTCGTTGTGAACGGAATTACCTGACTGAAGAGTCAATAGTGACTTGATGAGATTAAAAAGCCGTTTTTTTTTTTTTGTTCACACATAACTGTTACAGAACGTCAGAAAAGTACGTCACAAGCCATTGACATTGTCTAAGACTACAAGTAGTTTTAATATAATAAATTTATTGTATAATATTAATCTAAAAAGCTGACATTAAAGGACTAAACAATAAATCCATTGCACCTTAAATGGTTAGTCCGTTTAAATGTGGTCCGACGGCTACATCACCCATTGTCTTTGTAAAATGTTACTTCGTAGAAGGTCTTTCTGATCATTAGGGTCAACCGGACTATTATTTTTAACTGACATATAATAAAATTTTTGTATTATCATAAATCTCATATAAAATAATTAATTTCGTCTCGTGTCAAACAAATGTCATACATAAAGCGTTTATTTTACATTAACTTGGAAGTATGCGTCTTATAATGTTTATCGAAATCCTTTTGCTCCTTTTGCATCTCATATGCACATATATAATCCTTATAGTACGTACTGCAAGTTATTTATTCACATTCTGACTCATGTTTTAACAGTTAACCTCGTATTTTTAATGTTTTCTTTGAAACGATCCTCGACAATGTTCCTTTTATGACGAATACGTTCCGTAAATAATATTTTTTTATTCAAAATATATTGAACCAATTTTTATTCATACTATTTCATGAAAAATCTCTTTTTTTATAGTGACCTACATTTAGATAGAGAGTGAAATTTTAATTAATGTACAGTTTCTTTAATCGCTTCCAACATATCATAAACGAATCTTCTGAATCTAGTCCGGGAACTAAATATAACTAAATATCATCAAAACCTGTTCAGTAAGATCCCGTTACTGTACCATACATAGAACTTTCACATTCACTTCATATTTTATTGATAATCTTTATATTTATATTGATTCATACATACATACATGTGATTATGCAATATTTCGTCAGTGGTAGCGTGCGTGCGATTGTGCGCGTAGACCGTTTCACAATAACATAAGGAGACTCGAATGGCAGACCCGAGGGTCAACGACCTCGTGTTTCTTAAATCACTAGTACACCGTGTTTCCTTACTACATTATAATGTTTTTTATTTGTATATAAAATGTTGATATTAACTTGTTAATTAATATTTTAACTTTAATGAAGACTTTAATAGCGTTATGCAATAACTTTATTACATTTTTTCTCAGTCAATAGAGTATAATTAAAATAACGACTGCCTGTGTTTTAAGATGAATGCTCACTATAATATGTATTTTTTTTCCATCGGTTCCTTTATATCGCATGTTATTGATTGAGTAATATTTTCTCATGGTCTCAATTGTATGTGACAAAATTTATCGGAAATGGTGTAATTGCCTTCATTAATACGATTGGTTTTGATATTTATTTCGTGCTTGTATCAAGTTATTACAAATATAAAGCATTCGTTATGTATGTTAATTTCAAAATAATTTTATTAGTATATTAAAAATTAATTTAATGATTTTTTTGTTTAATACTTATCAATAATAGTCTTTACCAATAAAGTCAGTCAGGGTAGCATTGAAATTTAATATCAGTTAAAGCGATTTAATCCAAATATTACTTATCCAGTTCGCACATAATATTCATACTAAGATAAAGATAAAACTATTTCATTTAAATTATTTAACTCTGTAATTAATATTTTTGTATCATCAAATCAAACTTCTTGTATTCAGTAGCAATCGTCTAATATATATAATGTCATATGAGTGTAAGTGTTATATATATGTATGTTATATGAGCGTTATGTTTGTAAATATTCCCGGGCCGATGTCAAGGACGGACCCTCTGCCCTACACTTTTGCGATTAGCTCGAGCGTGTCCACTTTACTGAGATCTCTTCACACATGCTCACTTTAACTACACTCTGAGATTTAGGGCTGGTTCATACTATAGTTACGTTTCATTTAGTTAAGTGGAAAGCGTTTTTCCGATATCACAGTCTAATATAAAATAGTCTTTTGATTTTGTTTACATTTTGCATGTAATACTCTTTTTAATTTTCGTGTATTTTTTGGTTATCATAATAATGCATTATAATATATGCAATTCTATTAATAGAAAATATGGAGCAGTCGCATTAAATAACATGTGAAACAGTCATTATTATGTCTAGTTATATATCATAGCTCAGGAGTCAGGGGTCGAAGTATATGTTGACATAACATTTCATTAACACATATAGCTAAGAATACAAATAGTTTGATACAGACATCCTCTCAGATAGAGGCTAGACGTATTAAAAGAGAAACCTGTGAAGTGAAAAGTGAATTTAGGATTCATGACAGCTATAATAGAATATTTTAAATTTAATTGGTAAAATTCTAACATGTTTTAATATTTTAAATATCGTAGTAAATTCACCATTTATCATAGTGTTTGACGTTAATAGCTTTACAGTGGAGAGTTAAATGTAAACAGAACAAGTATGTAATATGTACAATGGAACAGTAATGTTACATTTTAATACTGAAGCAGAATAGACAGAGATCTTTCCAGGGTTATTCGTTTGAATGATTTAACGCCTAAATATATAGGAAGCTAGAGTTGTAACTCATATAAAATTATTGAAATTAATGTTACATAAATATCGCATCGGATTTTATTACTCTTAGTCTTATACGTGTCGTTTATTATAACTATTATATAACACGTTCAAAATAATCGTAGAATTTTCCAGATTGTGCCAGTAGCTCGCTAAAATCAATATTTCAGTGTACTCGACACTTTGGAGGTACTTATAAAGTCTTAATTTTAGCGAAGTCGCTTCTCAAATTCAATGTTATGGAAGTTACGGATAATTAAATGTTTTAAAATATGTTTAAGATTTTCGGATAAAAAAATCTCATGCACACACGATGTTTTAGAGTAAACGTGTACGAGATGTTCTGCAAATTGATGAATATATTTATTTGCTACCTCATATAGTTATTGATTTATTACATTTTCACGCAAACTTCACGTCCATTAGAACAATGTTATTATCACAAGGTTGCATCGTCGCACTGCATACGATGCGTTTGCCGTAAACGACTATAAAATATGTAAATTGAAGACGGAAAACCTTCTAAAGTCCTGTACGTGTGACTATTCAAACGAGTGGTAAACCTACTACATATTTCGAATATAATGCAGTACGCATGTTTTATATATCACCTGACCTATCTCATGGACGGAGCACTTATTTTTATAATATTTAATAAGACAAACATATTATTTTTATTATTACCTTGCTATTATTTTTAATGTCATACATTTTTATGTGTTTCGTTTCATTCAACGTCCCCTTATATCATTATTAATGTTACTACCGTATTTATAAAATCAATGCAATACTTATCACGTAGCTGGTAGCTGTGACAGTTTTATAAATAATTAAGAAAGTTCAGTTCAACTATTACCGATAGCTTTTTAAATTTGCTTGTTTTTTATTGTTGAAATGATTTTGTTTTTGTTTTCGTATCGATTGTATGAATATGGCTAGTTGTTTGCATGGCCTCGCTAGACTGTAGTGGTTGTGTTGCATGCAGGTCTAGGAGGGCTTCCCAGCAGCTATCCAGAAGTGCCGAGAGCATCGACCAGTCCTACAAGAGGTAAGACTCATTAATCTTGATTCATTCACAATATTCTTCTAGAATGCTTTGATGATTTAATCTTCTTTATAGTTCTTAATTCATAGCCATACTGCTCTATATATGATTATATATACATTTATATTCTTAGATTATAAATATTAGTGTACGACACGTAATATCCGCTAGACGTCTTCAAGACGTATTAATGCGTTGTTTATGCCGACGGAGTTATTTGGGACATTTGTTTTTAACTCGCCAATTATCCGTACAATGAAACGTTTCTGAACTGTTTTTCCTTTCTGTTTACGTCATCTATGATCTTCGAGCTAGCCATTAGTTCATGAGCTAACATCCCGAAGACAGTTCAACATGCATCATAATTAATGTACACCGTTCAGTACAATTCCATACTAATTTTAAATTTATCGCTTCTAATGATGATGACATATTTACATAGACGAATTAGTTTTTGATATGTCGTTAAGACTATTAATAGACTGGATAAAGATAATGTTATTTAAAAATTATGTTATTTTAAGACATAGGAATTAATAAAGTTTTATTTGAAAGGGAAGAGAAGTTAGTTCAAATATCCTTTCAATGTACTGAAATGTTTTTTTTAATGTTCCAGGTCAAAGAGCCGTTCTGTAGATCATGGGTTCGCAGCCCCCTTCGACCTGGAATCTCTTCGTTCCAAGGTGGAGGGGAGGTTCGATGCTGTTAATAAAGGTAATAGACATAAACACGTTCCTTAAGCGTAAATTGAATCGTACATACAAAGTACGTGACTAAAACTGTTGTGTATGTAGTGTATACAGTCGTATAAAGCTTGAATGTTTATTTGAGCTGTCATCAGAATTATTCCAGGGCTCCCGTTTTATTATTTCGTTTCAATTCATACGTGATTTATGATAGTCGCTGACTAATGAGTTTATTTATGATATATCCAGATGCTGCACTGGACTGATGTCGTAAACAGTTATGAGGGAAATCGTATAACTGAAAATTATATGCTAAATGATCCCTCGTATGTTTCCAGAATTATGAAGCATTTGTGAAAAAATAAGGAATCTCTTTAAAGTTTTTTTATACGTTTTTATAATGTGCCGTGCTCGTAGCTTTTATGGCGGCATTTAAATATATATACTCCATACCACCCACACCGTCGGTTTGTTTGTTGATGTTGGATTTAAGATGGGAATTTATTTTTTATCGTTAATCGTCTTCAAACGTTAGTTATACGATGTTTCGACAAGTACAAATTAATTAAAAATCTTCCATAAAACAGAAGCATTATTTAGTTAAATATATATTTTCAAATGTTTTGTACGTCAGATGAATGATCAATATTCAAGTATTAGGAATCCTGTCTGAATAAAAATGCGTACGTGAAAATTCTTATATCACAGGTGAAATAATATTTGTAGCTCTACATCCGCGTGGTGTATTGATTTTTCAGTCATGGCCAATAGTAGCTGATAAAAGAGCGACCTTTCCCCAGATTTGTATTAATTGCCTCAGAATTATTGTCCTAAACGTCTTTCCATCACGTATTACGTATAAATAGTTTTCATTAAATATTTGTTGCCAAAACCAAATATATTACAAAGCTGTGATAGTCTACTTATAGTCCATAGAGTGAAGTAAAACAAGAACGTAAAAAGATTTTAATGAAGTATTTTAAATTTAAAACAACATTAATATTTTGATGCCTTTATATATCTTCTCTTCTACCTGGCAATTTCCCAGCCTTAGCCAGGGTCTGCCTTAGATATTGTGAATAGTTTTGGCTAATTATTTTTACGACTGGCCGCCTTCCTGACATCAAAGCTCTTTGGGAATGCATTAATCAGTGATGTCTAAATACTCTTAGAAAGTACATATGACTCTGAAAAATCACATTGGTACTTGCCAGGATCGAACCTGCGCCCTCATACATGAGATGCGGTCCTTTTAACCACTAGGCCGCCTTTATATATATATTTATATTTTCCTCTACTTAGCTTAATAATCTCGTTCATAACAAACGCACTATATTCTATAACTGTAATATGTTCTTTATATATTTTAATGCATCGTAAATAATACTTCCTTCTTTTGAAACATACATGTTATATTGTGTGTTTGTTTATTCCATTGTTATTATAATATTTATAAATGTATTAATTGTTTCAGATGAAGATGAAAACAAGAGGCTGCCTCCGCCGCCGCCTATCAAAACAATGACTTATACGGTAAGAAAAAATTTATAACCTACTCAAATATATTTATTTAAGATATGGTTTGATTTTTGTGAAACTATAGATGAGATGTTCTGAATTTGTGATACTATCTCACACTCTAAGTCAATTTCGTTAATTTATCTCAGAGATCTTAGAATTTTGCGAGTATTCCTTGAAATGAAACCAATATTTTTCGTATTTACTAATCGTTTAAAATTATTTTTAACTACATACTCCCAACGTTTCGGTTATTTAGCAGCAACTGTGGTTACGCTATAAAATATGTAATGTTATTTTAGTATCTAATAAGATGTAGATAGCGTATATTGTTAATATTCATTTAGTGAAAAGGTAGTAATTTCAAATTATATAAATACTACCATTTTATTTATTAATATATATCTTATTTTCGCATAAAAGTGCTCTATAAGCTTTTTCTTGGTCATAAATATGCAATACACACAAAAAGTTTTATATAAATACTCAATTGTATACCAAGAACTAGCTCACATTTAATACGCCAGTTATATCGTGAAAAATATTTGAATTTTTTTTTATTTTCATGTGATGAAAGTGGATTTATTCGCCTATTTTATTCGGAATAAATGCTGTATTTTTAACACAAAAAATATAATACGATAATACAAACAATATTTTAGTTTTTTATATTACTGCATACAAACATAAGAAAATCTATATTTCTATAGAATTTTATACATAATTATTACAAAATAAAATATGCATCGGTTATAAGAAACTATTTCGAATATAAAATCTAGTTATTATGTTATATTATAAATTTCTCAGACATTTCATGTCGATAATTATTAAATGTAAAGTATTAGTATTTGTTCTGTTCAGCATGGAATAATATAACTAACATTGCAATGTATTTTCTTAAATGTCGACAAATGACGAATATTTCACGAAAATATTCAATTAGACCATTTAATCCATTATACATTAACTGAAATTGAATTTTAAATGTCACTATGAATCGAATCCGAATCATTGACTAGAGTTCCTTAATTACTTTCACATCTATTTTTTTTTACAAACCTAACGCCACTATAATAATAGTTGAACTAAATTTAGCTTTCTCTAATTTATACTTTGTATTATTTTTTAACGATACATTTTTTATGAAAGGAATTTCCCTGGAAACAAAATGTTATATAATATACTTTCTAGTATTTAAGGGTCATTTAAATTATGTTCAACAGAAAAGTCTGTGATAGTAATCATATGAAATGATAGTTACCTAAACCAGTTTCTGTAGATATTCAATCAAGGTACCTACACCCATATTTCCAAATAGATTTCTTGTTAATAGTATCAGAAAAATAAATAGAATTTAGAATATCATGTAATACGTAATATATTCGCCATCCCAAGTCATTAATGTAATTATACCTAAGACTATATGACTTAACAGTTTCTGATACATATGACTTCACATAATTCTCTTATACAGTATGTTATTTTTTTGAATGATACATGGTGTTCTCATATGATATGTACCCCACAGGTGAGAGATCGCGATACATTGACGTCTCTGGCTGCCCGCTTCGACACCACACCCTCGGAACTGACGAAGCTGAACCGTCTCGCCACGCAGTTCATCTTCCCTGGACAGAGGCTGCTTGTACCTGATAAGAGAAAAGGTCAGATATATAGCTACCTCTCTTTCATAATGGAAGCGTATTCAGTTTTGTAAGATGACATATTTTAACTTATTTATCAAGAAGAAAAGTTTAAGGAATATAAGTCACTGTAGAGGAAAATATTATTTATCATGAAAACATATATTTACTTAATTCATATATGCATTTATTTCTTGAAATACATTAAGACTCTAAAAAGTTTTTGTATGAAATCCGATATATGCCATTTTGCTTTTTTTAAACTGATATCTGAAAATGCTTTTATTAATGAACTTATCAAAAACAAATCTAACATCGGCATCGTTTATTAATAAATTCGAAAAAACATAAATGTGATTACAACGATAAGAATGATAGATTATTCGAGAATATTTGAACGCCTGACGGAAATGATTCGTTTGACGTCAAAAATATAAATGAATATGGAAAAAATATCAGGATACATCGTTTGACCTACATTCTATATATAAATAAACTTAGTAGAATAACTGACCAATATATATATCGGTAAAAAGTTAGATAATACGTAATATTGTATGTTCCATATATAATTTTTTGCTTTTAAATTCTATTGATTGGTACATGTATTTTCTTCATAAATACAGATAATAATAGTATTAATTTAAATCTATAACCTTAAGTATACATAATACAACCGTTCATACGAAGTGGACGCCCTTTATATTGTCAATTTCCTAATTTGCCTGAATCCCCGTCCGTCGTGTTCGATTGGTCATTTCACAATCAATAGATCGGAGTGTAACGAATCGTCTAGAAAACGTTTACAACAGTGAGTGACCTTCGATCTCGATGCTTCACTAAACACTTGCATTAACTCCACGACATTACATTTAGTATTTACTTTCATTATATTATATTATTACTAGCTTTTCGCCCGTGTGGAGTTCGGTTATATCGCGTTTCCAAGACCTTTCAAAAGTCTGGGATAAAAACTATCCTATGTTCTTTCTCAAGGTCAACTCTATCTCTGTACCAAATTTCATTAAAATCAGTTTAATGGTTTAGGCGTGAAAGCGTGACAGACAGACAGAGTTACTTTTGCATCTATAATATTAGTAGGGATAAAATTTAAATATGTTTCTATTTAAATTCATATCGATATAAAAAATATAACGTATAGTCTACGACATATATTGTAATTGTGATTCATATTATGTACTTACATTTTACTCAAATTAATTACTGAGCAACAATTGAAAACATAAAATGTATGTTATTTATTATGCAAATAGTGAAAAAAAATCAGTATAAAATAAAATTTATTTTCTCCAATTCAACAGAATTCGTTGTCTTATCATCGTATCAGATGCCAAGATTCATATTGACCTACATTCAAATTTACATTAATTGTGAAGTCTTTTAAAACAGAGTCGTTCCAAATTAAACAACACTATGTAGGATCTATTAATTACATCACAGAGGTTATTGAACTCAGACTATTAATAGATCGAGTAACCATGACTTTGATATATAAATCGAAGTAAAGTAATGACGATTACGATTTAAATAATTATAATCCTACAAATCTAAAGTTATAACTACGTAATCTTAATTAAAATTCATGGAGTTATGCAAACTTTTTGGTAATAAAAATGTTTTTTTTTAAATTCAAATTAAAGTTTTTCTGCAATAGTGTACTGTATCCGTTGTGTTATCGCTGTAACAAGACAAGAATGTATTGTGAAACGTTAGCCCACTACAATATAGTTCATTGTACGGCCTTAGAAATTGTTCACAAATTATTTAACCTTAAAAAGGGTGGACAGTAAGACTAAAAATTAACCTCAAATATAACTGGCGTAGAGTAAAACGCATTCAGCCTTGATGTAATTTGCGTGTGACGTCATCATTTTATATTTTTCTCCGTTAACACGACAATAGCGTTTAAAACCTAACAGTCGTCATTCGACGTTGGCTCTGAATGCGCGCCATCTAAGTTTATACATAAATAACTGATTGGACCTCGTCCGTTGTTAACTCGCGTGTCCGAATTGCTTTGTCGTAATTGACGCGATAAGGTCTTTCACTATCAATTGATAACTGTGCCGATATAATGCACATTGTAGTACAACAGCTGTTGAAGAATGTTCAATTTTGAATTCCTAAAACGACTGTACCACGGTTAGTTTGTTTGTTTGTGTCTGTTATGGATGTTTGTATGTTTGTTTTGATGTGGGTTCTCTCACCAGATGGCGACAAGGATGCCGATGTTCGATCTGACAGCGATAACACTTCAGAATCAACTCAAGCTGCCAGTGAACCAGCTCAGGAGAAAGGTAAATAATGTTTTTATATACATAATATTATATATATATGTTATGTAACTTGAATATAGTACATGAGTAATATATATACATATATGCGACGCTTTTAATTTTTTGTTTTGTTATCGATTTTACGATATTTATTCAGCTGTATTTCTGTCGCATTCGTTACAATTATATAGATTTTCCTTAACATGTGAACCTTTTCAGAAAGAAATATAGTTTTCATACGTATAATAAAACCATTGCCAGTGTATTCTTTATTTATAACATCGCTTTATACAAACACTAATCTATTCTTAAAAGCGGTCATTATATATAGATGTCATCATAATTTTACTTTATAAATATTACTAAGAAATATGAATTAAACATGTTTTTCATTCATCAAATAAAAATCTATATATAAATTCGTGTATCAAGATAACTGGTTATCTTGAGATAAATAGCTAAAACAAGTGAAAGCAATTAACAATTGTCAGTAATTCGTCACAGTATGAATATATTATATAATTTTTTCACATATATAACTGAGCCATTCTATGCGTAATGTTTGACACGAAACAGTACAGTTATCTGAAGCGATAGAAAAATTCATAACAAATATTTCGATGTTCATATACAGTAAAAAAAAAGTCGAATAGCAAGGGAGACGCCAATAATTCGAATTATAGATATTTGGTGTTTTAAGGCAACAAAACATTTTTTCGAGATTTGGAGGTCTTATCGAGGAATAATCGAGGTTCTACTGTATATTATTTATACATATATAATGTCTGTATGTACAGAGATCTTGGACAGTCTCCGGCCTGTGTCCCCCGAGGCGCCCGCCAGTAGCGCCCCCCAGCGGTTCCTTAAGATCAACGTGAGGCACATCACCGATGGACAGGTACGAGATACCAATACCTTCCTCATTATAATCATACAAATAATAATAATTCGATATAAATACGTTTAAATTTCCAAGCCTCGTATTCCATTCAGTACCGTGCCATATTTTCGTCTCATATCCTTCCAAAACCAGTATATCTTCCAGGTATTATTTAGATGCAGGAAATACTGACCATGTACTTATATTCTCATCTTCGTGACACAATTGTATGAAGAAGATACAAAATGCTTATTACTTCTTCTAACCCAAACTTTTTTTAATACTTCTATATAAACAGTACATACATCATGAATCTTACTTATGAAGTATACTTATATATGAATATATGTTCAGGGCGTGGTGTCCGGCGTCCTGCTTGTCACACCGAACGCGGTCATGTTCGACCCCAACGTGTCCGATACACTGGTGATGGAGCACGGCCCGGAGTCGTACGGTGTGATAGCGCCCATGGAGTACGTCGTGAACGCCGCCATCTTCTATGACATAGCACACATGAGGACCCACGGACCGGACCACAATGCGCACAGGTCAATTATAACAAATGAAATGTATGTTGAATTATATACATATATATTATAATATAAAATTATCAATATCAGAATTTAAACTATTTATTACACTCGAAATTATATATTATGTATTATATATAGATTAGGTTAATATTTAAAATCTACTTAATATCATAATTAATTAAATATTTTCACTCCAAATAAGTGAAAATGTTTGCTGTCAATATGTAATATTTTATATCTAGCGACGTTTTATTTTACATGCATGAGTAAATTTTATATCATTTTAAAGTGAGGAATATTAGCAGTAATATGAACTGATTTTAATATTATTTACTTTCTTAAATATATAATAGACATTGGTCTAATATGAACGCGACATATGCCAATCTAATTATTGGACTTATTCCTTTGTTTTATTGCCATCTCTAATGGATTAAACTGTGATATTTTCTCATTAAAAACATGTTATTAAATAAAATTATTGTTTATTCTTTAACAGGGCCGAACAAGCCGAAATATACTATATGAATAAACCGGAACATCCTCCTGAGAAAGATCTAGTCAAAGTGAGTAGAATGATATTAAGAGATAATTTACATATATTTTAGATTTTCTTCATAAAATGTTCCTAGTGTCGTTGAAGTTATAGTCTTTGACCACTCTCAAGTAGTTCTTTAATATCTTTAACATCTTTATTTTCCTTAAATATAATATATAATACTCAGTGGACAAGCTATGAATACATTTGTTCTATAACTATTACCCGATGATCAGGAGGAAACATTCCCTGAGCTGCAGGCTGTTGGGGAGTCTGCGGAGCCCCAGAAAACTACAGGGGAGGCTTCAGGGGAGGCTGTGGGGGGTGAGGAAGGGACCCCGAGACGACCTTCCGACGCAGAGGAAAGAGGAGGAGCAGCCTTCCCAAAGGCCTTCGATAGGGACCTGGTTACCCCCACCCCAATACATGTGAGAACAAAATCATATACCATACGAAAAGTTACATAATTATTAATAACTATAAAAAAAACTAGATGTTTATTATAGAGAAGCAACGATCTCGGTAATTAATTCTCTAATGGATTTCTTAATTTCCTGTGACGACTTTCCAGTTTTATTGATCTGTGACTCACTAATGCTGCTCAGTTTTTTTCTGTTATTAGTGATCGTAAAAATCATTAAATTGCGTTCTTATCGATAAATTTTAATCGTTTATTCCAGCAACAAACTACTGAGGAGAGACGGAAATCGCTACTGGACCATCACTGGGCTATACCGAGCAAGGATAGAATGTCCATCGATCAAGGGAGCGAGGTTGGTATCCTTAGACATAACAAACAGTGAAATCTATATACCTATATAAAAGAGATTTCCACCTATATATTGACTCATCACGATATCTCTGGAACCATAAGGCGTAACGACTTGAAATTTGGTAGGATTATTCCTTTCGCCGAGTAAAGGTCAGCTAAGAACGGATTTTACGAAATTCCACCCACAAGGGGGGTTGCGGGGGGTAAACAATGGAAAATACGCTTTTACGCCTAAACCACTGAACTGATTTTAATGAAATTTGGTACAGAGATGGAGTTGACCTTGAGAAAGAACATGGGATAGTTTTTATTCCAGACTTTTGAAAGGTTCTCTTAGAAACGCGATATAACCGAACTCCACGCGGGCGAAGCTGCGGGCGGAAAGCTAGAGTTTATAAGTCATCGTGTTAATGTATTTTTTGCACGGATTTGCATATTATCAATATTTGATCACATTAACCATTGGTAGTAATTTTAGTTATTACTATTCAGGTGTCCTCCAGTGTGGATCACGGAAAAGAGGAAAGTCTGGAGGTGTCCGTGGCAGAGTGCTCTGAAGGGGAACGTGCTGATGCAGGGGAGCACGGAGAGGGAGAGGGGGAAGGGGAGGGAGACGGCAGCCAGCAAGGGGACGCCGCGCATCTCGTGAAGCTCTCCTACCACGACTCGGGAATCGATATACGAGATCCGCTGTTACACGTCAACACGGCTAACTCCAAGAAGGTATTATTCCTCATCAGCTGCGCCCCGCTGTTTCACCCGCGGATTTCCGGGATGTAAAGTAGCCTATGTGCTATTCCTGGACGTCAGCTTCCTGTATACAAAATTTTATCAAAATCGATTCAGCCGTTTGATCGTAAAGAAATAACAAACATACACACACACTCTCAAACTTTCGCAATTATAATATTAGTTGGATTTCTCATACAAAATCCTCGTGAAATTGCTAAGAGATATGATTTCATATGATGTATTGAAAATTTGGTGGTTCATTGCAGATAGTGTTCATTTTAATTTAGCACAATATTTAGCAGCAATATGATAAAAATCTAGCAAAAAAAATTGTTTCTCATAAGATTATAATATTCTAGGAGTTGTGTTATATTTGTCACAATATCGACACAATTTACGAGTTGCCGGAGACCGCGATGTCGTACGACTGGCACTGTGACACCACGTATGAGACCCAGTTCTTGAACTGTTTCGCTGTGTGTCATGACAGTGACGCTATGTCGTGTTCCACCGACGAGGTTAGAAATGAAATGGTTGGAGGTTCTGGTCGAAAATGTCGGTTTAGGGATCTTTTATTCTCTATTTCCTTGCAGGTTCTTCTTGTTATTTGTTCTCAGGTTTCAATCTTTGAACTCTTAATCGTTTCTTCATTGTCGTCCAATTTATGTCCTTCTTTCTAATAGTGACGTTCGTTGGTGGTGACTACGAAGTCTTTGTTTTTGAATAAATGTTTCGTTAGCTATTATTTATGTCTCAATTCAAAATCTTTCTCTTTTGTGTTGTTTGTGTTATGTTAATCTATTTGTGTTAATCACTAAGTAACTTGTTGTCTCAGGTGTACAGCGACGCGGATATAGTTCTATCAGCGGACTGGGTGCCGCCGGTGTGTCTGCCTCGCGCTGAGCCGCCCTTGTCTGCTCCCCCTCTTGGAGAGAATGAGAGAGCTCGGAAACCAGCAGCTGTCTCTTTCTCACTCGATGGCAACCAGAAGGAGGATTCGTCGAAACCGGAGAAGAAGAACAAGGTGGGTCAAGAAATATGAAATGTTCTAAGTTTATCACTTCGAAATGAAATTGAACTGCTGGTGTACATATATAATTTTTTTTATATTTTTAATTATAATTTCATCTATATATATAAAAGAAAGTCGTGTTAGTGACTCCACTTATAACTCAAGAATGGCTGAACCGATTTAGCTAAAAATTGGCAGGGAGGTAGTTTAGAGCCAGGAAATTGCAATAGGATACTTTTTATCCCCTTCGATAGCATTCCCGTGGGACTTGACATGAAACGTCAGTCACTATAAAACGTGGAATAACGAAACACAATTGACAGCTACGCAATTGACGTATAATGACAGATATGTAATGACGTAATGATGACAATTAGATATTTGTAAGAGATCTACTATATAAAAATAAGTCCGGTCCGGAACGAACTAATTTCCACGGTTTTGCATTCGTTGGAAAGGTCTCGGGTTCCATGAGGTATATAACAAAAAATTTCAACAGAAAAGCGGGAAAAGTGTTATTTTGTTGAACTTCTCTAAGTAAATGTAAGTGAATCCAAAGTAGATACCGAATCGAAGCGTTATGCGTGCCCACAAATTATCCGTTTCATTGAAGTGTTCCTTTGTAGACCACATTTTTTGTTTTTTGGTCTAACTTTAACACAAATAAAGCGGATGGTTTCCAAACTCGTGAACACGCAAAATATAACTGCCCAATGCCCATGTGAAAAACAATGATTTTCTAAATTTATCCCTCAAATACTAAATGGTTTTGAGAGTTCAAACTACAAACACAATACCGGTTTGTCACATGAAATTAACTGAGAAGAGAACAATGAGTAGCTGTCAAACAATGTATCATGCGACGGCACCATTTACTTAAAATATTGATTTGTAGTACATGTTATGTATGATGGCGCTGTATGTGTAGAAAGACTAGTAAACCCGGCGAACTCCGTTTCGCCACCAGAAGGCTTTTATATAACATTTCGTTCGGTGATTAAAAGATGAAGATTTTTTTTGTTTTATATTTGAAAAGGAAAATTTTTATTTCATTTCACAACAGTAATGAATTCATTTCGATTACATCATTTTTGTAATCACAACACACACACGCGCGCGCGGCGTGGTGTTGTATCAGCACGCCGCCACACGCGTCCACACTTGGAACGTGTCTACACTTTATTTATTTATTCGGAAATTTGGTCAAAAATTAATTACCTATTATTTTTACATAATTCGAATGAGAATCATGTACCGAGTATGCACCTTAAATATTGATAGTAATTCACCAGTCACCCTGTATATTAAAAATTCATAACCGGAACTGGATTCAAATATTGTATTGTGTAATGCTGAGTAGACGCTGCGAGGGTTAGGCCCTGTTTGTTTTTAGATAAAAGCGAGTTGGACGATCAGTTGGTCGACCAGTTGGACGATCAGTTGGTCGATCAGTTGGACGATCAGTTGGTTGACCAGTTGGACGATCAGTTGGTCTATCAGTTGATCGATCAGTTGGTCGACCAGTTGGACGATCATTTGGTCGATCAGTTGGTCGATCAGTTGGACGATCAGTTGGTCGATCAGTTGGACGATCAGTTGGTTGACCAGTTGGACGATCAGTTGGTCGATCAGTTGGACGATCAGTTGGTTGACCAGTTGGACGATCAGTTGGTCGATCAGTTGGTCGACCAGTTGGACGATCAGTTGGTCGATCAGTTGGTCGATCAGTTGGACGATCAGTTGGTCGATCAGTTGGTCGATCAGTTGGTCGATCGGTTGGACGATCAGTTGGTCGATCAGTTGGTCGACCAGTTGGACGATCAGTTGGTCGACCAGTTGGACGATCAGTTGGTCGATCAGTTGGTCGATCAGTTGGTTGATCAGTTGGTAGATCAGTTGGACGATCAGTTGGTCGATCAGTTGGTCGATCAGTTGGCCGACCAGTTGGTCGATCAGTTGGTCGATCAGTTGGACGATCAGTTGGTCGACCAGTTGGACGATCAGTTGGTCGATCAGTTGGACGATCAGTTGCCCAACCAGTTGGTCGATCAATTGGTCGATCAGTTGATCGATCAGTTGGTCGATCAGTTGGACGATCAGTTGCCCAACCAGTTGGTCGATCAATTGGTCGATCAGTTGATCGATTGAATGAAAATCTTATAATACTGCGATCTCTTTGAAAATCAATGAATTAATTTGCCGACTAGTAACCGAAACGTCGGGATCATCCCTACTAATTTTATAAGCAAAAGTAACTCTGTCTGTTTGTTACGCTTTCACGTCTAAACCACTGAACTGATTTTAATGAAATTTCATACAGACATAGAGTTGACCTTGAGAAAGAACGTAGGAAATTTTTCATTCTAGACTTTTGAAAGGTTCTCTTGGAAACACGATGTAACCGAACTCCACGCGAGCGAAGCTGCGGACGGAAAGCTAGTTAGTAATATAACCATGGTATTGTTTTTTTAATGTATATAGAAATGAGACGGAATAGTAATAATTATAGACTAATTAATTGGAAAATTTAATATATTATATAAATAATGTTCAGATGTTAAAACGCCTGTCCTACCCTCTATCGTGGGTGGAGGGTCTGACCGGTGAGGGTCCAGCCGGGTCGCAGGCGGACTCGCTGCCGACCTCCGCCGACAGTCACAACACCAGCGTCTTCTCTAAAGTCTTCAACAGGTATGTCTGAACAATCCGATTCATTCACACCACACGATATTTATATTGTACGAGACACGTGACATGTAAGGGTCTCTGTCGCTCCGCACTCGGCGTCATGCCAATACTTCCCGATAGTTTATATCACTATGTCAATACACTTATTTGTCATGTGCAATAAATAGTGTGAATAAATTATTAAAACTGTATAATAAAATAGCAATTAAAGTGATGTTTAGAATTTAATCCCGACTCACGACTGCACCTTCCTTAAACATTAATATTTACCCGCTAAGTGACTAAATACAACATAACTAAACAGCAAATCCCGGCCGAATACACCACCGATCGAACACGAATTAAAAAAAAAACAAATAACATTTGAATTCTAAATTTTTTCTGCTACCGTGGATGCTAACCGGGATGTACCGATTTGTATTGGTTAAGCTCACCAATGAACCTGGTGGAGTTCGGTACTGGTTTGTTCCTGAGTAAGACGCCCTCGGAGGAGGGGCCCGCCGACGGGTACGTGATACATCGATGTGCCCGACTGTGCCCGCCGACTACACGTTCACTCAACATTAGGGACGACATCTATATACAGGGTGTATTTATTCAACATTACGGCCATATTTTGTATACAGGTGAACAGATAATTTAATGCCTTAATGTATATAATGAATACACCCAACTTTGGGGGTTTAAATCTGTATACAGTGTATGTTGGGTGAACGTGGTCGCTTAGTCGTTACCGTACCCACTGTTCGTTTGTAGGTCCCACGGATATGACTGGTTGTTATTACTTACTGTCTCGTATATTTATTGAATTTTGGATTATATTTTTTGTAATTGCATTTTTTATTTATATGTATAAGTAAATCCAAAATTCAGTAGGTGCTTTTTTTAATATGTATAATGAGTGATAATTGGCATGGTGTTTATGTGAAAGTGGTGAGTTAGCGAGTCCTATAGAAGTATTCAGTTTGTTATTGTTATTGCACTGGCGGTGTGCCGACTCGACACGCTTTTATAGTTTAGTACCGAGCTATTGTTGTTTAAATGTTCGTTTATATTAAAATATAAATAAAACAAACTCCTATTGAAATATTTTCAAGTGGTTTTGATGTTTAAACAGTGATCAATATGAGTTCGTTTGATGTTAATTGTATTGTTATATTCATTATTCTATACGGCTTCCTATCGCTGTGTCGTGTCGTCCGCGGCTTCTAAGTCCTAGGAGTTGTTGGTTACTCATAGTATCAGCTGGGTCGTAGCCTGGTCGGTATTCGTATCATTCTCTTCCCCACTCATAAACATTCTGGCACCCTTTTATTGTATTTCTTACAAATCAGCATGTTAATCTTTAAGGATTATTATCTTTCCTCGTGTGTTTCAGGATCTACGAAGTTTTTGTTTGTGTTTATTGTTTCATATATTAATGTTGTGTTGTGATATAGACGGAGCTCGCTGGGAGGGTTCGGTCGTTCTCATCCCAAGCCAGCCAGCGCTCAACAACCGAGACTCGACTACCGCAGCATGGTGTCGGTGGACGATATGCCGGACCTGTTCGCGTCGTTTGATAGTACGTATTATAAATATCAGAAGACGTTTAATTGATATAACTGCTATAATTATTACATTATAACACGGCCTCTCTATCCTGAGATGAGTCCCACAATAAATAAAAAATATATACATGATGTGACACAGTACCTAACTAATTAAAAAGAAGTAGAACAGGTAATAATATTTAAAAATAGTAAAACTATTAAATATATGTATTTTTTATGTTTAGCCAAATTTTTAAATGAAATATAAAACTACTCGTTACAGAAATTAAAGTAGTTTCTTACTCAGATAACCAGAGACGTAAGTGTCCTAAAATATCACGTATGAATCACTGTCAAATCCGTCATGTCCACCCCCCACTTAACACCCACAGCGAAGGAGTATTAGAGGACTCTAAGCTATCAATATCATACAATTTGATATGACCAATTTAAATATTATTGAAAGATCTTATTACTTATATAATTCCTTTCCTTCCAGAGCTCATCCCACGCCCCGCTCGACCCAGCGATGATCCCCCCCTCTACCTCCGTCTCCGTATGGGCAAGCCGGCCGGTCGACCTCTACCGCGCTCCACACCGCTGATGTCCTATGGAAGGAAGAGGATGAAGCCTGAATACTGGTTCGGCATACCCAGGAACAGGTTAGCATTGAACACTCAATACTCAAACTCAAATAACTTTATTCAATATAGAAGCATTACACTTTCTTATTGATGGTTACTTGAGACACTACCACCGGTTCGGAAAAGAAAATACCCTAACCTGAGAAGAACCGGCGAAAGAAACTCAGCGGGTTTTTTATATATATATATATTTGTCTCATCTTCTATATATATAAAAATGGATTGCTGTTCCTTAGTCTCGCTAAAACTCGAGAACGGCTGAACCGATTTGGCTAATTTTAGTCTTGAAATACTTCTGGAAATCCAGGGAAGGTTTAAAGGTGAGAAAAATTTGAATAATTGCCGGGAAAACCCTAAAAACAGCTCTTTTCTATTTCCCATACAAACGGTTTTTTTGACATTAGATTTGACAACTAACTAATATGTCAATCATTCTGTTTGATTGAAACAGGCAAAACCTGATTATTATTTATGGCCTCTAAGACGGAATAGAGTTCGCCTGGTCAGCTATACCTACATATATTACTCTTGACCAATTTAACGCGGACGAAGTCGCGGGCAAAAACTAGTATATTATATAAACTTACACTCTATATAAGATGCAATACCTCTAAGCCTTTCGTTCTTAGTTAGTCCACATTATATTAGTCCCTATAAAATAGATAATTTTCTTCGTCTATCAGAGACCGAAAATTTCAAAAGCTAAGGCGTATTATATTTTTTATTAATGACGTCAAGTCATTGTTACGACATTGTTTCTCATATTCGTTCACCTTGAATGATTCCGTATGTTTACGTAAGATGACGTAGTTTTGGTTTTCCTTTACTCATTATAGAACTGAGGAAAATTCGTTTATACTAGTCTAACTCATGGATTCCAGGGGTTATATTGGTGTTTATAATATTTAATTTATCGATCAGATTGCTGTAACAATGACATATATATTAATGGATAAGTTTGTTAGTTTTTGTTCAAATTCTAAGAACTAGGTTTGTTTTAGTGATATGATATTAGCAGTGAAACAGAAAAGAGCACATACATTTTATGTAAAACAAGAAAAACTATTGATTAGTTAACCAAAATGGCTAGGGGGCTCTATTTAAACTAGTTTATAAAAATGTCGTCTGCATATCACAATTTCATATAAAAATTTAATTTTGAGCGCATAATAGTTTATAAGTAAGCATCATGTGGTAGTCCAGATTCACGTAGAACTATGTAATCATCTATTATACATATAAAGTTAAGTTAGTTTGTATATATAATATGTTAAATCACACCACCCACAGGGTCGACGACCTCTTCAAGTTCCTGACCCACTGGGTCCCTGAGAGGTACGGGCCTCTGCGTGACGTCACCGCTCACGGCTACGAGCTTATAGACAGCGACACGGAGTGGGACGACGATGACGCCAAGCCCGGACAGAAGGTGAAAACTACTTTATTACTATAAAGTATAGAGTCGACATTACATTGTATGGAATGCTATATGTGACTACCGTCAAATTATTCATAATTTAGTATGTGACTTCAACTATCATAAATTACATATCTCATACTGCATTTTAACTCAACTGCCATGTCAATACTTATTTAGCAAAACTGTCATCTATATAAATTAATCTGAGTAAACCAGTAACTCTAAGATCACAGAGTTCGTATAACTCAGTTATTGAATATTTTGTATGGACAAAAGTAATAACTTTACTATATATTTTTTGATGTAAATTTCAGTCTCTTAAAGTTTTCACCTAACAAATATTTATAGAGATTACCGTTCAAGATAAGACATGTCACTGTCTTTATACAGTTGGTTATGGTCCCTGCTCTCTTAAGCCCCTCAGTGAGTTAACAAACATAGCTATATACAATTTATAATTATAAGGTTTACGTAATAATAAAGAAATATAACGTCGCGTGGAAATCTGGGGTAATATTATGTCGACTGTTATATAGGTTGTTTAATTCATACAATGAATTTCTCCCAGTTTTCTTTGAAATTTTGATATTTTTTTTGATTTGGAAAATTTGGGTTGAATAATAATCAAGAATCGCTCTAGTTATTGTCAGTTAGGAATTGATCCAGAGAAATTTATCCTATTTGAAAATTAGTTTTATATTTTTTTTTGTTTTTCTCGTTTTTTTTATAATGATGTCATAGTTTAGTACATGTCCATATTAATTGAATCCCCAAGTTTAAATTCGATTATTATATGGTATTGATGACGTAATACAGTAGATATAACACACACACTTACACCTACACACACAAATATACATTTTAAAACAATAATCGATTAATAAATCACTAACAAAATCTTGTAGAGTCACTGCTACGGTTATATTAATAATGTTATAAATGAAATTTTATCTTAGAAAATATATGCGGAAGTGAAATTTCCCATATAATATAATAAATGATGTAGATGTGTTTATAAAACCGTATATTTACAATGTGATATCTCGCCATCACTCATCGAGATAATGAGTTTACTCTGTAATATGCTTTAACATACAGCTGTATATAACAAAACAGATTTATAACAAGCAACGGCTTTATATAAATTTTTAATAACCATACCTTTATATTCATTAATAAAATTTCCGTATCGTTTTCAAAATAGAATATTCCGTATAATCGAATTGAAAAATCGATTATTTCTTGTTATTTCATCGTAATTTTATGCGTCTTTGTACTCACCCTGTATTTGGACTGATATTATCATTTACAACCAATAAAAAAAATTAGAAGAAAATATTTTTCTCTATGGAAAGAACATAGATTATGTATGCACCTATTTTTTTTTATTTATATAATTTTATACTTATACTGTATTTCTGTTCATAGGAACGTATCGGCAGTACTGGAGATGTATCGGATATAACGAGAGAATCCTGGGAGGTGAGTTGTGTATTAAATTATATATTAACATATGTATTATATAAGTTTCTAACACTTGACATTCAGAAATATTGCAGTACACATTGAACAGTTTATATGTACATGGGTATATAACAAATCTACTAACAAATATGTATATGCATTAATATATCCGTGAAATATTCACTATATATGTATGTATGTATATATAGAATATTTTTGTGATATGACTAACAAAATACTTCATTTCTTAACCATCATACGCACGTTACAAATCTTTAAAATAATATCCATATGATACTAGAACAAATGCAACACGTTTATTGTTTATTAAGGGTTTTTTTATTAACGACAATGTTTCTACATATCCTGACATAAATTTCTATAACAATATCTTAATTAGCTATTCGCCACACGTTTAAACTAGCCGTGGAACAATAGACACTATACATATATAAATAGGGTTCATAATAACGGACGGTTCCCTAGCTGCTGAAGGCGCCCTACGTGAAAATATATTCTATAATGAAGAGTCAGGCTGAAGCGCTCGGGGACTCTCTAGGCGAAGAGCCGCAGACCGAGGTATCACTAGTAGGATGTGTTGTTTAGGATTTTTTTCCTTGATGTTATCATCACATAGCTCCTGTACTATAAGTCTCCGTAAACAGCGCACTGCATGTCTAGGCTAGGTTAGATCTAGAATCTAGGTGACGTGACTTGGTAGTTTGAAAATCTAATAATACTATAGCCTCAGAAACTAATATGAAATTTCATATCAAAGTCCATTATATTAATATCGATTTATTAGAAAAATAATAAGTTAAAATATGAACGTGCGCAGGCGCACGTAGTTTGAACTGTAAGTTGAAAAATAATTTGAATACATCCTTGCTATATATCGACTGTTGACCCGTCAGTATGTGATCAATAAAACATAAAACTACTAGTCACGTCGACTATAAACTGTAAGTGGTCTACTTAGTGCGAACAGCACCTATAGTGATTCATGATGCACGTACCCAGTAAGGAATGACTTGGCAAATTTTTTTGTTATACCAGTGTTTCCTTAAATATTGTGTTGCAATACATTACCGTATAGTTACATCATTATTACTATTTCCATATTTGATACACAAACAAGGGCAGGGTTATTTTAAAGTTGTTTTCGTATACGATTTATTTATGTGGGTAGTTTAGATATTTCAATGTTAAAAATCGAATTTTATTATTTCTGTTTTTTTTATACGCTGTTGACAAACTGATGGAAGATTTTTATATCATTTAGTTAACCAGGAAGCTATAAATTTACATCTCCTAGGTCTATCATATTTTGTTATAATCAAATAATTATTAGATCATACCTCTTGATCATTGTTTGGAACGTTTAATTTTTAATCGCGAATAATTTCGTAACGCCCCGCCGGTATGTTCAAACCTTCACAATAGCTGTTATCACCGAACAATAGAATTGTAACCCAACTCACGTAATCACACCGCTTGGAGACTGTTCTGTGAAAACATGCTATTTTTTTTTAATTCCTTCTCCATTACAATTGAAATTATATAGGATATTTCTCATATAGTTGGTTTTCATGTCCTATGCAAGTTTTTCTAATGTTTATTGAAAGCTGTCATGTAACTGAACTGATGTTTTGTTAATGAGGTCGTATGGTATGCGTGTGTCGCGCGTCATTGGCACCATGCGGGTAGAACTATGTTATTATAAAATATTTACATACAAGAATAACATACAAATAGCTTATGACAGCGACGGATGTATCTGCTTTAAAGTAATATTATAATTTTTAAACTAAACTATAATATGAAGGAGAAGGAATCGTAAAATTAAAACAAAATCGTTGACTGCGTTATAACATTTTTTGTACAGTCGTTATAAACTTTTTTGAAACAAATTTGACGTGATTTTGACATCAGCCAAGTGACAGAAGAAATATAAACAAATATATAATGAAGGCCAAATTTTAAACTACCAACTAATAATATAGTAAATAATTTAAAAAACAAGGTAAAATGTCATATAATCTTAATAATTACATTAGTTAGAAATCATCGTACCTATGTATATAGTTTACATTTCGAGTACATCGTCTCTCGAGGAAATTATTGTAACGATTGATTTTCATTTCAAAAACTAAAATTAATACTATCAAATTAATGAAACTAATATTATTCTAATTACCAACCGCGATCACAGTTGCTGGAGAGAAACCAAAGTTTCAGGAGTATGTAGTTTCTTAAAAAAATAAAATACGCGAAGTAAACCGTATAATATTATTCATTTAAATGAATACTCGCGAGTCTTAGATCTCATTATTATCAAATCATTATTTATAATTTGATTATTATTAATTAGTGATTGTTTATAAGTCGTATTAGGTGTTACAAAGCTTCCTTAAGACCTCGTCTCGGATATCCTAGAGCTATTGTGAGTTGATTGATCGCAAGCCTTAATCGTTCATCTCAACTGTTCTATGTATTATTTAACAATCTATTCTATTACAGTGTCTTGTACACCTTGATGATTTTATTAATATTTAATTTTCAACAATAAAACTGCATATGAATGCTGTGAAAGTCGTAAACGGATCCATAGTTAGAGACTAGTTTCTTAAACTGTGGGCAATATATATATTGTAAATAAAATAAATGCCCAAATAGTTAGTATACACTTTACTTTTATAGATCATATTAAACTTTTTCTGCTAGAAATTTTACATCACTATATCTCCGTTTTAAAATTATCATCGTACTTAACGTTATGTGTTATATTGTGGGCAATCACCAGCATTGATACCTATTTCATAAACAGGAACTAAAAACTTAAAATCTTATTTACACTAACTGCGTACCTACATATAAAATACCATTTAACAAAAGGCTGGTATGTTAATGACGTAGAGGTGGCTCACAATAGTAATCAGAGTTTTCAACGTCAACTTTTCCAACGTGTCAGTTAAGGTCATATTTAACAGCGTGAATTATCTTTTGTATAAACACTAGAGAAACAAGCTTTTCCGAAACTAATTATAATATAAACCAACAAATATACCGTTGAAAAATCACAACTAATATGCATCAGGAATCAATTTGACATAGAAACGTAACCTTGGCCCGGTTTCGAAAAAAAAATTCCACTGTTTTTTTTTTTGAACCGTTTTGGATTTTTTTGTTTGAAATATAATAAAGATGTCAATTGATATTATACATACAATAAATTGTACGTCTTCGCAGAAACGCACATGTCTTGTGTTACATAGTACGGGATGCCTTATAAATTAATTAATTGCAGGGCACTTTTATGATTATTGTACATAACATGTTTTTATATTACTTGCATTAGATTGAACAGGTTCAGTACGTCTTTATTAAGAAGTATTTTTATAATTATAATATATGTAATATATTTTAATTACTTAGTGCATTAAAAAGAATTATATTCACGGTGAGTTTGAGTGAAAAGCTTTTAATTATTTGGCATAATATATTTGTATCAAATAATGAATTCATAGTAATTATTTCATAAATATGCAATTTGATTATAAAAAAAATTAAATTTATCTATCTTATAAATTTTACACTAAGTAATCAATAACTTGCTAGGAATTCGAGAAGAAATGCGACGTACAGTCATTTATAATAGAAATTAGTGAACAAACGATTGAATGATACTTTTATAAAGTAATTTATGTTTATACACATATATGATACCAAGCCTTCTTACCATCAATACACGTTGCCTGAAACACTAGACGTTTCAATTAACAATATATGAGTTATATCGTTTAATACTGTCATGATAATTTTAATTATCTCTATTTGTCGACGAGTTGAGAGTTTAACAAATTAAAAGTCAGTTTGTCTTGTAATTATTAGTTATTATTTTCTAAACTATATAATAACAGTGTGTTTATCGGAGAAGAAAAGTAATTTTGTTGTAGGAGTAGAGGTTTATAAGTAAGAATATAAGTTTATATTATTTTTAAGATTGAAAAAGTCCTAAAATGTCTAAATTTTAACTCCTGCTCGATGTTGTTTAGAACTCGGAAAGAAATTCTATATTAACTGTACAAATGTAAATTTTTAGAATTAATACGTAATAGTAGCCTCTAAAAGTTGAATTTTTCCACGATTAATTTATTCATTTACATACATTAACATAAACTGGCCGTCTTCATCGAAAAAAAGGTTTCAAAAAATGTTTTGAACGTTTTTGCGTAATGTTTTTCTCGAATCTACTTGTGGCAACAACTAACGTAATGCAGGAAAAAACTTGTACAGAACATTTATATCTGGATGAGTGTAGGGTTTTTTCAATTAACAATAATGTTTTATTACTATTTTAGAACATTTAATAATTTATGTACATCTTTGGGCTTGTATGGTTAAATCAAAAATCAACAGTTGTTTGTAATCGTCCCAAATTTGAATCTTGTAAAAGTCTGAAACTATTAGAATCTAGTTTGACAATGAATAATTTGTTCTTATGGCCCTAAAAAACGCGTCCAAAGAAAATATCTAAATGATACTTGAATTTATTTATCTCGGTGATACTATCAACAAAATATGATTTTTAATATACTAGGTATTAGTATGTAGTTTAAATATCAAAAAACAATTCCGAAGGCGGAAACGAACGACCAGAATTTTCCAAAATATTTTAAGGTAATCACTATATCCTGAATCTTTGGCCTTTAGTGATGAAATCATCTAAAATTTAGTAAATTGCATATTATAAATAAATTTTAGAAAAGACCCAAGTTTACGTAATTTTGTATAATATTTACTTTTTCAATAGACATTGTTATAACTTGTCACTATTATTTCTATATAATGTACACAATAAATTTGTGCTATTACATATTTCAAGCAATAATGTCTTAAACTATTTATTATCATGACTAATTAATTTAGTTGATTGCATTCTTAACTTGTTTAATTTAATAACCGATGGAAACTGTCTCAGTCATTTATAGCGGACGCGGTTCATATGTTTTTAAAGAGAACTTGTTATATATCATTAAGTTGATAATTAGTTTTGATGTTAACATTCTCATATTTAAAATACATTAAAATTGTTCCATTACATTAGTATGAACTCGCAAGCTTGTAGTTTAAAAAACTATTTGTGATTTTCTGATAGTTATGCAAATATCAAAATTGGTTGTTATATTAGTTTTATTAATATACCTATAAAACGATTCTATGAATGAATTTTAATGAGCAGACTAGCGGATGTAATCTCATCACGGCGAATTGACGGGAGGTGACATATTAATTTTATCCGAATACCAATTCGTTATAAAGTACATTATTGTGATCTCTGATACAACAACCCTCTACAACTTTCACGTTTCATTTTCATAGTCGTTTTGTTTCCCAAGGTCACCATTACAATCCTTAATCGTATATTCAACAACTGCAGTGCACCTCCGATGTAATTCTGTCATGGTAGCGGGGTCGGTTGTTCTTTCGTGTGCCGTCTCCGGCTAGTAAACGAGACGCTCGACTCGGCCGTGGTCGTCTCGGACGTTGGACGTTCAAATCATTATTTAATTAACGCGAGTGCACCAAAACTACTTCCTATATAACGTGATGTACAAACTGCATCGAGCAAATATATCGAATTAATGTATTGAATAGCTACAGACTAGCTCAGTACGTAGTGTAGGACCGTTCATAATCCACGTCGACGTACATGTTTCTAAATAAAGAGTTGGCCAACGTGCTCGCTGTTTATATTTAAGTTTTCCCCCGTGTAGTGTTTGTTTGTGTATTGATGTGATATCTGTTACGGACAAATGCAGACTATGAAATGGATAGAGATGGTCCGGCTGGGTCCGACGTCACCGGAAAATTCTTCGTCTTTTGACAACGACAAGGTGAGACCTGTGCCCTCGCGTTTCACGTACGACAGACCACAAGAGAAAGTATCGTATAATAAGCACGTATACAATATCTACTAACATCGTTAAATATTAAAACTTTTGTTATTTTATTCACGAAACACGCGTAATGTTTATAAAAAAACTATTATTAAAGGGTTATCTTCACTCAACGTCCGTGACATTAGGCGCTAAGATGTTTACAATGAATCATAGATTAATTTAGACTTCAATTCCGTTATAACAATATTTATATTTATTCATTTATTATCATAAGTACATATATTAATATTTAACTTTAAAGAGAAATAAAATTGACAAGGTTATAAAATCATTAATTGCACGGGAAATAGCACTGCATTAAAAATGTTTTGTATTCGTATAAGAACGTGACGTCCTTCCCGATCACTCGCTTTAAAATTATTCGTCGTTTAAATTTATATATGAAGTAAATCAAATAATATAATGAGGAAAATAGTAGGAAGTTGTACCAGACAGCTTATGGTACAGAGTACGGTCACAGTTTGATCTCGATAAGCTAACAATGCTGAAGCGTGAAACAGCTTAAACTCACCAAAACAATATGCAAATATATTATTAGTAATCCTATTATAAATGTGCATACGTATAACGTTATATATATTTTGCGTTTTGAATACTAAACTGGGTGATTAAGAATTTTCGAGAGACGCAGTTTTGAGTCTATTACGTGGGAAGTTTTATTATTGTTAAATATATATTCAGAATAGACATATCTGGCAAAAATATAGTTGAATTTGAATTTTTCTTTAAAGATATGAATATATTGATAACATCAGTAATATTGTACAATTTGTAAAGTATTTTTCTTTTCATGTTTATACATATACAACGAGGCCATTTTAGCTCCAGAGTATAATTAAATGATCCAGATAATTCGATGCATGCTAAATTATGTTCAAGGTCTGTGGATTAAATTCAACACGTCTGGATGAATTCGAAATGGAAACATGTAAAAAAAATTAACAGTAGAAAATAATTATTTACTCTTTTTTTGTTATAATAGTAAGGTTTACAATATTCAGCATTTTTATAAATAAGTAATCTGGTAACATAAAACGCAAAAAAGTGAAAATGTTTGAATTATAAGTATTTATTAACGTATATGTTAAAATAAAAAAAAATGTTAGGTATGTTATTAATTAGGAATAGCAAAATCTTGTCCGTTGTAACGAAATTATTTCGGAAGATAAGACATACATATAATAAAATATCAAAAGTGCAATAAATACGTCACCGAAAATGATATAAAATTTAAAGCTTTTATAGTAGTAATATATATTTTTAGGTATTTTTATCGATTTTTTATTGGTTTATAATAAATCGAATGACAGATAACAAATAATGTTTACTTAAAAATCGGTTGAAATAAACGTCTCGAGTTCGCCGTCCGGTGTTAGTGTATACAAAATTAATTATTATTGATATTTAACACAAATATTTATTAAATATTAAAACAAAACATAACTCGTAAATCTTAACAATATGCTTCGTAAAGCTATGACAGTTATTATAAAGAATGTACGCAGTAAGAATAAAGTAAGTGCTGTGGTTAAAAGGGGATCGATACATTCAATTTGTCGTCGGAGCGCTCTGCATTGTGTCTGTGAGGTGAGAGAAATCATTTGACACCGCTAGGCTTATAAACATATTAAATATAACTGTTTTCGTTTAGAATTTTCTAGAAATCCTACAAAATTTTGATAAGTATTAAAAAATTCTTCTCTATAATTCGTCATCATTATTAATTAAGTTAAACACATGTATATGGTTTTTGTTTCCTTGTTATTTCATAAAAGCTAAAGTTATAATGCACATGTCTAATAGCTGAACGTTTTGAACATCACAGTTTTTGTTAGACATTTTTTGTTGTTGTTGTTTCGGTTAGCGGAAGTAGTGCGCACGCGCACGATACACACGAAGCAGTGTTGAATGTGATCTGTAGTTGTAGGGAATGCATCATTATTATAATAGCTGAGAGTATCATATTTCATTAATTATAAGTGACGTCATTCATCCCGATGTGGTAGCTTTCAGCCAGAACCAGATGATAATCATTATATCACAAGCATGATGCACTATTTTTATATGAATAATACTACCGTACTATATATGTATAGAATATTGGACGGTTTGGAAAATTGTTCTCATTTTTAATACAATAAATTGTCCTCTGATAACGGTTACCCTTTTGTATTTAACATAAAAAAGTGACGTATTCCCCCGGCTGGTGGAGTAACAATTTTTTAAACTGGTTCATTTTGAGAAAGTACATTTCACCACCGGTTATGAAACGAGATATATCGTTATGAGTCCTGCTCATAATAAGACGTACAGTACTCGAGTTAAAGTGGTGGTGTGATCTGTTTCATCATTAAAGGTACAGCCTGTTAGCTGGTTATACATGATATATTGTCACGTGTAGGTGCTGTCGATGAGCGATGAGCTGCGTCGCGCGCTGTATTCGGGCGCCTCACTGGACATGGAGTTCTCGCCGCCGGATCTCATCGGGACCTCCGAGATATTCACCATGGAACACCGGTAAGAATTTCGGGACGATGAAAGTCTCGAAAAATTACATTACCAATATTCATAACGCTATACTTGTTATATTTAAATAACTCGACTTAATGTTGAAGGAACATTGCTTAAAGTGTTGCCTGTAACTTTTTGCGATAATTTACGGCCATTGACACGAGCGGCCGAGCAACGAGTTATTAGTATTAAGTTCAAGTTATTCAAGAACCAACGTACTATGATACTTTTGTGCTATGATACCCGTGTACCACGATACCGCATTGAAACACGATTGAGACTTGTACACGCCATTTTAAAACAATAATCACCCATATCATACAATTGTTTTGCAAAAGCTGTTCGTAAAAAACAAAGTAGGATAATGCTATACAATTATATTTATTGCAAAAAAATGTATGGGTGCTCATTATGCTGTCGAGTTTCTACGTTGTAATTTTGAAGTAATTTAATGAAAAACAAATTAAAATAAATCAGATTAAAATATTCTTATGTAGAAATAGCTATAGCGTGTTCCTTGTATAAAATGTGTCATACTTTACACAAGTTTATCATGAAGAGAGATACGGATGAGAACAAGACAATCTCTTATATCCAAATATTATTTCCATTCGTCATACAAGAGAATTAATTATATACATATATATTATTATATATGTATTTTTGAATTAAAGAATGTTACTACATATTTTGTTTTCATTTTAGATTGGACATAATTTTTATTTGATATAAATTTTTCATGGAAAAATTAAATTTGCCTGTTCCAAAAGATTGTAAAAAAAATATTACATTCACTCAACATGTATGTAAATTAAAAAAATGTTTTTATATTTCACATAATCTTAATATCGAGGAATTAAGTAATACAGAACACAAATGATATAGTTTATTAAATTTCGTGTTAGAAAACGAACGGACGGCCTTCAACTATCATCCGAATGTTTGTATATAATTAAATCAATATTTTTTATTTGAATATAAAGATATCGAACTCGGACTATCATGTGGTGATTGATATAATAAAATTGATCATTTAAAAAGTCTGTATTCTCATTTTAAAGACTATGGCATAATGCATATATCTCGTGTATTAAGTATCATGGTGTAATTTTACAGTGAGAAGTTATGCAGCGTGCTGCCAGCCCGCGCCCAGGGTTACATGTGGCAGCTAACATTCAGCACCAGCCAGCACGGCTTCTCGCTGGCCTCTATGTACAGGAAGATGCAACGAGTCGATAGTCCTGTGTTGCTGGTCATACAGGACACCGATAACAACGTAAGACAAAATCAAATACATATAACTCACAAAAAACTACTTTGAAAACAACGCCATCTATTGACCGCTCAAGGTAATTAAAAAGCCAAATTAAACCCTTATTTGAAATAAACAAGAATAACCACGATATAATCATTGTATATTGAATCATTATTGTCATTAAAAAATACACACATAAATGAGATTTTGAGATTTATCATAAGACTAGATCTGTAATGGAATTTCAAATTAACCTGTCGTTCTTGAGATATAAACAGTGGTGTTCATATATTGTATAAAATAATGGATAAATAAATATTTTTATAGTAAATACCAACTACTCTGTAGATCTATAAAACAGTGCTATTAACACTCGCGCCAGTTTAATACAAAAAATTGTAAACTGTAATAGTATGACCTTGACATTTAACAACGATATGTTTATTCCATTTGTCTGATATGACACATTTAAAATTCAAATAAATTACAATAAAAATATAGAAACTAAGATAACTAACTGATCTAGCGAATAAACCGTATTCCATCGAATAAATTTTTATAAGGTTTTTAAAATTCATTCCTCTTTTAAAACGTGCATTGAATTCAATTGTAATTCATCACTTGGAATAAGCTTTTTTTAATAAAAGAAATTACATATATTAAAATACTCTCCTAAGTGATTTATTATGTTGCAACAAACTGTGACTGTTGAAATTTTAATATTTTATTCTGTTAAAGATGTAGAAATATATCTCTTATGTTTTTTATTACATATTTTTAAAAATAAAAACAAGTAAAAATTCATAAAATATTTTCTAAATATTCATCGTGTGTTCCGTGATGATTTGAAACGTGCAAAGAACAATAATAAATACATTTAAATATACCGTTTAGCCTCCGGTTAAAAAAAAACACGCGGCGCCTCCAGTAATATCCTTAAGAATAAAATATGCAACGTTCTTCTTTTGATGCATTCAGAAATCGTGCTTAAGGTCACAGAATATGTCAAAAATAAACAATTATTTAATCTATGAATATCAATGTGGAGCTATCTTATGAATGAATAATATATATACAAAAAAAATGTATTAATGACAACAAAACTAAAATCAAATTAAGATAATGTTTAAACAACATAAATATGCCCGATATGACAAAAAAAATAAGTAATATGTTTTGGAATTAGGTCGAGTGTTACAGAAATTCACAAGATAATTTATATAGATATTAAAAAGTAACTGTTTAGAGCATCTCATGTATTTGCTCAGAGCTGTTGGCTGTTAGTTATAAAGTGTGTTTGACGTTTTCCAGGTGTTCGGTGCGCTGACGTCATGCGCGTTCCGTCCCTCGGAACATTTCTACGGGACGGGCGAGTCACTGCTGTTCTCATTCCAGAGGGAGGAAAGACGTCTCTCACAGACGAAGGACGACCACAAGGACGCTGGCGACGAAAAGGACAAGGATAAAGATGGTATACATACATGCGACTACATATCTATATATACAGGGTGACTGGTGAATTACTATCGATATTTGAGGACGTGATATTTGACGATCATATATGACGAAATAAAAATTAATATAACATAAATATTAATAAACTTCTAAGTAAAGTTAACCAAAAGTTGTGTAATTAAATACGCATCGTATGAACACCCTACAGATTACTCTACACTACACACTCACACATACGCGCGCGGCGGCGTGTTGTTGTATCAGCACGCTGCCGCACGCGTCCACACTAGGAACACTTGGAACGTGTACACACTTAATTTATTTATACGGAAATTTGGTCAAAAATTAAGTACCTATTTTTTTTTTACATAATTCGAATGAGAATCATGTACCGAGTATGCTCCTTAAATATTGATAGTAATTCACCAGTCACCCTGTATAATAATGAATTGGTGTTCGTTAGTCTCGCTAAAACTGGAGAACAACTGAACGGATTTATCTTAGCTTAGTCTTGAAATGATCGTGGAGGTTCAGGGAAGGTTTAAAAGGTGAAAAAAAATATTCATTTCCGGGAAAACCCTAAATACAGCCCTTTTCTATTTCCCAAACGTTTTTTTGACATTAGATTTGACAACTAACTAATATGTCAATCATTCTGTTCGATTGAAATAGAAAAAATTTAATAAATACCACTACCTGGTTATTTAAGACGGGATAGAGTTCGCCCGGTCAGCTATATCTATATTACTAATGACGAAATTAATGCGGACGAAGTCGCGGGCAAAAACTAGTTAAATATATAGTGTTAGGTCACAGTTTGACACTATTGTAATTAATTATAAACATGTTGTTCTCACGTAAGTCTGACATTCTATGGTAAAGTCAAATTAAGATTGTATGTTTGTTTACAGAACAAGTCGTGCCAGTAAAAACCAAATTCAAGTACTGGGGCTGGACCGGAGACAACATGTACTTCATCAGAGGAAGTAACGATAACATCTCATTCGGTGCTGGAGAGTGAGTTCACATAACATAGACCCATACAATATTTACACTTTATTTAAGCTTGTCTGTGTTACTAATAATATTTAATTTCGTCAGTGGCAAGTTCGGCCTGTGGCTGGACGGCGACCTGTACCTGGGCCGGACCCAGCGCTGCACCACCTACGGCAACGAGCCGCTGACCACGCGCGAGGACTTCGTCGTCAAGATCATGGAGTGCTGGACCTTCATCTGAACGCCCACCACCGACGCTAGCTTTACTCTCTTATGAAATTTGCTACGATTTGACACCTTTACATGTCGGTTTTGACTGTACCCAAGATATTTTGTACTCGCATCGACTCGAGCGCCCTCCCCTCCTCTCTCCCCCCTTTGAGATGGTAGTCTGCGCGCTTTTCTAGTCAAACGTACTGAATCCCGACCACTGTTTTAATTGTCCGTTTAGAGGCGTGCGTGCTCCACCGCAGCGAGTGCGTTGAACCTAGTCAATTGTCGTTCGTATGTAGGTTACGGCGTACCGCCGGTAACGATTACGTGTCAATTCAATTAATGCATTGTTGTTAAGAAAAAAATAAATAATAAAAAAATATTTGTAATGATTAAAATATCATTGTATAACGTTATGTAGAGGTTTATATTTAACGTAACGGTTTTTTGTGAGCGACAGTCTATTGGTGTTGCCCACTTATTGACGTTGACGTAATTTTTATTGATTTCATACAAATCTGTCATTACCTGTTTGGGCCACTCGATTTTCGGCGGAGTCTGACGTGCTGAAAGCGTCTTGCCAAGAGCATGGTGGTTACTAAAGTTACTCATGATACTGTTTTTATATTATAGATTTTGTGACTTCACCTATATATAACATAATTATTTCTTTTAGTTTCGAAGTGGAATGTTTTGTTGTCATGTCTGTACGTATTTTAGTTGTATACCCTAAGTTAGTGAACATGGTACGTGTCTCACTTTCACTGTGATTTGTTTATTATGAATGCATTTTATTATAATATTGAAGCGTTATTGTGTAATTATTGTTTAAAAATGGTAACTTTAGGTTGACCGCATTAATTAAATTTTTATTTTTGCTTGTAATCACTATATTCCTTAGTGAGAATGTATGTTAGGTAAATTTATTGGAAATATTATTGATATATTTGTGTTTATTGATTAAACAAGTATAAAAATATTGTGTAACGCTTCAGTACAGAAACGAGTAGCTGGATATGATATAATTAGAGGAACATTATAAAATAGATGTCTTAGAGCTTGATGAATGTATTCGTCATTGTGCTTATTAGTAATTGTGTCACTTAGCATGATCTTACTCAGATGTTTTCTGGTCGTAAAGTTATTTATTGATCATATTTTAGTGTACTACGACTATTCAGAGTATTGTAAAACGGAATAGTGACTACTTATCATGTGCAGTATTCAATTTTCTTATAATTATAATACTTAAATACATAACTGTGCAATATTATCCAGGTGTCACTACAGCGTTATTGAAATTATTAAATGCAGATATGGACGCATTGAAATATTATATAGATGGCCAGTTTAATTGCAATAAAAGGTCTGATGAATGAAAAATATGTTCTACATATTAACCGGTCTATATTATCATATTGGAGTTGCTAGACAGAAGCAGTAGGTTGTTAAAATAATATTATAGATGGTTTTAATCCTCAAGTGAAAAGTAGATACACACTTATTTAATGTGAAATATTATTTTGTGTATAAATCCCGAAAATTTGATATTTTTAAGATATCAAGTATGCAATATCGCCAGATTGTGGACATCAAATTATCACAACTGCTCTGTCATTTGAATGTTTCAGACATATTGTTATTGTTTACCATCAAGGTGTAGTGATGATTAATTTATATAAAACAAATATTTATTGGCATAATGTTAAAGATATATAATCACTATTGAATTGTTAAGTAGCAGTGAGATGTTTAATATTTATTTATGTTATAATTTGTAATCTTCAATTGCTGCTGTAGATGTTGCGTTCCGGTGATCTATTATGTAATATCTAAGTTGTTAAAATGTAAATCAAGCCATAATAACTGAGAATATATTCTTTTGAAGAACAGTGTTTTTATTTGTATTTATTTTATAAAAATAATTAATCCTTATAGAATAGTTTAATATCTTGAATGGTAGCCGTCATTGTTATGGTAGTCATTGTAGCCTCTGTTGTCATATTGACTTCTGCCATGTCTGTTGTAGTCACCTCGGCCCCGTCTATCTCTGTTACCGTAGCGATCATATGGATGGTGCCTGTTGTTATACCTGCGATCATGTCTTCGACCTGAACTGTTGGAGGACAACCAATTTTCTAAGATGGGTGGTGTGGGAGGATCTCTATTAAAAACCTTCATGTACTCCTCGTCACGCTCTGTATATCGATCTTTGAACTCTGCTTCACATTTTTCTAAAAACTCTTTCTCATCTGCAGATAGCCCATCAGAATCCATATTTATAAATTACTCGATGGGAATGTTAGAAGGGAATCTGTAACTGAAAAAAAAATGCATTTACTACAACAAGATAGAATCAAAGTTGATTAACAATAACTTTTCACAAACAAAAGCCCCAAAACATGATTTGAGACAATTTCTATTTAACAGAAGCTTTAAAACTGGGAGATGGGTACTTGTAATTAAGAATAGAGTGAATGGTCTTTTGACTGTTATGGTAAGCACTTGTAAACTAATTTAAAAAGTTTTCCCATTGATATAGTAAATATGTGCACATTAATAAGTCATGAACCAAATGAAAAGCTAGATGAGAACAGCATAAACATTGAGATCATTTAGAGAATTTTGGTGCGAATTCACTAACTGGACCATATGATAACAGACAGATGTTCTTATTTGTTCAATCCAAAACTTTTTCTCATAAATCATTAAATGTAGATTTTAAGACAGCTTTATGTTTACTTATCATCATTTTAATTACTTATTTAATAAAATACATTACTAAAAATAAATTACTTTAATTTATTAAATAAAAGAAGTTAAGTATATTGAGATGGTTTTATGAGTTTACGGAGATTTAATTTAAATCAAATAAATTGTATAAAGAAAATTAATCTAATTCCACATGTCTAGTTATCAGACCTCAGGATATCACAATCAGTACGGTAATTCAAAAAGTAATAGTATAGTACTACTACTGTACTACTTACTGTTGATTACTACTAATCAACAGTATCCTACAGTGAGTGTACATTGATATATTTTGAAAATAATCAATGATTGTTGATTATGTCCTGATTATTTATGTCAAAAATATAAATTATACACCTTCAATACTTGTCTTCTATTACAATTAATCAACAATTTGATAAAATTTATTTCCAAAGAGACCAAGAAATACAATGAATTATCAACTCGTCATATCGCTATCAGCTTCAAATTGTAGTTGATATTAACACTATCAGCAATCCAAAAACAAGACAAGACAAACACAGTAGTCCAGCCATAATGAATCAGATAATTACACTGTTCACCAATAAGTTGTGTAAGAATGAGGCCGAAAAATATTTCAGGATCCCCTTTAAGCTTTTCTTTACTTTCAAAAACAAACCCTAAAAGGTTTCCACATTCACAGTAACAAGGCTTCCACAAATATTCTGGAAACCATAAATTGTCTTCCCACTGGAATATTTTAATTATGTTACAAATATTACTCTTCTAAATATTTAAATACATTTTATGAAACACTAGTACTTAGAAAAAAATATGTTACAAAAAAGTAATTAATAACAACACAACATACCTCTCCTTCTGAAATACAAGTTGAATTACTTGATGTTACAATTGGGAATTTAAATAGAATGTCTTTAGACAATATCTGCACAAAAACGTCTTTTCTGTTGTACAGCGTGTCATTAAATGCATATAGAAACTCAGCTGACGGTTTAAATATAATACTGTCAGATGTAGAAACTTCTTTACCACAGTGACGGCATAAAATGTGTTCTATAAAAGTGATAATAATTTACTTATAGAGTTTTTCTATATATGGTATTTTATTTATCACAGTAGGCCTTACCAGTGGTATTTGAGAATTGGACAAGGTTTCCTAGTGAACTTGATAAGTTCACTACCAGAAGCAGCAGTAAAGAACAAATCATTACTTTTATTAGCCGCGTAACTAACAAGATACTGTATTTACAACTCCCAGAATGTAAATATTTACAAATTCATTTACCTTTATATAGATTTTTTTAATAATGTTAACTTTTTATAAATTATTTATAAAATGACAAAAACGAACAGACTATGAGACTACAAAGTATAAAGACAGAAGTTAATGGTGAATACTGAATAAAGAAACTTTAATCTTGATTGCTTTTGGATATCAGATATCAAAGATTATATGCTCTTAGACTAATTTCTTACGTATTTACAAATTCTTCAGTATTTACAAAGAAAAATTAGCTTAAATTAATTATATTCATTTATTGTAATTTTCCTTATATAAAAAAAATAATGTAAATAATTTTTAGGATCTGATGCAAAAACTAAACCTTTCCTTTTTTATTTTCAGCACCATAGCTCGCGCGCATTTGCTTGTATCTGTCAAAGTTGTTTATTGTAAAGGTTAAAAAATAAAAATGCCTTATATAAAAAAGAAATTAAATAGTTACATTATTTTATAACTTGAACACTTTTTGTGAAAAAATTGTATCTAAATAAATTTTTTGACCAACTGGATCTTTGTTAGAAGCTGTCAAAAAGTACGCGAATATTAGTTGTGTAGGATTTTTGCATAATGTTCTCACACAATGTATGAAGATGATAACATTACCTCTACTCCTAAGCGTTACGCACTAACAGAAGTTACAAATTCAACGAGTTACGTCTCACCGACGGCCAATTTAAAGTTGTTGACGAATGTTGCGTTGCAGTATCCCACGCCGCCGCCAAGCACGGTTCATCGAAAAGAAAAGTCTCTTCAGATATTATGTGACAAGTATGTTGTAATTTATATGTTTATGTGTCCAAAAAGTAAGAATATATCCTTATATTTCTATCAATTATTATAGATTCCTCAATTTGTATCCATTACACGGAAATGGTACGGTGGAAATACAACTGGACAGCACCGCAGCCCGGTTAGGGGTTGAAAAGAGAAGGATGTATGATATAATTAATATTTTGGAAGCCATGCAATGTGCGGTACACAAAAGAAAAAACACTTATTTGTGGCATGGTGGTGCAAGGCTGAATTCTTTTCTTAAAATGTTGAAAAGACAAGGAGAAAATTTGAAGTTATCAGAAGCTCTTAGAGGAAGAGCACCAAAACCACCTGCACCAAAGCATAAAACTTTGGGTGTTTTAGCCCAAAGATTTTTGATGCTTTTTTTAGTGGAACCTCCTGTGAGTATATTTACAAAAATTATATATATAATCCAAATTGACTTACCATTTTTGTCATGAACATGTATTTTTTATTACAGAATACACTAATAAATTTAGAAATGGCTGTGAGTGTACTTATAGACACATCAAACAAAAGTAAATCGGTGCTATCTCCTGAGCAGCAGGACCGTCAACACAAGTCCAAAGTCAGGAGGCTTTATGATATTGCTAACGTCTTTATTTCAATTGGTCTCATAGAAAAGGTTTCAGGTAATTTGATACTAAAGAAGCCAGTATTTAAGTATGTTGGTCCATTTAAGATGAAGGAAACAGAGAAGGTTGTTTGCACTCCATCACCCATCACACCGCTATCAATATTAGATACACACCAACAAATGACACCATGTCATGTATTTGCTGGGAAATCTAAGAGAAAACTAGAATTTGCAACACCTACCACTAGTACAGAGAAGCTCGGACTGACGACCCCTCCACACACACCATCTCACAAATGGGATGAAATCCTTCTTGTAGCTGACATGGAACTTAATAGAATTAACAGTGGTGTTGTGATTATTTAGATATTTGTCACATAAATTCTTAATTACCTACATATACATACAATTTAAATTTATAATTAAGTTCCACATTATTTAGAACTGAGACAATGGTAATGATTAGCCAGAAACATATAAAAAGAATTATGGGGTGTAATATGCTTGCCAGATGTAACTATTTATTGGCAAATGCTACTGATATATTATGCTTGTAAGCAGACTGACTGATTGGGAAAAGGCAAACATTTGTTAACACTTCGTCTTCCAGGGAATATTTAAAGTAAATATATTATGACTGTAGATGTATAATTTTTGCCCAATAATTTAATTCTATTGTTTGTTACTGAGACCAGAGGTTTATCTTTGTCAGTCATACTAGTGCAATGAACAAGATATTAGCATATTTATTTTAAGAAAATTTTATAAATGAATTATTTAAATGCTACTACTGTAAGACTAAAGATTATATGCCATATTTTCAAAAAGTAAGGTTTATTATAAAAACTGTACTACAAAATTAAATTTAATAATGTATAGGTTACTGAATTATAATTTATATTGAAAGATTTTAATGATAATTTTTTTTATATAAAATATTAATTAATTTGTGTGATGTAACGTAACTGAATGACTTTTTCAAAGGTTGTTTTGCACCCTGGGAGCTATTTGACTGAATATTATACAAGCAATGTCAATGTAATTTGTATAATTATGTATACTATTCCCAACTATTATTATATATCGTGATTTTATTCTTATATAGTAAACATTTATAGTTATGAAGTTTTGACAAAGAGTAATATTTGCATTTAAAGTCGTCTTTGATACATAGTTATTATGATGAATTTTATAACAAAGTTGCTTTTATTTTATATTTGTTCTAAGTTACATGTAATATTAAATAACTTCCTTTTAATTTTCTCTTTTATTATTGCCACATTTTGCTTCTAAAAATTTTGTCCAGTATTGGTATGAGGAAATTACTTTTTGAATTTTTATAACCAAAGGAATACTCATATAGAACATTTGTATGATTAAAATAAATGAAAACAGGTAATATTAATAACATTATTATTTAATATACAAGCATAAATATATTCATCTATAAGGAAAAAAGTAAAGAGGTGGGCTTAAAGGCTAAATTTAATAATTTATAATAAAGAAAAAAATTAAAGGCACTCCTTAAAACAAATAAATATTATAAAACCGTTCTACTAACATAATGATTGATTCCACATAAAAAAAATATCATCATGATTGCTTAGAACATGTTCTTTTTGTGCCAAAATTTTTATATAACATCTATACATATAACATTATTTATCATTTTTGTAAGAATAAACATGTTAGGATTAATTTGTTGTTAGCTAATTTTTATATTCTTCTGGATTAGTTTGGGTTGACAAAAAAACAATGGCAGTAAATGTCACACTTGCTCGATCATAGGAAACTGTTCGGGATCGTTTGACGCTGGCAGAGTTTCCGCATCAAAGAAGCTGGCGTGCAGAGCTACCACTGTCACTGTAGCTCCTGTATACAATATGCTTTGTATCAATATTCTTATTAATTATAAACAACAAAAATATATATATTAACTCGAAAATAGACTCTTGAAAACATAAAAATCAGTTTCAATTAAATTATGTTAAAGTTTATTTAGTAATTGAATATCTATGCCTACCTAGCACCCAGAATAAAACGGCCCCCGCCCCAGCCAACCAACACAGGGCCATGGATACAGCTGCAGCCACCACATACTGCTGGGTCTTACTTAGTTCCCAACCACCTATCTATGTACATAAAGTTATGTAGAAATAGTCACAGTATAAAAGTAAAGATAAGGAAAACATTACATCACAGAAGAAACAATTATATCAACTAGTGTCCAGAAAGGGAAAAGAAGTGTAACAAACAAAAGGTCATTATATAAAACTTACTCTTGGCTGAAAATAAAAATATTTCTTTTAAAATAATACTACTGTGTATATATTTTTTTTTTGAGATAAGATTAAGGCAATAAAAAAAAACAATATAGTTATTAAATATAACCTTCCAAGTGTTAGGTCCTGAAGTCAGTTTTCTGTATCCAAAGAAACTAGCCACCATAGCAATTAACAGTAGTGGAGAAGTAATTCTGGAAAAAATATTGCAATAACATAAAATCAAATGATTTCAATAAATTGAAGAACAATAGCCTAAAAGAATACTTACAAACAATATGCAAATAATCCCAAAAATACAATTAAGTAATTGGCTTGAAAGTATTCAACATTTTTATAGAATCTTCGTGATAATCGTGGCAGAGAAACAGGAGCCTAAAAATTTATACAATACAAAGAGTTACTGAAAATATTATTTTATAATAAAGTGAATACTTATATTAATAATAATAGTAACAATAATGAACCTTGAAATTGTCAGTGGCTACAAATTGAGACCATGGTCTCCGTGTAGATAGCACTCCCATCACCAAAGCAGGTCCAGCCCCACTACGAACTTGCTGCAGTATCCTAATTCATTTATTAATTTAGTGGATATTTTTTCAATAAAATTTCTATGACCATAACTAGATTTTTGCCAAATACTTGTTGCTCGTTATTACGATAAAGTATAAGCATGACGTACGCCAAATGATTTGCACTACTAGCAGTAACGTAAAGTACAATGATTGCTCCTGCTTAATTACTTAGTTGGAATTAAGCAACATATTATTTAAAACGCTTTATATCGTGAAAACAAAAGAAAATAGCAAAATAACGTGCTAAATAAAGCTCAAAAGCTCTAAATAAAAACACGTAGTATATTTCTTCCAGTAATAACTTACAACTCCATATCATTGACATACTTTTGAAAACCTTTCTTTTCCATTGTAGCATTAATTTCTCCAGGAATATCTATATTTACGTTTTCGGCCATCGTTATATGATTATAACTTTATATACACTTTGCTACAGTCGGACTCAATGAAACATAAACATTAAACACGAAATCATAAGTTGTCAATTGTGACAATAACATCAATGTCAATTACCATACATTGGTACCTATCTAATATTTTGCAAATTTATTTGAAATAAGCGAAGATCTCATCATTTTTGTTATATATGTTAGTAAATGAATTACAACAGTTTTGGATTCTGATAGTGAACCGATATAAATAGGTTTGATTACTTCTATTCATTTTTCTTCATGGTTAAGATTTCTTATGAGAAAAATCTTTTAGGAAATATCATTCCTATAATTACGTACAATATCTGTAATTCATAGTCATTTTTGTTTTAGTTTTATTTTGTATATGATTAATAATAAAAATAATCATTTAATGTACATGTAATAAAGCGGAAATGATTCTATTTTTGTCTATGAATGGATAAAAGGAAGCTCAATTTTTGCGTCATGTCATGGCTGGCATGAAGCTTGATCTTGATTACTTTTCTTACGAAAGAGAGCTTGGTTTCTTTGAAAGTAGTAGTTTCTGTCAGATATGTTTTTTGTTCACATGTCGGCATGCTTTACACTGTGAAGTTAATGAAATATAATATTTATTGTGACAAAGTGATGATGTTTTTCACTTAGAGGGGTAAAACATATTTGTCAAAACAAAATGAACGACGGGGATTGGATATGTAGCGATCCCAATTGTGGAAATATCAACTTTGCTCGGCGGCTAACTTGCTATCGTTGCAATAAAGAGAAACCTAATGGTGGGAAACCATCTACCAAAAAACTTGGGACTGAAATAGGGAAATCGGCTGCTGAAAAATCACGCGGTCTATTTAATGCCGACGACTGGCAGTGCAATAAGTGCGCGAATGTAAATTGGGCAAGGCGTCAGACTTGTAATGTTTGCAATGCGCCAAAGTTTGGAGAGGTCTTATATTTCTATAAATTTGCGCATTTTATTGAAGGGAATCACTTAAGTATTAATCCAAACAAAATATGAATATTTTAGGTGGAAGCTCGAACTGGATATGGTGGAGGTTACAACGAGCGCGGTGTCGTTGAGTACCGGAGACGAGAATCATCATCATCCGATGAATATGATGAGTTTGGGAGAAAGAAACGCAAACGGAAGGCAGATGATGACAAGGTATGCTATCCATTTTCATTCTTCCGTATTTTCGCTTAAGACGAGACTGTTTATGAAAATGGTGTATAAAAGACATGGTTAAATTATGCTAAAATATGGCAGTAAGGGATTTGAAGCTAAGAAGATATATGTTGTTACTGCTAAGTGAAATAAGTTTTGAAGCACATAATTACTAAAGTGGAGATAATTTTTCCCTGCCTTCAGGTTGGCATCACTGAAGGTCCTGAAAACAAAAAGTTGCCACCAACAATGCTGCAGAGGGATACAAAAATGGGGCCTTTTTTGCCTGTGCCAGCTCCAAATGTAATTTTGCAAAATAAAAGAGACCCTGAAAAAGTTAATGGCAGTCTTAGTGATGGTTCTGTGTGTGAACTACCAAAAGTAAATAAAATAGTGTTTAGGAGAAATCAAATGAATTACAAACAAGATCATTCTACACCTTATAGTAGAACAAACGGTGTTCAGCGCAAGCGTTTTACTAGTGTAGGTGATAAAGATCAAACGGGATCCTCGGGGTACGAAACTGGTTCTAAGAAGGGTAAGAACGACTCTCCAAATCCGAAAATGTACAACCCAGTGATGGAAAATAGAGTTTCCTCCACAAACAATGATGTCGTTTATAAATTTACTGGATCTACACCCGCTGAAGACTTTGAAGTTACTTACACAGTAGAAGAGAGAGTGAGGGCAGCTGCATTTGCAATAGTTTATAACAATTGCAAAATTAGTACTGACAAATTTGAATCCTTATATGACAAACCGGCTCCTGATTTCAAAACAATATTTGCTTGGAGGCAGAGACTTTTATCTACAGGATGCTTAGTTGATTCTCATTTGGATCTACAGAAAAAAGAGGTTGATAAGTCTCAAATAGCCAAATCTGTAAGGAAGAAACTGGTCCAAAAGTTACCTAATCCAGATGAAATTGCTATAATATCTGACTCTGATGACTGTTTACAAAACTCTGAGGTTAGTCAAGTAGTTTTTCCGCTTCGGCAAAAGAGTATTAGTGCTGAAACTTTACTGCTTCCCGGGGCTGACAATGAAATCCGACAAACTGCTGGTTCCATCAGTACTTTAGATGGAAGAGGATCTCAAGGAAGAAGTCATTCAGCATCTACTCATCATAGGACAAGGTCTAGTTCCTGTGATAGCCAAGAATCAAACTATCCCAACTCCGATATAGAAACCTCCAATAAGAATTTTCTGAAGAATAAATCTTTAAAATCTACTCGGCAGTCACTTCCAAACTCAGATTCAGAATCATTGTCGTACAATAGTGATGAGGTCGATTTTAGGTCAAGAGTTTTTGGTGATATGATAAAAGTGAGACGTAAACAAAAAAAACATTCCAGCCCCGCTTCCCAAGCTAAATATTTTCCTGATGAATCAAGCCCATTCCAAGGATATAGTACAGTCAAGTCAATGGAACAATCTCCATTGGCCACAGGAAATATTTACACTTCTAACTTACATAACATGGCCGTCAGTCAAAAGGTTCAGGATAACAGTGCTTTTGACACTGATGCATATTCTAGTGAGTATGTTCCTACTAGACTAGGAGCTACAGCTAAGAATAACTATCAAGACTTCAAAAACAATGTAAAGAAAAAAGGATTCTGGGCCAAAGGCAATAGTAGTAGTTTCCCAAAACAAAATTCAACTTCATGTACTAAAATCCCACAGAAACCACTTGAAAATAATTATTTCCCTGAAGAACCAGCTTTCGTTACAGCTCAGCCTCCAGTACTATTGAGTAAGGTTGAAGATTTTACTAAAGATGAATTTGAAAGCTGTGTTTCAGTGGATCAGTACTTGCCATTTGATAAGCCTCTAGAACCGTTAAATAATACGAAATCGCCTGAAAACACGTCTCGTATATTCGATCTAGTACAATCAAATGCTATGAATAAAAATAGAAGTATTATGGACATTTTTGATAGCAACGAGCAGAAGAATCAAGAGTGTTCTGATAGGGCTAATGAGTTGGAGGAGAAATTTGACTGTGCCCGGAAAATGTATGAGACAGAATGGGATATGGATGACGATGCTCTTTACAAGAACAGTGACTCCCTTGATATTCCACTACCTAGCAAACGGTCACCATCACCACAGAATGTCAATTTCAACAGAGTCAAGAGTCCCATCACGAATATGCTGTATGCCACCAGTCCAGATATTCCTAAAAATAACAAAACGTCTCAATTATTAAACGCAGACCTTATCAAAGAGAAACGTGACATGCTATTCGGGTTATTAAGAAATGAAAATCATGAGAAACCATGTAACATGTCGCAGCATGGTAATATAATCATAGAAGGTCAAAATCACATACGCGAGAATCTTCAAGCTCAAAATCATATCCCCAAAAAATCCCTTAATTTCAGTCATACACCAGTGCCCAAACCTTCGTCGTTAACTGACGAAATAAGGAGTATGTCGGGGGAACCTAAAAATAAAACGCCCAGTAAACCAACAACAACTATAAGCCCTTCCAAGAAGGTTCATATTTTAGAATCTATCACGATAAAAGCTAATAATAATTTAGATCTCACAAATATATCTGGGAAAGTAGAGCAGAAGCCTACAGAGAGTAACGTAAATATTACTCCCAGTATGTCTCCAAAATTACAAACACCACAAACTCAAGTTCCTACACAGACTGGTGAAGCGTCTGCCAGCCATATTGTGCAGAAACAAAGTAATGAAATAGATCTCTCTAATCTATTGTCCAGTATAAACACCAACACACTTCTTCTGGCTCTTCAGAATTTACAGCAACTATCTCAAACCGGCGCTGTTAAAGAAACCAGTTCTAGTCATGATAACGAAAATCAAACAAATCAAAAAGAAACCGTGGAAACAATAAACTTAACAAACGACGAAGATTGGGAAAAAGAATCGAATCAGGACGAGAGTATAGAAAGAGAATTAGAGAAGCTCGATGGTAACACAGGAGATACACCTTTCCTAAGTGACATCTTTGACCCGGGCCCAGTGGTGATGCCATCCAACGTTAATAAATTAAATATCAATCTAAAGAAAGATGATCCTAAAAAGTCACAAACTAATTTAAATGAAAACGCACCAGTGATAGGAAACTTTAAAAGCTTCGCTCTCCCTAAACCTATAATGTTAAATAGATTAAAACTGACAAGCAAACAGACGGAAAAGACTGCCAATAGAATTGATGGGAAAAGAGTTAAGAGACGAAAGAAGGTTTGTATACTTGAAATATAAATATGTATAAATATATATTTAAACTTAATTTGTTACACAAGACATCTGTTTTCTGTTAATACATTTATAATGACTGATTGAATTGTAAATAAGGATATTTTATATCACATCTTGGTTTTAAATCATCCATATGAAATGGAAACAGTTTTAACAATGATTCAAACATATTTGTAGATGTGTAAAATATATCAAAATATTTTTTTTCATATATGATACTGGTGGGATAGATATGTTTATAGATTTCATTGAATTACGGCAATGTTGTTCATTCCAGAAGCAGTCTTCATCTCAGGATGGCGGTGATGGGGCTGATGAAGAAGAGGAATCTGGAGACGAGGCAGATCTCTCTAAGTATGATCTTTGGGGAAGTGATGAGGAAAAAGGCACCTCGTCTAAACTGGGTTAGCCATATTGCTTTGAATACTAACAATTAATCCTTTATGAATCCATACAAATGAATAAAAATTTGAGTGTCTGTTTGTGGTATTAAAGTAATGCCTTTGTTATAAAAAACGTCAACAACACCAGAATTTTTGTTTGTCAGTTTTTCTTTTTCTGGCTGGACCCTTTTCAGTGGCTACTTGTATTATAGAAATTATGTAGTGTATTTTTTATTAATTGATAAAAATCATACCATTTAATTTCTATGCCATTCCGCCTATCTATTAGAATAAACGCTAATACCTAATTTAAAATACATTTAAACGTTCTAGATAATGAAAATCAAAAAGAAGATACAAATTCTAAAGAGGACAACTTGAATGCATTAGAGAAAAATGGAAAAGCAGAGACGAAGAGTAAAAAAAGGTAAATAATATAATGAGCATTAATTATTTGTGATAAGAGAAAATGAAATAAAAATGTTTAATCATTCCAGATCCAGAAGTTCATCATCATCATCCAGCTCTTCATCAAGTTCTAGTTCTAGTCACAGTTCTTCACAAGCACCTAAAAATAGGTATGTCTTCTTCTGCTTCTACCTGGCAATTTCCCAGCTTTAGCCAAGGTCTGCCTTACATGGTGTGATAGTTTTGGCTAATTTGTTTTTACGACCGGCCGCCTGCCTGACATCAACCCCCTTTAGGAATACATTAATCAGTGATGTCTAAATACTCTTAGAAGGTACATATGACTCGGAAAAAGTCACATTGGTACTTGCCAGGGCCAGGATCGAACCTGCGCCCTCGTTCATGAGAGACGGGCCTTTTAACCACTAGGCCACCACTGACTGTTCTCTATAATGATCTATCGTCATATACAAACATATGTATGTGTTTCTAATTTATTCTGTAACTAGCATAAATAGTGCATACATAATTAACCGTAGAATAACATACCATCTGGATAATGAATTCAAATGTAGTGTTAAATATTATTCATACTAGACTTAATTAAAAAATAATAAGAATTTAACTGTATAATATACATAAGTATGGTCTATATAGAGTTAGTTTTGAGTGTGAATAATCTAATACGACATTTTGACCAACTATTAAAATATTAAAAGGCGAGATTGATGCCATCGTATTATTTACTTCGGTTGTCGATAGGCCAGGTTACAGTGTTCATAAGTTCTGAACGGTCAAAGTTAGTACTTAGTATAAACTATAGATCTATATGGTGTGATTTATATAATTTCAGATTCGACGATTTCAATCTGAACAGCGAGCGCGAGTCTCAGACTGGTTCACCTCGCGGTCGGAAGTCTAGGACGAGGTCAAGGTCACCGCGAGTGAGACGACGGTCAAGGGACGCTCGGTCAGTGGGAGACAGGTGAGAGGGTAGTTAACCCATTAACCGCCAAAATTAAAACAGCAGTAGTACTTTTACAAAACATTTATTTTCATGTTGCCTATGAGTCAAATAAACATAAAAAAACATAATATTTTGAAAAAGAAAATCAGGCTTTTAAGGAGAAGGGTGTACACAATTGAGTACAGCGGCTTATTATAGGTGAAATTTTTCAAAACGTTGGTTTTCAAAATATAATGTTTTTACACACTTTATGCATTGCCAACGAACTCTTGTTTGACAAACAACACATTGCAATCATTTTGTAACCTTTTCGGATAGTGTTCTACACTATTTTGAGCCAAACCTTGTAATGTTGAATGAACCCACCGCCACTTTCTTCTGAACAGCAATCTTATACAGTGCAATCGATTGGTATAATTCATCAACTCCCCCCATATTTTTATTATATGTTTGGCTATTTTGACATTAACCAACAAATCTTCCCTGGATACTTTATGATAACCAAAAAGTATCAATATACCTATAAACCTATTCAAATCAAAGGAGTCTAGTTGAAAAGTATGTCTGCTATTTTGATTAGCATAGTCAATTGCATTCGTAATTAACTTCTTCATCAAACATTTATTCAAATATCTGTACGGGACTAAGTTCTCCGAGTTGTTCTTTAACTGCCTCCTGTCTTTCTTGCATATCAGTTTCTTCTTCAGTCGTCGAAGATTATGTAAGGGAACATTTACGCCATACAGGCTGACATAGCTGCTTTCGCCTTTTCATTGCTTTTTCAGCCAATTGTTCCTCCTACTATCGTCACTTAAAATGTTGTCCTCGTTAGCTCTAAGAAACTCAATATTGCCAGGCACATCCCGCGGCAAAGATGCGGTAACCATGTCTTCTTCGAAACCTTCCTCTTCATCTGTAAGGATGCTGAGATCTGGCTGTATAACAGTCGTAATCCCCTTCACTGTCACTCTCATCCAAAACAGCATTGACTCTGATCCTTTGTAACAGTTAGAAACGCTAAAATATTTCGAACTCATGGTAAAGAAATACTAGAACAATAAGCGCAATCGTTATATAGATTCGGCCGCTGTACACAATCAAGTACAGTTGTATTTCAAGTAAGATTTCTTTGTAAATACTTGTTGTAAGATACTCTTTTATTATTGATTTTACGAATAAGGATGTTGACTACAAGAAACATAAATATATCTGAAATTTAGGTCATGTATTATAAAAAAAAATAATGTATCAGCGAACTTACCTCGATAAACGATTACATCGCGAAGTTCATAACCTTACTGTGACAGATTTTATGAATATACCCACATAAATTGTAATTTTTTTGATGCTCAGACTATCATTTTTAATTATGAGACGAAAAAAACAAATATAGGTTAGTAAAGTGATTACTTACCTTCAATTAATTAGGTGTACACAATTGCGTACAGAGGCGCCAAATGGGTTAATGAGATTCAACTACATATGTACTCTGAAAACGGTAGTGAAGTGATAATAGCTAAATGATATAAGTGATAATAAGCATAGTGAGAAATTTTTTGTTGTTGTTATATTCACAGGTGCTAAACACTATATTGCATATATTTATGTTTCTAACAAATTATAATACAAAATATGTAATGAAAAATGTGTTATCAATATACAGGAATTAATTTGTACATGTAACTTTTAGAATAGGTGTACAAGTTTACGCGAATTTTTATTGTAGGTAATCAATAAATTTATTATTTCCACTGCAATTTTCGATAATTTGTTTTTATTCAATATCATTTATTTTATTTGTCAGATACACTAATATAAGTAGTTAGTAAAACAAGAGAACATAATGTAACATGAACAATCCGTTGCAGAAGTTACGACAAAGAAAAATCTAGAGAAAGAGATCGTCGGGAACGATCGCGCGGGTCCCGCGAGAGAAAGGAGCGACGCTACAGCAGAGAAGGAACAACGCATTACGGCGCTAGAGGGCGACACCGTTAACACGATAATGACATACTTCACTTCACCACGTGTGTACTTCACTTCAGTGACAATCTCGTTCAATATAAAGTGAAGTTTATCGTAGTATTAATGAAGAAAGAATTGACGACCATATACTTAATATACGCATTTCATTTTCGAATCCAATTCCGTTGCAATATTTATAGGACTGTTATTCTAGATTAATTGTCTATGCCTGTAAGCAGCCAAATGTTTATATTGTCTATGGACACAATAGAAAATAACTATATATCAGTTTGAAGCAGTTTAATTAGTTGTTACTATTTACTAGTATGAATGAACTTAAATGTTTTGTACATTTGCATATTATATTGCAGTTACAAGTAATATTTCATCACTGGGAGGTAAACAAAATCATAGTTGGACGCATTTGTGATTTCATTTTGTAAATATTAGATAGCGTTTAGTTAAAATAGCTCTAAATAGTAATATAAGTTAATATATAATACGGTTCATTTTCCTTTGTCACGTAATATGGAAAAGACGATTGTTTTTTAGTGACATGTTCTCATGTATACAGCGGTAATTGATTTACCAATAAAATCGAATTATAATAACTGGAATTTTATTTTTATCACATAATAAAATTATGAAATACAGAAATAAAATTCAATATCAGGAAGAAAACTGTCATTTTGCCGGTGGACCTGTAAAAAAAGATGGCGTAAGATAACTAAATAGTACAGAATAATGTATAGTTTCTTCATAATATATCTAACCTCCTTCCAAGCAACGGCACTCCGGCTGTAAGAATAAAACAAATGTCAAAAATAAAGTATTAAAAAAGTAAATCTAAATATTATTTGATTTTTTACCGCTGCCAAAAGAACCGGTTTTGTCGGAGTCTTCGGAGGATCAGTCTTCTTTGGTTGTTTCGGAGTGCAAGTAGTTTCGACAGCGCCACCTACATTTGATAAATATTTTAATAAAAGTTTATTTTTAATATTATAATATTAATATTATTATTACTGACCTGGGCCAACATTGTCTGCTTCGTTTTGGACGACCTTGTACAACTGAAAAAAATAACACATTTCGTTTAGAATTAATTAAAATTCTACTTGTAAGTTAAAAGCAAAAAGGAATAAAAATGTTACCAATAAAGTATTATTATTATACAAGCATTGGGGTAATTCTTTACCCTTGTTTATTGAACTACAGAGTAATTTATCATCTAGTGTAGCAATAAATTTTTATTTTTATTACATAAACATTGGGGTGACTCGTTGCCCTTCTTTATCGAATACTGGTACCGGTATTGGGGTAATTTGTCATAATTAAATAAACATTGGGTGAGTATTACCCTTCCATCGTCGCCCGCCGCTAGTCCCGAAGACAACGGCACTACGTCCGGACCCCATTGCTTTATAAAATGACCAGCTCGTGCCACGCGCTGAGCGGCTGTCGTCATAGTGTGAGACCCGCCGCAGTAACGATTACAGATATGCTTGCCCGTATCCGATCTTAATGAGATATTTGGAATGTTTAATAATCAATTTATCACATTATTAATAATTATTTTAACGTAGGTTATTAAATGTGAAACGCGGAATTGCCATTTTGTTGTTAACCTAATTCGAAAACCGTTAGGAGGACAATCGATATATATATAAGTGTACAATTTATGGGACATATTTAAAAGTGTCAGTAAGATTTCAGGCGTTACCCAACAAAATATTAAGTTGAGCGGAATGTTCTAGAATCTAGATTAATTAGTCAAAATATCTTAACGCTACGCCATTATAATGCCTACACTGTGCTAATAATACATGTGTCTAAATGTTTGAGATTACGCCATATACATATAAAGCTTGATAGATTTAATAGCGTTCGTCTTTGGCTACAAATTTCGCGTTCCAGTTAATGCAAAAGTGAATATATGTATAGCGAAGGTATGTGTTCCCAACATTACCTCGCTTTCTGCGGCTGTTTCTGTTGATTCATTTGTTTGTCGATAGTCTCCCAGTCGTGTAAGTTTCGTTGTGGTAAGTTTGTCGCCTGAGTTTTGCGTATCGCGTCTAGTACATTAAATCATAATATTAATATTTTATGCAAGAATGATTACTTTGATCACATAACATTAGACAATGGCAATCTTTAACTGATTATTGAATAATGTTGATATGTTTGCTGACAGTAACACCAAAGCAATATGACTTTATTACAGGTATGTAATAGGGATTTTGTTAAACATAGAATTAAATATTGCAAATATAAAACAAAACTGCATACTAAAGATGCAACAAAGATCCATATTTAAACTTACCGAGCTCATAACTGAGGTACGGTTTCATAGACATGTGTCCCGGCATCGGACGGCTTATAGGAATCATATTCGGCGGTTCCATCGGCATAACGGCGTTTGCATCACACGAGATACAATTCACCTCCCTTGTAATAAAATGTATTAAATATTTTATATTTTATTATAGTTAAATTTTAAATTCAATGTTTATCGTAAAAACTTTTGTTAATAAGTTTTACTCTAGACTAGTTTTTATTTCGCGTATCATACGATTCTACCCCATGTTTTTTAAATGAAAAACTTGACCCTCTTGATGTTTATGTAAAAGATAAAACTGATGTTTAATGTACTATAATACTTATCTGGCCTAGTTATACCGACCTATTATTCGTACAGAGGAATTTCTCATATTATTTTAGTGATATTTTATAATTTAAAGATTGTCATGTTACGAAATTTGCTAGTAAAATCAATTAAATTATATTTATGGACGTGTAAGTTCGTTTCTTGTGATTTACACTCTTGGTGAATAAGATATACTTCATTAAATGGATTTCTATCATCATCAACAACACCACTAACTTAATATTAAAACCACAAGAATTATCTATGTACTACATACACTCACGAAAGTTCGCGAATAATTAAAAATATTCGTTATTTGTTCAGGTCTGAAACAACTTGATAATTTTTTTAAGTTGCCTTTTTATTCCAACGAAAAGTAATGTTGTTATGAGTAAGGTATTGTTAAAATGTATTTGGTACTTTTTCAATCTAAAAAGAGTTTTTCTGGTGACAAAAACAGGTTTACGTAACTAAAAATAAAAATATTATTAAAAGCCATCTAAAGAGCAAAAATAATATGTGATAAGAAATATATTTATAATAGTTATTAGCAAGAATTTGCATCTCCAAATCGGCATTTCTGATGATATCTTATGAAATATACTTAATATTGCTGTGATAATATACTTAGAACAGATGTTACTGTTATACCTAAGTAAACGTCGTTTGGTACCGGCCGCTTCTACCTCTCTTCGAAGGGATGCCATCTGCTTCAGATTTTCTTGGAGTTGTTTAAGCTTCGTGTTGAAGAAGTCTTTCACCGGGGAGAGCTCCATCTTATCCAGTTTAGTTTCTATCTCTCTTTGAATGTCATCCAGGGCTTGTTGCCACAACGCTTCCTATTTCCAGTCAGTATAAATTGAATTATATAACAATGTCTAGCGAAAATCACATACGTAATACGTGTAAGTATTTTGATATGACAAATATAGTAAAGTTATATTCTTAATATGAAATGAGACATTGTTTATATGTGATAAATTCATGAATATTTATTTCTATTGAATGTATAACTACTCAACCGATTCCATGGAACTTTACAATAATGTGGATTTACTACATGTATATCAAAAGAGGTGTATAAATTGAAAGCCTTTAAAAAACGTGGTCATTTAGGATGCCATGGGTTAAACATAACAGTACAGTATTTTTAGTTTGAAAGATAATAAAATTATTTATTCAAACTAGTGATAAAGCTAATCCTCTATTACGATGTCACTGAATTCATTCCATTATTAACCTTCAGTTAAGTGATAAAATTCCAAATAACTGATAGATAATAAGTATAGTAAGGAAAAATATTATTTAATGGCTTGTAACAGACTACCTACAGTGGAACTTCGCCAATTGAGTATCATGTTGCATTTACTACAAATTAAATTGACAATATATTAAGACCTGTATGTTCAGTTTGCCGAGTGCGTGTTCAAGTCCTCGTGAGAGGTCATCACAGGCCAATTCAAACTGGTCGTGGGAGACCTTCCTCGCCAGCATCCTGAGATCAGCCTTATCAGCCATCGCCTCCACCATGTCCTCGCGATCCAGCTTGATAGTCTTCAGAAGTTCAATCTGTTCTAGAAGGGCCTAAGTGTGACAGAAGATTTTCAGTTAGAATATAGAAGGAGAGCAATTAATTATTTGTCTTACATACAATAATAGCCACGTACGCTGAAAATTACTAGTTGCTTGTTTTAAATTTAGATTGATAATACTGAAAAGTTCACCCAAAAATGATGTCTTACTAAATTGCGTAAAGGTAACTATATCATCTGAATATTTCTTAATGCGATGTGCGTTAGTTTCCCATGGGAGTGAACAGAGTTATTCAGCGTAATGGAATAATAATGACGCCATTAAACGATGGTTTTCCATCAGCTTAAGTTAACTGTTTGCGAATCATTTGCAACAATTTATTTTAACATACATGAGTACAAACATTGTAACAGAAATAAAATTTGTAGGTACTAAGTTCTTAGTGTCAACTCAAATATTGATAACAAAAATAGTTCCGTTTGTTTTTGAAATTTCTGTCGAAAATCTTCTATCAGCAATAAACTTATAATGATATACTTATAAAGTTGTAACAAATTTGCTTCAAATGATCGTATCTAACATTCATATGATAATTCCTGTCTTCTTTCTCAGCGGCGAGTTCGAGAGCTGTTTCGTGAACTTGTTTCAACTGTTCCTGCATCTCTTGGACTGTTTGGAAGAGTTTTAATAAACCTGCAATTTAAAGTTTGTATTACAAAATCGAAACCACTCGTAAAGAAAATCATATATAAGTAGATATATTTTATTCAAAAATCGTTTTAGAAATGGAAGTGAAAAAAAAGAAAACATTATTGTCATACAAATACTGTGTTAGCAATAAAAAGATACAGAAGTGTACATATTAGTAGTTACCTTAGAAATTTTATTAAAGACAAGTTAACGAACATAAACGTTTTGTATCTACTAGCCTTGCAAATCTTTAACAAGATCTGGTGACAATGCTTCTGATTGCACGCTTCGCAGTTGTCCCACTTCTTTGTGCAGGAAGTCCAATTGATCTTGGAACGAGTTGATCTGGATGATATCATGCAATAACAAGTCAAGAAATTACTTCATTATTATTATACATATATAATGAATCAGATTATTGTTTTTGGAGTTGACCTGATCTTGAAGAACTCCATCATTTTTTCCTATATCCTGACAGCAGATGTTAATGCGTTTTTCTAAATCATTAATTCTCTCCATCAGACTGCCAGTTATTTGTGAGAAAGACTGACGTGGGAAATCAGATTTCCTTCGTCCCGCTGAAGAAAAATAAAATTATAATTGCTTAACATAAAAGTATTTAAAAACCTTTAATAAAATACGACCAGTATTAATTATCTGGTGTTGTATAACGAGTACATGCAAAGCTAAGAAATATTGGATATATTATTTTTATTTTCAGACTTAGTTACGTGTATCCCTTATAACTAGACTAACATATTCTTTTATTCAAAATAATATATTTTTTTTTAAAGAAAATTCTGAATATTTTTTGATGAAGAAGCACTGTTTTTTTTATTAATATTCTTTTGTTTTATTCTACAGTTCTTGGTTTACCTATAGATGGTACTGATTTCGGAGCTGGTGGTGGGGGTGGTTCGGTCGTAGAGACCACGGTGGTCGGAGGAGGAGTAGGAGGTCGAGGAGCCTCTTCTGTACAAATAAATATTCGAACAATAATAAGCAACATTCTGGTTTCTTTAATACATCAATGTTTATAAATGTGTTATACTTTTACAGTGACGGCTAAGTTATTAAGCAAAAGGAAACTAATGATATCGTTACATCTATTTCATATAATCTGGATCGTTTTTTATATCCTTCAAAAACACTAAATGTTTTTATCATAAGAATTTTCTCTGTGATTCCTTTGTAATTTATATGTATATAAATGAATTAGAATTATAAAATTTTCATATATTCTCTATATTAATCAGTATTCAGTACATTAAGTAAGAATAATGTTTAATATTGATAAAAAGATTATATCTACCGCCCAGTCCCGCCTGCATGTCGGCCATTGCGCTGTATAGAGTGTTAGTGACGTTGTCAAGATCTGAACGGATTCTTTCTAAATAAGCCTGTAGGTGTTTTAAATCTTCCTTGGTCGCTAATGTATCAAAGGATGGCTGGCCCGCCATAGACGGAGCGGCTGTTGGTGGGGCAACGGATGATGGGGCAGCAGTTGGTGGAGCTATTGTGGACACCACTGGCACTGGTGCTATTGAAACCCTCGGGGCCATTGTTGACGGACTGGGGAATGAAGGGCAATTATTAGTATAATAATACAAACATACTTTTATAAGTAGAAAATGACTATAAAGTTCCTTAACACAAAAATATCAACTACTTAGCTGATTGAATTCATTGAATTAGTGATTGATTTTCGTTTTATTATGAGCTGAATTCTTACGCTACAGACGGCGAAGCGTCAAGTCGCTCCTGAAGAGCAGCGTTTTCTGATATCAGATCCTGAACGAGCGAGCTCAGTTTAGCGAGACCAGCCTCCGCTGCTTCCAAGCGCGAGGATACGTTGAGCGATGTCCACATGTCTGTGATGGCTTTGAGATTTGTTTGGGATCTGAAGTACAATTTATGAAATACCGTGATCATTTTGTTACTGTAATAGGTACATGGTTGTTGGCAGAAACAACAAAATTACCTTTCTCGGATTTCAAGGACCGATACTAGTACTCAAGGAAAAAAACTTCAAAGGTATGGTGATAAGTGTAAGTAAAAAAATGTATGGAGGAATAGTGGAAAAAAGAATTGCTAGTGGTGATTATCTTCTTAAAACTAGAAGTTAAAATTTACAAGAGAGGTGATTCTAAAACGATCTCCTTTTACTAAATAGCAATTTTAATTTATCAATAACTTTTGAAGTATCAAAATATTTCACCTAACTTCCTCCAATATATCCTCATTTTTAGGCATGCTTCCATACACACGATCCTTTAGGTCGTTCACAGTATTCTCAAGTATATTGAACTTGCTGGTAGTCACGAGGGAAAGCTTTTCAGCAGTAACATCCTGGGCGGCTGGCAAGGTAGGAGACGGACCTCGAGTGGGACTAGTTTGGGTCACAACTATAACAAAATTTTATAGAAATATCAATGAAAATAATGGATTTACGATATTTTCAACACACGACAAGTATATAGCTTACTAGTTTACTAGTACTCCCAAAGACTAGGACAAAATTTGCAAAAAAGGATATTACATCTGAGGGAGCACAACTTTACAACAAATTACCGTCTACTACAAGAAATGCAAGTTCAATTAACGAATTTAAATCTCAACTTTCACAACATATTTTGGAAAATAATTGATATACCAACGATGAAACACACTTATAATAATATCTTACTATCTTTAATTGAGTTCCAAATAATCTGGCTACTACTTTTGTATTTTCACTTTTGTATGTATGTTCTCATGTAAGTGACTATGTCTTTTTGAGGATAAATTCTTTAAACCTTTATACTTACTCGGCCTAGTTGCATCTGACTTTCTTATTCGCTCCACTGAAATTAATATTTTTTTATTAATCACTGGTTAACATGATATATTTTATTTATTGATACATTTACTCACCAACCAATATTGTATCCGTCACACTCGATGTACGGCCTGGAAATATAATATTTTAATAAGGTATTATATCGAAAAAAAAGCGGATAAAACTATAGCATGTTTTTCAATCAATCAATCAAAACACTTACTAAGATCTGTCTTCTCTTTAGGTACCTGAAATTTTTCAAATATTCCTTCAGAGTTTGAAGTTATGAAATAAAATCAGGTTAACATGTTGCTTAATAAAACCTTGTCATCTGCCTCCACAGGGTATTCGCTAATAGAAATGGTGTGAACATTCTCCCGTCCTACTGGCAGCAGGGCCACGCTGCCTCTTAACTCGACATTTTTACCCAACACTTTCAATTGCTGAGCCAAACAATGTAGAATGGTTTGCAGCATGCCGAAATCCACAACACCCACCTTTAATTAAACATATCTTTAAGTATGCTATGACAAAAAGCTACTTTTTAATTAATATAATGGAACAAACCTCTGGTGTTCCGATCGCCAGGTCTATCATGTCGCTGATGTTTAATAAAACAGCTGGATTCACTTCAGTTTCTTGAAAGAGAATTTTAGAGCTTTAATTAAAACAAATGGTAGACCGATAACTTATTGATTTAACCGATAAATTGATGAGCCCTAATAATTTGATGAACTACACAAACAAATTCGGTTACTGGACAGATCAGGGACATGCGTTGGTTTTTCAGCCTAGCTTCTGCATAGCTGGCCAACACTCATGAGACTTTGGCCAGCAGTTTACAGTTTACGGTGCTGTTATTATGGTTTTGGACTAATATGAGTTCTGCGAAGACACTCATCCAGATCCTTCTAGGCGATATATGGCTTTAAAATAAGTGAGCTGTTTTCCAATGGTCGGATGTGTTTGCAATTTGGAAAGGACTTGTGACTTGATGTGGAAGGTTTAATAAGTATTAGAATTCATATGCTACTATAGAATACCACCCTTGTAAAGATTTCTAAGCCGATATGACTTACTGAAACAGCGTTTTTTATATATTTATGTACAAGAACCATACACAAGCCCTCATCATTCACAGAATATCAGAAAGTTTATCATCTCAAATGATTTCAGAAGAGATAATAACTACTTGTTATCTATAGATCAATACTAATATGCCAATATGCCGATATCATGAAATACAAATTATTTACTCCCTTACTGTAACTGATTTTACATTAGAAAGAATACAAATCGGAATTTGATATTATTTTTAAGATGAAAAGGCATCAAACATTTTTACGTCAGCTCAGTCCTTAAACCGTTCAATTTATAATACTAATAAGATTTAGATTATTCACTGCGAACTCGAAACCGGCCGTTCTCACTTACCAGCCATTTTTCAGATTTAAGAATCACTTAGTAGTTTGCAAAAATATATTAAATACAAACTAAAATAAATCAAAAATAAGGGAACATTTTATAAAACATAGATAAACATTTCTTGATATTATAACGAAATTTGATTTAAAGACAATCTTTTTATTTATAAACAGACGATGTAAAAAGAGGTTGAATTAATAAAAAAAGTATCTCGCATTTTAGGCAAAGGCTGTAAGTACCCATCTTCAAATAAAGTCCATTAAGGAGTTTGCGTTGATAAAACATGTATGTATGTAGGTATAGAAACCAAACAGGATGTTTAAAAGCAGGTGGTCTTGAAATCTTCGGGTGGTCGAGACTTTAGTCTTGGCAAGTTTACAAACTTAGAGCCTTATTTTTAGTTTATGTACGGTACAACGTTTTACTGCGATTTACTATTCGAAATGGGAATGGATTTTGCATTAAAGTGGTTTTTATAAATAGTTTTATACATATAAGAAAACAACGAAGACAAAACTTTCAATAGATATATTTTGTAAGTCAAATAATATATTTTTATAGCAATATAAAATGAAAATTCTATGTGTGTGTAACCAAAGCTTTTATTTTCTAATAAAAAAAAAACAAAAACAATAATTCTTTAACATCAAAGTCTTCAAGATTTTTATATCGTTATATACACTCTACGTCATGAAGAGATTTATATTCTATCAGCAAGGATTTATTTTCTTAATGTCTAAGAAGATTATGATTCAGCCTATATAAAAAAAGGAAGGAGTTCATATTTTACATATATTTTTTAAAAACTTTTTAATATTTGCAAACGCTAATAAATAATTATTCGTATATTATTTCCAATGATGTCAGCTGTTTAGTAATAGGTTATTAATATGGACGTGACGCGTGCAGGGAATCACATAGCACCATGCAAATTACCATGAACTCATATAAATAGCGAAAATATATCTAAACTGTTATTAAAAGTAACAGATTAAAACACAGTTCCATAAATAATTTTCATTTTATCAAATATGTCACTTTCATTTTGACATTTGATTACTCACTATAAGCAAAACTATAATATATTGTTCAGAATATAAGGAGATATTTTCGTTTAATATATTATGAATTCAGTAAACCAGTAGCATATAAAAATTTTGTTGCACAGTTCTTTATAAAGTTACAATATTTTCAATTATTATTTGCTTAATATCTATCTGCTTAGAAGGAGTGTGCATATGTAACGAAAATATTGAATTAATCAGGTTTATTTAAAAAAATAGGTATTATAAAGGAAAATTTGTAATGAAATCTTTAAACTATCAGTGTTTACACCAAAGTGTACCGATAACATTACCACAAGTTTGTATTATTAAATGTTAAACTACAGTTTCTGTTTTCATTCTTAGCAATATATAGGTATTACCAACGTGGGTTTATCAGTAAAATTTAAAACGTTTCCTTTATAGTTCAACGACAAAAACTTGTATTAAAGGTACCGATCATATGAATTTAATAACGAATTTATTTACCAAAGATCTAAATGTAGAAATAAAACTTTTGGTCCTAATAAAATCATTTGTTATTTTGACTTTATTGTCATTTACGTTATTGAGAATCAAAGATTGTAGGTCAATTTATTTTATTACTTCTTTACACATTAAAAATATTTATAATATTGTGATAATATTCTTTTGTACAGTGTATTTATAGACGTTTTGGCAATAAAAATGACTATTGTAATTACCTTAGCCATTTAAAAACGGATAGTAAGTGCACACCTCAAGTTGTGTATTTGTATAAAAAAATATATGTTTATTACGTAACTGAAAATCCTTGTATGAAAAAAAACACAGTATGAAGTCTTATAATAATTGCAAAATTTCAATTAACTATGAGAGGCGGTTATAAAAAACGGTTCAAAACTTAAATGGTTCCATTGATTACATACACTTACTAATATATATAATTATTTTTGAGACTTTGGAATTACTATTAGATTACTTACTTTTTGGTAATATTTTTCCAATTTTATTTCCTTAGAAATGTGTTACCACTTAGATGATATAAATCTTTAATCTTTAAGCAGTACTAATCAAGGTTTTGTGAGTATAATCCGCTGTAATCTCTCTATAATTAATATCTGAAATTACATATTTAAGTTTTTTTGAGTTTACAGTTCTCATTAAGCTTAATTTTGGACAGAAATTTCATTCTTAAATACGCTTAAAGATTTATCGTATATCCTATGCACAATGCTTAAGAAACGTAATTAAACAACGACTTGAAGAAGAGTTGTCGATGACACTTTTTTGACTCAAAACCATCCCTAAAAGTATTTCTTTACTGAACTGATCGTAAACACAACACTTACACTGGTGACTCAAGACGTTTACTTCAAGTGAGTATAAAGTCTACAACAAAATCGCTGGAGCTACAAAACGAAATGACAAACATGAGTCATTAAGAGATCCCAGTACATAGTTACATATATAACAGTACAATTTATCTTTCAAGAATGAGCTAAAACTTTTGATATATTATCTACGTCATAGCAAAAGTAGCTTTCGGACAATAGCATTTATAATTTTATGTCTAATTCTCCGAATAAAGAAAAAGCAATAAGTTACCTGACACCATTTTTTAGGACTAACAATGTTATAAGAACCCTGGTTACGGAAATCAAGTATGAATTATTCGTTCAAATCTCCAGCATCACCTATACTCTTCAACCTCCACTTCATCGCAGTTAAAAAGAAGGGATCATGTCGAATTATGATATAGGCCCTTCAAACAATTTTTGATAGATGTAAAAGGGCAATTTCAACCCTGTACATATAATAATAGAGATAAAAACTAAAATATGTTTAAGATTATTATAAGTCCAAGAAGTATCATATAAAAAAAAATTGTTCTCACTTACGCCAGTGGTCATTTATAAAATAATTGCATCACAGTACGGTAGTGAAAATTGAATTATATATTTGATGATAAGTTATGAGGTGAATGAATGTGATCATTGAATCATTAAATAATAGTTTCGTCTAATGACGCTTGATATAAATGAAGATTGAAATTCATACATATAAAGTCATGGTGGAACTCAAACTATGATCGAATGCCCGACAGGCAATAGCTGTTAACCGCTATGAAATGATGCCGATGAAGGTAACTCATTATTACTGAATCCAGAGCATCTAATAACGTGAAAGTAGATGATAAATTAAAAAAAAAAAAAACAGCAATATATGTCAGATTTGTATGCATCAAAATACTTCTATAATTCGACTTTCTGTTAAATATTTTAGTGTTAATTTTTTTTATCTTTATATATTTCATTGAAGTCTACTTAAAAATGTTTAGTGTAAAGCTTGTTCAGCACTATTTTAAACCACAGCACACCTATGCGCTAAGTGCTTTGCTGTGTCTCGCTTCTTAAATCCTCTCAGGACTCAGAAAGAGACAACGGAGATGCAGCCTGTTTTAAATATATATATTAAAATATATAAATACCATTACTATTTTGGTTTTACTATAATTTAAAAGTAACGGCCATAATATTAGAAGAAAAATACAAGTGTTGATACTGGACTTATATTGAACTATTTTTTAAACCGAGTTTAAAACATTTATTAATATGAAATGTTTTTTTTTTTATTGTTAATTTATGTATACTGTAACATAAATATCGGATATTATATTAAATATGTTCTCTATTTTCTATCTTTTAATGTTCATATATATGAGTGTATATAAAACAAGAAATTATACATTCAAAAATATAAAAAATATTTCGTCATCTGTGAGTTGTAGAGGATGTTGGTATAATAACTTTTGCAAACACAACCTACGAGTGTATTTTCTATATTTGTGGGATAATCCCGTTGTATCAGAACAGCCAGAAGTTGCTTCAACAGCACAATGGGGTTAGTAAACACGCCGAGAAGTTTCTTTACTTTGTATACATAAATATTGACGTAGGATGTACACCCAGATAAACCGTAGCAGCGGCTAAATTGAATCAAATATGCATGGAAACTAGTCGTAATGTAGATTACAGGTGGGCTTGTAACAAATATGTTTATAACCTTCGTAAACATGAGTAGAAGAACGATAGGTTTCGTGGAGATCGTTCACACGGAGTTATTTACACCGAACGATAGATAATGTACCCAAATTACGGCTTGGCGTGCAAACTGGTACGTTACAGCAGAGAGTTAAACTGGCCCAGCAGCCCTTCGAATGTGAATGTGAAGCATCTTTAAGTTGTGTATAGTCGAGTTTCGGCGAAATGTGTACCTTATTTTTTTAGCCGGCAGCGGCAGGTGACCGTCGAGGGAGCGGGATGGCTGTACGAAAGCTCGGTCGGGAATCCGCCTCACAGATACAGATTACAGTCTCGCGTTCGCATCAAGCGTGGCCGAACGCTCCGATGTAACGAGGTTCAAACACCACAAAACTTTACGTTGAACGTCGCTTGTTCTATAACTTTGAAAATATTTTTTTCACAGTAATTTTTTTGTGTGTTCTTGTAAACCTATTATTTTTATTTTGTTTTCAATAACTCGGTTTTAAGTTTTATTTACGAGTTTCCTTATATTTTAATATTGAGTGCATAGTGTGAGATCCTGTTGCACTTTTACTCGCGGTGAGTATTATAATTGTGGAGTTTCTATGACGTTAAGGTATCTTAAAATTTACGAATCGATCCTATATGTAGGTCCTACATTTAGCCTTTATTATCATGCGATAAGATACGAGTGTTTTATATGAGTAAATATTTCGAAATTTCAATAGAGTGTATGCGTCAGAAATATATATATTTTTATTATAATTATTAATATTCTCAGTATATTGATTAATTGTATTAATTTATCGCTTATTTTGAGATACTAAGTGAATGTTTTAATCAAATATTCATAACAGTTTATATCTTCTACCTGCAGTATAAGTCAATAAAGTTAGCGGAATCAATGACGGTAATATTTTTTCTTAGTAACCTATGTCGAATAAGCATTTTTGTCTTATAAAAGTGTTTTTAATGATAATACATTTATTATGACCCAGTATGAAATACCATACATTCAAAGAATGCGGCAGGTTACCTTTGAGGCGTGAGATTAAATAGATTACTACAACAATGAAAGATTATATATTTGATGTAATAAGCTATGGGTTCACGTGAACTATATTCCCAGTCAAGTGTGAAGTCATATATTGAAATGGATATACAATAGTTCTAATAATAATATACCTCTGATATACTTAATAATTGTTTCTAGGCATAAAGAAAGTGTCTTTAAAAGAATTAGTAATAGATTGAATATAATTATAAGCCATTTTTTTAATTTAATTCATAATATTTACGAGCAAATCCGTGTTTAATTATTAGTATAATTTTATATGTAACTCGATGTATATATCGCTACTTAATGCCTCATTGTCGTGTCGCTGACCCAGGTCCCAGGGTCTTGGTGTAAATGGTGTTGCACTCTTTGATAAGGCTCGTTAGTATCATATTAGTTATTAACACACTCCGATCATAGATAACTACATTCTTATTGAGATAATTCAAAGTTTGTGTGTGCTAAAAAAATCAAAATAAACGATAAAAAATAATTAAATGATATGTCCATGTAATTTTTCGTCTATGTTGAAAAAATAACATTTTTAAAATGCACCATCCCATATCGAATGGGGTCCGACAAAGGCACAATGGGGCCGATAGAATGACAATACACCGAACGACTGCACCATGGAATAGGCCGGTCAACTGGGACTGCAATAGATTTTTTACATAAAGAAATTCCACGTATGTGTCCTTCGAGATTTTAATATATCTCGACATTCGAAAAATTACATCCAACCAGTAATGATTATAATGTTTTCATTTAATTATATAAAAACTTATTTTCTTACACATAGACATTTAATTTTTTTTTTACATAACGTTCGCATTATGATCCTAGCATCATAACAGCCGGCTAGACTAATGTACGCGATCTTATTTATCGTCTAAAATAGACTCGGAGTAACAATAAAACGTACACGCCGATATAACACGGCCGGGTATCGGTTTAGAAAATTCTAATATGAATGCATTATACATATCTCATTTTGTTCGCTTCCACGCATTTTTTTTTGCATAATTTCATTACTCGTGCGTTTCATTTGTTTTCTAACCCATTATTTTTTTTTCGTCAGTCTCGTGACAAACGATAGGATGTAAGCTGCCAGTTATAAATGTCTTAACACAGTTAACCCATTAACCGCCAAAATTAAAACAGCAGTAGTATTTTTACAAAACATTTATTTTCATGTTGCCTATGGGTCAAATAAACATAAAATAAAATATTATTTTGAAAAAGGAAATCAGGCTTTTCAGGAAAAGGGTGTACACAATTGAGTACAGCGGCTTATTATAGGTGAAATTTTTCAAAACGTTGGTTTTCAAAACATAATGTTTTTACACACTTTATGCATTGCCAACGAACTCTTGTTTGACAAACAACACATTGCAATGATTTTGTAACCTTTTCGGATAGTGCTCTACACTATTTTGAGCTAAACCTTGTAATGTTGAATGAACCCACCGCCACTTTTTTCGTGAACAGCAATCTTATACAGTTCAATCGATTGGTATAATTCATCGACTCCCCCCATATTTTTAGTAGGTATATGTTTAGCTATTTTGACATAAACCAACAAATCTTCCCTGGATACTTTATGATAACCAAAAAGTATCAATATACCTATGAAACTATTTAAATCATTGGAGTCCAGTTGAAAAGTATGTCTGCTATTTTGATTAGCATATTCAATTGTATTCGTAATTAACTTCTTCATCAAACATTTATTCAAATATCTGTACGGGACTAAGTTCTCCGAATTGTTCTTTTACTGCCTCCTGTCTTTCTAGCATATCAGTTCTTTCTTCAGTCGTCGAAGATTAGGGAAGGGAACATTTTCGCCATACAGGCTGACATAGCTGCTTTCGCCTTTTCATTGCTTTTTCAGCCAATGGTTCCTCCTACTATCGTCACTTAAAACGCTGTCCTCGTTAGCTCTAAGAAACTCAATATTGCCAGGCACATCCCGCGGCAAAGATGCGGTAACCAGGTCTTTGTCGAAATCTTCTTCTTCATCTGTAAGGATGCTGAGATCTGGCTGTATAACAGTCGAAATCCCCTTCACTGTCACTCTCATACAAAACAGCATTGACTCTGATCCTTTGTAACAGTTAGAAACGCTAAAATATTTCAAACTCATGGTAACGAAATACTAGAACAATAAGCGCAATCGTTATATAGATTCGGCCGCTGTACACAATCGAGTACAGTTGTATTTCAAGTACGATTTCTTTTTAAATACTTGTTGTAAGATACTCTTTTATTATTGGTTTTACGAATAAGGATGTTGACTACAAGAAACATAAATGTATCTGAAATTTAGGTTATGTAATATAAAAAAAATAATGTATCAGCGAACTTACCTCGATAAACGATTACATCGCGAAGTTCATAGCCTTACTGTGACAGATTTTATGAATATACTCACATAAATTGTAATTTTTTTGATGCTCAAACTATCATTTTTAATTATGAGTCGAAAAAAACAAATATATGTTAGTAAAGTCATTATCTACCTTCAATTGATTAGGTGTACACAATCGGGTACAGAGGCGCCAAATGGGTTAAATGATTTTTTTTTTAATTCCTTGACTGCACTGATTTCCTTAAATGACATTATATATTTTTCAGTTACACAACATCGGCTTTGGCATATCACATTCAGCCGATGTTAAATATTCTTAAATTTTTATCACTTTCTCTCGCGGTGTTTTTATGTGAGAAAAATTTCCTATCAATCGATATGTTACGCGTCCATCTCAAATATTTAAACCACTTTCTTCGCTTTTAATATTGTTGCATGAAATTGACCTTAATAGCAATAAACTTAATTAATTTATGTGTTGTTTGTTCTACTTTACGTTTACTATAGATTGGCTGTCACGGTCCTTTAGATTGTTAAATAAATTAAATATACTTTTTCTCTTATTTTCCATCATGATGTATGGAATAACTATTTTCATTTTCTAATTTGTCAAAAGACCAGAAAGTTTCGAATAATATGTACGCGTCATTAAAAATGAATTGAAACACAGATAATTAAATTATTTATTTGTATATCTTTTAAAATACTTAAATATAGAAATAGCACAGAGTATATAAAAGCAATAAAACATATCTCATGCTCTTCGGGAGCCGTAGTTGGGTCCGGTTCAAACATTCGCAATTTCTCGTTGCGAGAGTCAATATGAATAATTACGCTGGCATCTTCATTCCTACAACATAGAAAATAAGCCTCAGGTATGACTGCAGTATTAAAAGATTTATAGTCTCCCATTCATATATGAGAAAATGCAAAACAGTTTAAATAAGAATCCCTTGGACGTTGTATAATTTATAATACAAGTCAATTAACATTTTATTCCTAATTTATTGATAAGATCGATAAAAAATAATGTGAACTCAACGACAAATTAACCGAGCCATTCCGTTATCAAATGTATATAACGAATAAGTTTGATGAATTCCGTTCATAAATTATGATAATTTAATTAACGTTAAAACGAATGTATGTAACTTAATAATGCGTAATTAATATGCTCTGACGTCTGTAAATAAATTGAGTAATAACATCATTTAAATATTATAAATATAAATAAACTTGATATGTCAGTTTGTCATGTCGAAATCTTTTTTTTTATATGCCAGGTATATATTGTATAAAACCTCTTTTATACTTACTTATAAAATCTTTTTCTACTTTTTAACATATATTTTTTAGTATGTTATTTGTTATACAAAAAGATGGATTTTAAAGTGACTGACTGGCTTGTGTTTTTTTTTTATTTATGTTAATACAACATGTCGCTGAGCAGAAGTATTGAAACATTCAGTCGAAGTCAGGTCACGCAGTCAACCGCAGGTTTAATACACAATAGCTGCAGCCCTAATTAAAAAAAAAACAAAAATGTTCGTATATTATTGTATATTTCAAAATCAAAGGGATCGTAGAAGATAATCATTATAATTTATATCTCCATTCAGTTTCCCTTCAAACTTGGTCCAAGTCGTATTATCGTCGTCTCCACAACCCTGTCACATTGACGGGCGGAAACCAACGGTAATAACTATACAACTGTATCTTCTTATTTAAACAGATATTATATCATAGAGTGCTATGAACTCAGACGTCGATATAAAAAATTTCATCCCGAACATTGTTGCCATGTTACCTAAAATTCAACTCATTAAATATTAATGAATTAAAACAAGACGTCTTTAAATTATTTATGTAGCTGTCATTATTCATTCAATTCGATCTTTCTTTAAATTTTTTACGTTCCATTTAGATAAAAGCCGCCGATATGGCGCGTTCTGTATTTGGTTAGACTCGATCGTACAAATAAAGAACTTTGTCAACTTTTTTGTTGACGAAATAGGCAATGTACGGACTGCCGTAATTCCATGCCTTTTATAAAATAAGTACAGACAATCGCCGTTCCATATTAGATTGTTTACAATTATCATGAAAATAAAGCAAAAAACGTTACTTTTTCAGCCTGTCTAAATAAATATTCATCGAGCACATGTCACTTGGTTCATCGGATTTAAAATTATATCCATCATTGAGTTTCTATCGAACTTTTATATAAATAATATTGACAGTTCAGTTTAAGAAAAAAAATGACATTTATGTTTTAATTATTATGTCAACTGACGATATACATACTCCTTGGTTGTATTTCAAGTGAAGCACGTAAAAATATGTTAATAATTATAAAAAAAACTGTATGTTATTAATGAATAAGATTGAAAAGACACAAAAGAGGTCGTCAACCAGCCCGGGACCAGGTGTCGGCGTGGTTGAAGGATATAATTAGATAATTATCATTACAACTCCATTCATTTCGCTTCTTACTTACAAAATACCCAGAATTGAAATGGTTTGAAACGTTAAAGACTCGTTCCGAGACGAGAAACGACTACCTACTGTTATTAATATAAGTAACATTTTAATTACAGCAAAGTATAGTTTTTACTTTTTCCGGTTGTCATTTTTGAATTGCGCGGCGTTTTGAGTGCTGTGTTTTTTTTTTCTGACGTCGTAAAATAAAATTCCATTCATATATTTCAGTCGAATATGGAGTGTGATTGTTGAAATACAAAAAAGAGAATAGAATCTCCGTTTGTATCGAATGCGGTCAGGTACATCTGAGTAAATTTTAATAGTAACCTTAAGGGTCTCCTTCCCCTTTTTATGATTCAAAAATCCGGCGGCTGTTTTATACAAAAGAATCTTAGAGGTATGAATGACTGTCCTTTTAAAATAATGTCAAACAGTGACAATACGCAATTATTATTATATTAGGATGAAAACAATAGCATATTCGTTCCGCTGATTTACTCTGACCAATAATATTGCGTCGAAGGCTAATATATATTTAATCTGTGTTATTTTTGAAGATTCAATATATTTTATGGTCATGTATTTATATCCCGTAGAAAGATTTCTTTATAAAATTGACCTGTAATATATTGATTTTATCAATAATTATTCTTTCGATAAAGTATAGTTTATTAAAGTAATTTTCGCGCCTCCCTAAGTACGATTCAATTAATACTAACACAGATATAAAATTCATAAATATATTCTTTGATAAATCGACTAAAAAGATTTAAATATGTGGTATAATTACAGTATTATTAAAAGTGGTGTATATAGCGTCTAAACAATATTTGATACTCTGTGGTTTTAAGTCACTGGTTGACAGGAATGCAAAAGCATGTGGGTGTTTTTTTTTTCTTCTGTCATTAGACTGACAGATATGGTCTCATCCAGGGGCGTCCAAATACGGCGACCAAATGCCTGTATAATGACCGCATTCTATAATCTTCTTCCATAGATTTAAATGGCCTGATGGCCGTCTAGTACGTGCCTGGTTAGATGATCAGATGCTTATAATCACTATCTTTCTTTTCTTTAAACTGATTAGGAAATAATTGATTTTGTATCTGTTATTAATATAGTTTTTGTTAGAGCAAGTTAGAACATTTTGTTATACTGACTATTTATAGTAATCTGATTTTAATTCTTACATAAGTATGTAAAATATTTAAATATAATAATTATTTTTAATAACATAATTAAAAGTAAAAGTTTGGTTCGATAATTTTTTTTTGGTTGGTAAGTAATCTTTGAATTGTATTTTTTTATAATCTGTTAATATTGTACCATCTGTGAATATAATAAAATATTTATACTCTATATTTCTCAACGAAAAGGGTGCTTTTTAATATCGATATTATATATTAATTATCTTATCATTTCATCTTTGACCGGTATATCTACATAGTTTTGATTGTCAATTATATTAAAGGGAGCCGAATGACGACTGACGGTTTTAAATTTTATTGGACCCCAATGAATAAAACTTGTTTAGTTACTAAGTTATCTTTTTGGACATAATTATTTATATATTTTATTTTATATTGTGTAACTGTTGCATGATTTAGTCTGCAGTTTTCAATGTTTTAATGTGTTTTTGTTAGGACAGGCTGTTAGCCCTAATGGCTCCGATAGCGTCATTTATAGATTACAGTTTCGACGTAAATAAGTCTGTCAAGCGGCCATTTTGTTATCAAATAAAATTTGTTCTCTGAATAAATTGAATCATTGATTTGATAAGGATTATATTTATTATCTGTACCGTAATGATATCAAGAATTACGCGAGGACCCAATTAAATCATTCTCAGGTATATAACCCAATGTACATTGAGTTTCTCAAATATTTATCTCGTCTTCCTGTGGTCACAGTTGTTGTAAAGTAGCTGGAACTTAGAGTGACATGTACAAATATAATAATTCACTTAATATATCCGAAAAACCTCCTATTTTTGTTGACTAAGTTATTTATATTAATGGCTTGAATGCAGACTTATAGTATTTCTAATCTTTTCCTTTGCTCTCGTCATAAACTATAGTCATAAAATTTAGGTAACTTTCTACAGTTGTATAAAGTCATATTTACTAAGATTAGTAATTAAAATAGCCAAAACACAAAGAAAGACATTTCTTTACCTATTTACAATATTATTTATATAATGTGTGTACAAAAAAAATGTGATAAATATTTATAATATATATTTTTTTCCAGCTATCCGTTCCAAATACAGTTTATTTGAATGAACAGAATTTTATTGAATTGTTAGAAAATTTGCCGGATTTTTCTATGTATATCTGTGAAATGAAAATCCAATTGACGGGCTCTGTGGGGGTATAAATACAATTAGGATTTACATACAGACATACTATGATTTACTAACTAGTATCAACGTTGTATAAAAATACTAAAAGTATATTAAACATTAATAAATTGGATTACTTTTGTCCAACTTCAAAAATGTAGGTTCTGTATTCGACAATTATCACAATTTTTTGGTTTAAACCCCTTTTTTATCATCGAGGTATCAAAAATCGTATTCTTTCAATTCTGTATTACACTTCATTGAAATTTAATTTTTAGGATATTGTTTTTATTACGTAAAATAAAACGATTTTCTGTTCAAACGGTCCCGTTGCTTGTCTTGTTTTTTATGTTTATATCGTGGTTAGCGTCTTCTTAAATACTGCTAATTTAATTTTTATGCAACCGTTATCAATATACTTCTATCGTAAAAGTTCATTACTCTAAATATAAAGAAAGTGTGAAAATTCGGCACGATGTTGCTATAATATATAGATATATATAAATACTTTTACTTGACAATTTTTTATAAGTTGAAATTTTCAAAAGATATTTTTTTCGCGGGTCGTAGAAATGTATATTTGTTACTTATAACAATTTTTTTTCTGCAGACATGACACTTTCAAGCTTGACTTTAAATAGATAATAATTAATGTTAGAATTTAAAAAAAATAAGCATAATACATATTCTACATTTTTTCATTTTATTCAAATGTTATATGAATATTGACCACTGCAGCCTAATGGGACCAATACTTAACAATAGCTAGTCGAATTAAGTAACGATTTCAGACTTGCTCTCGATGTGAGACATACTTGGAACTCAAATGTGGGTTAAGTAACAAAACTGTTTAGTTCAAGTGGATATTAAGTATACTGTGGCTTTAGTCTTAAAAACATTTTGAGAGATTACTCTGTGATTACGAGTGACGTGTCCAAATATGGCTAACAATTGTAGGTTGCTTTCTGAATAACAGTAAAATAAAACAGTGTAAAAAACATAATGAGAGATGCCATTGAAGCGTTGAGAATTTGTGATATTGTCTCATTCTATTGTTTAAAATTTTTACATCACTTTCAGTTAATTATAATCAATAGAAGTCTAAAAAAGTATAGGTCGATGACGTTTGTCCTATTAGCGTTTTCTTGGCAGACCTTTGCTTGATTAAAAAAAAAACTGTCATTCGAATTTCGCTCTGAAATCGTAGTAAGCTTCGTTCCTTTTAATGATAAATATTATTTATATATCATAGTAATGATCAAACCCGGTTCCACGTCTCGTCTCATATGCAAATAGATAGCATAATCTTAACGAGATCTGCGGATTACTTTGATATTTGCAAAATCTGTTATATTATATATTATACACGCTTTTACGACTCCCCAGCGATCTATTAAGTTATCCGGGCAGGCTAACTGATGTCGTCTTAATTTACCTTCTTTATACGGTAAAGCTGCAGGATGTTAGAAGTGCATTTTAAGCACCGTATTCACTGCATCGTATTTTTTTTTTCGAAATATACCTATATATAAAACCTTTTTTATCCGTAATAATTTGGGATAGCGCATGCTTCTGTTCGAATCAACATCAACCAATCTTGGAATCTATAAAAAAAGTTAAGTGTAGATGGAAATTATATTGTAATATTTTTGACCAATAAATGACGTATGGATTAAAAAACGTTATCTTTGCCACGTTATAGCGAACGTGTGGCAATCTGTTATAGAAACTATATTATGAATTGTTTTTCTCTATATAAATGAAACTACACAAGTTTGAACTAAATTAATAAAGTTTTATTTCTTACAAAATGCATCTTTACGTAATAAATATTTAACGATATTGTCATATAATTTTAAGAGACAATGTATTCTGTGAAATAATTTGGTTGCATGTACGTTTTTTTATATTTCAAATAACGCGGACAAACTCGCGAGTATAAGCTAGGATTAAATATTGCTAAGGTATGTTCATCAATTCCATCGGTGCAGTGAATAGAGCCCTTAATTTGTTCGCAATGCAATGTCAATAAAAGTAAATGCACGTAAAAGAACTATCAAGAAATTTCTTTAATTAAAAGAGCGGATAGTGCAGCAATAATTTTTATATCTCAAATAATGGGATAGTTCCCGGTATACAGACTATTAATTAAAGTCTAAAATTAGTATTCCGATGAACTAAGTATATGCAAACGTCGTGTCTTAATCATTTTACAATAGTGATGTCTAAAATTGTGTTGATTTGAACCTACATAAAACCTTTTTTGTGTTTTATTCATTATATTTGAGTGCCTATCGATTGACCTTTCATATTAACTGTATTGACCTGTGTCAGTTTTAACAGAAATGCCATAGATAGGTATAATATGCAATATTTTTTGCTATACAAAAACATAGCATATTAATATATCACAGATTATACTCATAGAAACTAATAAAATAACCGGTAAAAGGATTAGCATAAATCTATTTATATATACTTTTTATTTCATTTAAATTTGAATGTAAGCATGTTTTCTAAATATAATGAGATATTTTAAATTATAATTTGTGTGGATAGATATTATTTTATATTTCTGATCAATATTGAAATGATACTTAAAGCGTGGATTGGATTTCACTCTAGTTGAGAGTTAATGAATGCTCCGCAAACTGACGCAATACATTTTAAATTGAATGCACAGTTTGTTTGTTTGTTTGTTTGTTATAAATGTATGAACGTGAAATGATCTTTTTATTTACAGACAGAGCCTTGTATAATTTTTATTAAATATGCATTTCATTACTATCGTTTTTATTCTAGTTTTTTTTAAGTTAAAGGATGTAGTGAATTGGGCCGTTTTATCCATTAGGCATTATAGGCAACTGCCTAGGGGCCTTGCCACGTTCAGGGGCCCCTGTTCTACAGGGAAAAGAATGGGCAATGTTTCTTAAACAGTAAAAAAATAATTTGAAAATTTGCTCTGTACATTACATCGACGCTATTTTAGTACATTTCGGAACGCATTCCTTATTAGATATTATTATTATGATTATTATTATAGTTTAAAAGCTTATAACGCATTAATATAATTGCAAGCAATTTTATCGCGGTAATTTAATTAAAAACGCTCAAAACTCTTTGTTGTGAATGCACACTTACTATACTGGTACCTACCAAGTATGTATATTCTATGGCCAAGCTACTTTCATAAGGTTAAATTCATTGGCTATAATGGCAATTGAAAATGACGTGTTGGAGAAGATTACCTTTCAGGATATCTTGAACGATTTTGTATCAAAAAAAGTTAGAAGAGTTAATATTTAAGCTATGTATGTTTTTTTAAATGCATAAATAAACATTCTGTTCATTTGATTCAACATTTTTATTGAATAATATGATGATATACCCAGGTTAGTAAAAAACGGTGTAATTTTGAATTTTGTTGTATTAACGAAAAAATTAGAAGAGGGTAGGGGGCCCTGGATGAGCATTGCCTAGGGGCCCCGACAGGCATAACCCGGCCCTGGATGGCCCCTTATATGCGAGAAGGTTTTCGTATAAAACAGTACAGAACAAAGAGTAGTTAGTGAGGCCTTACCAATAAAAAACTTGAAACTGTATGTTATTAGGTTAAAGATGTTGACTTGTACTAAGCAACAGTCTTGCAAATTTTATCCTTGTCGTGAAAACAGCTTAAATTAATAAATTAGAAATAAAGATAAATTGATTAATGATAGAATAGTCGTTACTGGATGGATGAATGGCCGCATTAACATTATATTATACGTAGGACAGTTAATATATGAATGTTATTTTTATTCATATTAATGAAGCGTATGATTTAAATTTGTTATCGCTGTGATCGACTTGGCTCACTGCAATATGTCTTTGTAATGGACGGATTAATGTCCGCATCACAAATAAAACGCTATTTTATTTATTATATTTATTCAAGTGTCGTTTTGTATATCACAGAACACAGAATGCTGACGAGTGTTTACCCGTCATAATTCTAAAGAGTAAGCAAAATATTTTTGCAACAAATATTTGCCTACATTAGGGGGGCTGAAATTAATGCGAGGTTCAACTTGGAAGGTTTCCAGGGCTTCAGTTTGGAAATATAAGCAAAATTTGTCATACAACTTGCTTATTAAGGCTTAAAGTATCAGATTCCGTAAAATGTCAACCCTATCCTTTACCTTTATAAATACAGATTACGCTTGTTATTAGTTATGGCGGTCTTTGTTTCGTTCAGAAATTTTGCATACTTTTACATCCTTAATTTAATTATTAAATATAAAATAATATATTTTGCAGATAAATTTTATATATTTTTAATGATTGATTTTAAGAAAAACAAATTAAACTATCATATTTTTTTGTAATATGGCGCCAATGTCGAAATATTTTTAAAATTCTAACCAGTATTTTACATTAATGTGTCAGAGACGCCGCTTCAAAAACATCGTGTAGCAACAAATCACAATTAAATATTTGCATAAAATTATATCTCAAGGATCGTTGATTTGGATTTAATCGATTTTATTGCTATGAGATTTACAATGCGATAATGTAACCAGTTCAGTAACTGTGATTGAAAGTAGATTAATAATTACATTGATTTATTTTAGATGTAAACACTAGTGGGGCGGAAGTCATTTTTCCGTTAATATATTTTAATGCATCATTTAAGATTTATTAATAAGAAACATTGTAACTAGCTGTTTGGATTTAGGTTAAATATGCTCTTGGCCTTCGGAAGTCATTAATGCTATTGGTAATTTCGTTTTTTTTAATGATTATTGCTGTCAGATCTGAGGCTTTGACAGTGTCTTTTTATGACATATGTTTTGAACTATTGTCGAAGTTATAATTATTATTGGAATTAAAAACACAGCAAATATTAAAGACTTATCTTTTTATACCAGTTATCTTTTCCGCTTAACTCTTTATAATGATGGAGGGTATTTTATAGTATAGTTATTTATATGTTCGTTTTAAATATACTCCGTGTAATAAATTGGAAGTAGCCTTGAATAGATATGTTTTGTAAACTTTGAACATGTGTTTTCTGTCCTCGTAATATATTTATTGCGTACTTCGGTTACTGAGAATTGCATATAATTTAACACATCGCAAGTAAACATTCCCACATTTTATTTTGTTTTGTATTCCATGTTACCTCGAACGATGACGATGTAAAATTTTTTTACATATTTTTTCTATATTATTATTATTTATCCGCTTATTCATCTGAATGATTAAATAAATAAAATTATTGATTCTATAATATCTACCAGTTATTAATAAATATATGTTTCTGAAACTGAAATTTAAATACATATTATGTACTAGCTTAATGTATGAACACTAACTCTCTCTCCTGGTTATGCCTACACATTGAATATTTTTCTCCATCAAACAATAAGCCGAAGTTCCCTCTATAATCTGACATCTGATATGCGCTATATGACTATAAATAAAAAATCCATGCAATAATATCTTGATAAAACTTCAACATCCACCATTCATCAATCCCCATAGAAATCTATATATTATTTATGCTTGTAAATTAAATATCGAAAGGCCTATAAAACTAATGGGTATATTAAACTAGGAATTAAATTTATAAACAGCATTTAGTTCAATCGCGCTAAACCTAAACGTTTTCAATAACTTTAACCTCTTTTTGTTCGTGCGCTTCATTAAGAAAGCCATTCATCATAATTACTAACATTTACGAGACTCGTATTTAACTTTTGCCTTCGTAACTCGTTAAGAACACTTTCGATAAAATAGAGGAATCTATAAATTTAATGTTCTTTATAGACTTTTACACAGATTTATTAGAATTAAAATTCTTATATATATATGATAAATTTGTCGATAGAACCAGGCATCGAACCCGCAAACTCGGGAATTGCTTTCGGTTGCTTTTACAATTGAGCTATCGTGATATAATTTGAGTGGATGAAAGCATTCTACATATGATAGTCGCATCAGAAAGGAGCTGAAATGTATTAGATTTTAAGAAGATTCTATACAAACTTAATAAGAAAATATTCTCAAATAATCTAAAAATTACCAGGACCTATTCCTTTTTGAACTTTATCAGTTGTTTTAAATATAATTTAATGTTTTTTGATATATATTTTTTTCCCGTACACCTTTTCGGTATATCCAGGTTCCCATAATCATTATGTTGAACACAATAACCCTTTATTTATGTAAACTGGCAATTTTATGCTCCCTTCACTTGGTGCGGATGTGCTGTGCTTAGATAATACCATGATATCATGGGAATAATTCCTATCCAACAATTTCAAATAGTAAACATTTCGTTGTGTACATCTAGAATATTCTTGGTATTTATTTATGGTCATGCTTATTGCTACAAATTGTGTTGGTTTAGTTAAATTTATTGTTATATGAATATATGTGACTTTAGTCTGTTTTATTTCAGTTATTTTGTTTATAGTTAAATCGATAGTTTTGTTGTTTTGATATATGAAAAAAGTTTTTTATCTACAGTGATTAGCGATTTTTTTTTTATAAATTTCCAAACCGAAAGTTAATTTTGATTATTTATTACAATAAATATGAATAAGGTTTCTAATTTTAAAATAGCAACTTTTTATTGTATGCATTGTAGATACATTTTTATTTTTTACAGTTTCTGACTGTCTGTTTGTTACGACTGGTATCTGAGATTTTCATAGTATATGCACTGGCATCGCCCTTATTAATTTTAGTAGTAGGCATATTTTTTTAATAAGACATATTAGTACATAAGCACAATGACATCATTATACTTTCATACTTACTTTACGTTTAGGTTTTAATAAGTCAAGTTATTATTAAAAAAAATGTACCAGAAGACGCTTAGAAAGTCATAAAATAAGACTAATGCTGCACGTATCGTTTTACAGGGCGCATACACCTGTCTAATGACTTAATATGTTGCAACAGGTTTCTTGACATGGAAATTTACATGGATTTCATAATTCGTTAGGTCAAATGAGGTCGTTAAGAACAAATTGAATGATGACTGGGATACGATGTTACAAATGTTCGGTATCCAATTAATGTTCAAATTAACATATATATGTATGGATAGCATTAAAAATACTATAAAAATTACTGTTATATATCTTATAGTATATAAAGTTCTCGTGTCGTGGTGTTAGATAGAGAACTCTTCAGAAACGACTGGATTTTTGATGAAATTTTGTGAGCATATTGAGTAGGTTTGAGAATCGTTTTCATACCCCTAAATAAAAAGGGTTGTTCAACGTTAATTTTTTTTATAAAAACTCAAACGCCTATTTTTATACAGCAAAACGTTTGCCGGGTCGGCTACATAGTATATACATATATATTTGTTATATGATCCAATGTCATTATGAAACTACCACCATGACTATATTGCAACAGGTTTTGCTTGATATTACGGTAATATTTTCCGTATTAAAATTGATGTTGCATGATGAGAACAGAGAACTCAAAGCTTCTTTCATGTATCAGAACACTTGCAATCTTAATGGCATTTAAAATCTAGATAAAACAAAAGTAATTTTGACGCTGACATCAGTCGTATGCAAGAGTCTAATATTAGCAGAATGTTGCTCCAAATGTGTGTTTTGGCGAGCACAGCGCTACACAGGAAGAGAAATCTTGTTACAAAACGGAGACTTAGTCGTTTAGGACTTATTTAAATGCATGATTTGTTACTGTGAACTGGAATATGGCTGAATTGGTACATTTTCTGAGTGGAATTGTATAAAAAATACTAAGTAATAGGTAAAGGATGAGGAATATTTGAAATTAAAAATCATCGCCTTTTAAAATGCTTATTTTTTGCAGTCAATCGATGTAGCTTGAATCAGAGTTAACTCAAAAATATATCGCCGACAGAGCATTAGTGTATCATAATTTTTTGCTTTATATAATTTGGTGTAAAAAGGATTTTAACAGTAAACTTCGTCGAGCGAAATTAATTTGTAAGTGTTTTTTTATCCACAGACCTTCAAACGGTCGATAATGAGTTTTTGATTACGATACTCGAGTTAACTGCCTTTTTGTTATCAAACAAGATTTTTTAATGTTAGCCGTATAAGGAAGACTTTTTTATGTAATAATTGCTAGTTTTTATATATTCTTTTTTGTTAATCAAACATAAATTTGTTTAATATATGTTTTTTATAATATTTTTTTTATATATTATTATTTTATAAGGCATACGCTATTTAAATAAACGAAATTACGTAGCTACTACATACATCACAAAAAATATATGTATACATATTTGTAAAGATTTTATACTCTAAGCATATAAACATTTTTAAGACAAATGTTTGAAGAATTAAATATATGTTTATTTGTGTTGGCGAATAAAATAAATTTATACATTGGTATCGACAACGCCACATGGCTCATGGCTCTAGGCCGTGGGAACTTCGAAAATGCGCTGTGGCTAAATAGTTGTCTATACTCGGTAACATTTTGACGTTTTGAATGATGCTACACCACAGATTATGAAATCTCATCAATGTTTAAAAATGTTATGTCACTTAACATTAATTTTTATTGACGTATCAATTTATATGTTAATAAAATAATAATAAAACAAATCGTAATTTCGATTTGAAATTAGTTTCAAATAAACGATGACTGTATCATATTATAATGAATTGTATTATGCCAGGAATTTGATTAACAGTCATACAAGTCTTTCACGATAATTACACTGCTGACTGATTTATTAATACATAAATTGTTCCCAATCTGTATACCGAGAAGAGAGCTGACCTTTAACATAACTTTAAACATATAATTGAAATTCGATTTAAGCTTTAATTCATTAACTCAGAGTACATAATGTTTTGACAGATATTTTGACGTTTATAATTAGAATTCATCAAAAAACATGACTAATATTGTAATTAGTTTTGAATCAATGAAACAATGAATTTATGAATATTCTAAAATCGATTTTTTCTAATTTATTTAAATAGAGGATATTCTGAAATTTAATATAATAAAAAAAATAATGCTACCTCCTTTAGCAAATATAATTGGATATAATCTGTGGTTATTTAGTCTGTCTTGACAGTTATTTAATAGTATATTATTATAAGCTGTATAGTGTCGGTGTTCGGTGGTATACAACAATGAAACTGCGCTATACACTAATGAAAATATCGCGTGAAACCCACACGTTTATAACGCGTTGTAGGATTTTGTCTTGATTGAATTTATGTATGAGTATAAAGCTACCGGAGTTAAGATAGCTTTAATATACCATTGATATTTTTTGTATAAATTCAACGTGGTTTTTGGGTGTCTTTTTTGTGGAGGAGTTATTAATAAATTGACTTTGTACTGAGAAATAATATGAATCAATATTAAATTATTGACTGACTGTCGTTAATGTCAACGTATTTATATTATGTAGTATACATAATTTTTTAAGTCGTGCTCTAATTCTGGTTAAAGCTGTAAATAGATAGGAGAATGAAATATAAGGAAAAATATATATTAATAGTTTTATTTAAATAAATTTAAACTTTAGTACCTAAATGTTTAATAATACCAAATAAAGTTTTTATTGATATGAATTAACGTATTCCTCGCAAACGAAATGTTTCTCCAAGAGTATTTTATCATAAAATCTCATAGTAATATGTATATTAAAGTGAATGTGGAGAGTTTTCTGTAAAGATGATTTGATAAACCAAGGGTATATTATAAAACAATAAGTTTGTTTGAGTTCAAACTATAAATTAATTGAAGTAACGTGGACACACCAATATACATTTCTCCGAGCATCATCTTTAATTGAGAACATTTCTAAAACGTATCAATATCATGTTTAGTTTACTCAATCAATGAGACGAGTTTAATTTAAGTACCGACCACGCTTTATCAATTGACTAACACAATATCTATATTGAAATACGTAAATAATAAATATGGTAGGTCGAATAGAAAGATTATATTATTTTGATCGAAATACTATATGATTGGTTCAAAAATAATATTTATAAAACACCTGTAGATCTAATTAAAATATTCTATTAAGTTCTAATGAAAAGAGTTTTTATTGTTGGCGATTTTTATAACTTTTTCTTTTTATTTAAATGTTGAAATACGGTGCGTATAGTCGCTAATTTGAGAATGTAATGCGGTTTGAGTGTATTAAACCTAGTTTCAGATGTAAACAATTTATCGATCTTAAAATGATGTTTTGCATTAATACAGAAGATAGCTTTTGATTTTCAGAGCTCGGCATTAAAATTTTTGTATAATATTCTTAACAATTCTTAACCCTATATTTTACGATAACTCAATAATTTTCGAATCTTAATAAATATATCTGTTCTAGAGAATTTTTTTCTAATTCCATTTTATACATATAGTAAAAATATATATCACTATTAAAAAAATATGTACAAATAGATTTAATTACTAGCGGACATTCACACAAACAAATCACCTTCAAAACATCTTCAAAATGAAGGACGTTAGTGCTTTTGTCTAGAAAAGAAAAAAGTGGCAACCCTATTGAAAAAAAAGCAGTTCACTAAATACTATTGCTTAACAGCTTAACAATACATAAGGAGACACGTAGTTACCGCCGCTTGTTATTTCTTCCTCGTCTCGATGATAAGGGAGCTCTTAATTTATAGCTGCAGGCGCAGTGTTAGCGTCTTCAGATCGTGACGAGCTGTCTATGAAGCCAATGAGATCCCCTACCACGGGTTTCATACGAATCTTTTGTTGAAAAAATGTAATATTGTTTTAATTATGTTGAAATAAGTCACGTCTATTTCATGACTTAAAAGTCCTTTGCGTTTATTCTCAGCGAAAATTTATTTCAATGTCCATAGTTTCAATTTAAACTTTACAACGCTTAAGATTATTGAGTCTGTTTGCGTATATAGAAACATAAAAATATTATTTATTATATACAGCAGAGGCAGTTCAATTTTATTAGTTATTATTTTATATGTTTTATGCTTTTCTGTCAAGCTTGTAAATTATTAAGACGTGTATAGTTGCGGCAGCAATTTAAGATATTTGTCATACAATTTTAATTCAATGAAAGTGTCGTAATTCACAAGCAAAACTTGTTTTAAGGAATTCTGTACTAGTATGTTATAGATTTTTATCTATACTGTATATTATTCATGATAATTTAGTTTCTATACTAATAAATAATATTAGTATCTTTTTGTGATATAAATATTACGGATTTTTACTTAATTCATTACACTGTAAATGCATATTGCATACTCATTATACATAATAATACATATTTTTTACAATTATCATTACTTATAAGGAGTAAATTAGATAATTACATTTTTTATTTGTTTTTTGTAAATAAAAAAAAATTGTTCAGATGAAGTAACAAAACGTTTGACATGTCATCAAACAAAATGGCGGAATGAAATGTTTTAATAAAAAACAAAAGTCAATATTAGGAACGTTGTGTTTATAGTCCGGCTTAAACGAACCTAACGAGTGCACTTAGGATTTAATGATGCTGAAATTAAAGATGCGTCTCAGTGAGCTTGGTAATGAGCTTTTTGGTAAGAGGATTTCCGTGGGCGAGCGTAATACGGCTTCGTTTTATTTCTGAGAAGTGACATACCGATAATTATACAAGTAATTGCTTGGACGCCATTACGTAAGATGCATTTGTTTTATTCAATTAAAAATTTTATGATTCTGTTTTATTTTGTGTCAAAATACTTTGTACTACTTATAAATATTTTATTATTGTATAATATCACTGAATTTTGATGATAGGTCAATGATATTAGAAACTTTAAAACATTTATTAAAAAACTCGCTGTTAGCGTAATTTCATTATAACTTTATTAAAGATAATTCTTGCTAAATTTCAAATATGATACAAAATTATACGAAAGATATAATTAATTCATATAAAATTAAGATTTATCTTCACGTTTAACTTAAATGACCACGTAAGCGATACTGCGGTGGCTGAACCCGAAGCCACTCAAACGTAATCTTTCAAAATTCGACATTACCAAAATTTTGGCCGTGAGTAATTATTGTTCACGAATTCTAAAATTAATTGAAAGAAAGTTCTGTTCCCAAAACCATTAACGAGATTTACATTTGGTAGCGTTGAAAGTTTCAAAATGGCTGATTACACCCTAATTTATAACAACCAAATGTTCCATTCGTATTCGGAAGCTATTTCCGAACAGATGCTTATATTTTTGAACTTATATTAAGACGACGATATTATTTGAATTGAAATATTTAAAAAGATATAACCCTGGATGGTTTTCATTGCATTTTTTTGTATGTTAATAATTATGAAACTTCCTTTGTCGCTGTCATTTCAACTAACTAGTTATCTTAATGCGCTGTGTAGGTAATTATAGTTAACGTGTTTATTGTTAGCGCAAATAAGAATTTCCGTTAGTGAAATTCAAATAATTGTTTGGGTGTGGCTATGTTGCGAGTTTCAAACATTTTACAAATTATACATGTTTTATAATAGTAAACAGAGAGCGTGCTTTCGTTATAAACAATAAAACAATACGGTCGTTGATCTTCATGAACTTTGTGCTAACTTTATATATATACAGGGTGACTGGTGAATTACTATCGATACTTGAGGACGTGATATTTGACGATCATATATGACAAAATAAAAATTAATATAACATAAATATTAATAAAATTCTAAGTAAAGTTAACCAAAAGTTGTGTTATTAATTACGCATCGTGTGAACACCCTACAGATTAGGTTTCTTACATAATTCGAATGAGAATCATGTACCGAGTATTCTCCTTAAATATTGATAGTAATTCACCAGTCACCCTGTATAAGACCTTTTTGCTATATTTAAAACCGATTATACACGGTATAAACTAATACCGTGTATTTTCTATCGATCGTTTTCAACCCCTATCAGTTACGTCACGCTCCGCACTCGATAAATCAAGATCACAGCACAGGCTACCTCATCTTCATTTATTTGTAATGTCAACTTACATTGTTCGACGGTGTCACTTAAATGTAATTTAAAAATATGTTCTCAAATAAGATTGCTAGTTTTTATTGGATTAAAAGTTATCCTTATATTATAAATCTATACTAATATTATAAAGCTGAAGAGTTTGTTTGTTTGTTTGTTTTTTTTTGTTTGTTTGTTTTTTTGTTTGAAAGCGCTAATCTCCGAAACTACTGTTTCGAATTGAATAATTCCTTTTGTGTTGGATAGTCCAGTTATCGAGGAAGGCTTTAGGCTATATAACATCACGCTATGACCGATAGGAGCAAAGATATAAGAAGAAAAAATAAAGAGTCGCGGCAAAAGCTAGTGAAAGTATATAAATCATACCTTCAGAGCTAATGACCCGTTTGTTTTAACTACTAATTAACGTGAATACTCATACATATTGTTGGACTGAACAATAACATCCTTCTTGCGAGAGTTCGTTGTAATATGTTATTTCTTTATTATTTTCCTACCTATTTGTATTTCCATAATTCATTTCCATTTCTATATTTTATGATACGGCTGTTTTAATACATATAATCGATTGCTACTGATTTATATTAGCACATATAACTGACGACTGTGCAGTTTTTATTGTTTTCGAAATTAAGGTCGCAGTTATATTGAAAATGTGTTCTTAAATAAAATTGGTAAAAAATATAAAATTTATATAGCGTTTCCTCAGCAATTACGTAAATTTTTAATAAATTATATCAATTTACGTTTTTGATACCAGAACTTCGTTAAACTTAAGAATATTTCATCAAAAACTATTTAGTAGTTTTTTTCATAAAATCATTGAAAATTTTAAAACCAAGCACACATCATAGGAAATTTCAACTTCATAATATTTGTAGGATTTAGTAAGATAAGATTATAACTTTATTTATTGTACAAGTGAGTCATGTTTCAGAAAAGGACTTTGAAATCTGATATAGTACTAGGAAGTTAAACCGATATCATTATTACCTGTCTATGAAACGATTGGATAGTTTGAGAATATATGTACTAGGAAATAAGCATGACAAAGACAAACATATATAAAATATTTTTATGATAAGTAATTTATACATTTAAATCGTTTTCGTTAAGTTGATATAAAAAATATCAACATTTTATAAATAAACTAAGTAAATTAATGTATAAAAAACGCTGAATTAATTCTTTATATATTGTACATATATTATTTAATTTCGATATGTACGATATTCGAATGTGAAAGCAGTTTATTTCAAACGCCCAGACCCTTACACCAATCTCGCTAAAAGCAATCCGGGGTTGCTTTTCGGATAAATCACCATAAAATGGGTCTTAGTTATATAAGGATGTAATATTATACATTAGTACAACTCCTCAACTCCCATAATATAAGTGATTTTTATTGTTTCAGATAGCACAAAATGGCGCTCGCATATATAAAGAATTTCCAAAACACCTCAAATCTTTTGATCACATGAGAACCCAATAATATATTACCAGCTTTAAATCAATTTTGATTGTTTGAAAATAAATAAGACATAAAATGAATTTTAAAATAATATCACTGCTTCTGACATGGAACCTATTGCTCATAAATGCCAAAAGAGATTCCTTGGAAGACGAAGAGTCCAGAGCAAGAGATATACGTAATAAGGAGAATAATAGAAATAGAACAAACTTCAACGGCACTTTGACTGACCTTCCTGAGAGAAGATACTTGAGACATCGTAACAGTTCCAGGTATCGCGGGGACAGACGAAGGTTTTGGGAACGGGAACAGGAATTACGAAGGGACAGACGACGTGGATCGGAACATTCCTCCGAGGAAACCTCAAATCGCACCGACCCATACAACAGAAAAGATGACAAATCCCGCAAAACAGATAAAAAGAATCCTGATAAAACTACGGAAAGAAGAAAAGCAAATCAAAGTAAAACACAGGAAAGACAACCAGTTAGAGAAAACACGACTAGATTTAAACCAAAGGTTGCCAATAAATGGCATTCTGGATATATACCGTACCCACAGCCACGGGAGAAGAAACCTAATATAATATTGATACTGACTGATGATCAGGACGTCGAGCTCGGTAGCTTGAACTTCATGCCTCGTACTATGAAGGCCATCCGAAGTGCTGGGGCTGAGTTTCGACACGCGTATACCACCACACCAATGTGCTGTCCATCGAGGTATGAGAATACTTAATCTTATAGTTACAATCGATTATTGATATCGATTCTTAATTCCGTTCCAAAAACAATGGGTAGTGTAATTTATACAGGGTGACTGGTGAATTACTATCAATATTTAAGGAGAATACTCGGTACATGATTCTCATTCGAATTATGTAAAAAAATAGGCACTTAATTTTTGACAAAATTTCCGTATAAATAAGTAAAGTGTTGACACGTTCCAAGTGTTCAAGTGTGGACGCGTGCGGCGGCGTGCTGATACAACACTACGTCACGACACGCGTATGTGTGAGTGTCAGTGTATACCTAATCTGTAGGGTGTTCACACGATGCGTCATTAATTACATAACTTTTGGTTAACTTTACTTAGAAGTTTATTAATATTTATGTTATATTAATTTTTATTTCGTCATATATGATCGTCAAATATCACGTCCTCAAATATCGATAGTAATTCACCAGTCACCCTGTATATCGATTATTAATAGTTATAATTGTTTGTAATATCAGTTGCGATTAATTATCTCTATACCGGATGCCACTATCGATTATTCTGAAGCAAGATTACCCGCTTTGGCTCGTTATTAGAGAATAGGTCAACGATTCCGCTTATCAACTTGGTTTACTAAATAGGCATTGTGTTAGCTGGGTGTAGCAAAAGGTTGACATTGATACCATTATTACATCCTATCAATTGATCTGAATGCTTTTATTTATCGAATTCACAATTAACAAGTAACGATTGTCATAAATTTATTTTGAATTATAAGCTATCTTTTTATATAATACTAGCTTTCCGCCCGCGGAGAGTTCGGTTATATCGCGTTTCTAAAAGAACCTTTCAAAAGTCTCGGATAAAAACTATTCTATATTCTTTCTCAAGGTCAACTCTATATCTGTATAAAATTTCATTAAAATCATTTCAGTGGTTTAGGCGTGAAAGCGTAACATACAGACAGACAGACAGAGTTACTTTCGCATTTATAATATTAGTAGGGATAAGAATTGTTCATTACAATCAGATCAAACTTCTTTTCGACTTAACTAGAACAGTTTTTATTCCCAAGGCTTAAGATTATATTCGTTAATAAACCTTTGTAATGAAGTTTTAAGTACTGCTTCAATTCCCAGGAGTTCCTTGCTGACCGGAGTGTACGTACACAATCACAACGTGTACACAAACAACGACAACTGTTCGTCTCCGATGTGGCAGGCTAAGCATGAGACCAACACCTTCGCTACTTACCTCTCAAACGCTGGATATCGCACGGGTAAGTGGATACAATGATAGAAATATATTCAGAATATATTCCCTGATATAAGAGAATGAATTCTTAAATAATACTTTACTGTTTCAATGGAATTTTGTTTACAAAGTGATTGAAAGGGACATTCTTTTAAACAGCATCTGCTTGTATTAGGAGTTAGGATGCCATTTTCTTCCATTAGATTTAACAATACTTTTGAAACTACTTATATGTAAACTTTCTTAAATATTATAGTTTACATTAGTACTAATTAAAATTACATATACGTTTATTGTATATACCAAACATACTGATCAAAAATTGAAGTTGAAAATAATTTATAATATTTTAACTACTATTTTGTATTGATATTATTTATATGAAAGTTTTAAGAGTTTTGTGTGTGTGTGTTTGCGTGTAAGTCGTATAAGTGTGTGTGTATGTGAAAAATAATTAATATTTCTTATATAAATCAGCTTTAAATTAATGCTGAAGTCCTGGTTCGCCTTCAATATTATTTGATTTGAATTATGAAAGGGAAGCAGAATGTTGATTTTCTTTTGTTTGTTTTGAAATTTTCTTTGGGGTTGTCCATTAATCACGTGATCTTTTTTTAGCATTTTTTAACCCTCCCGCCTCCATTGGTGATACGTAGTGAGGTTTAAGACCACCCCCCCTCCGCCTTCTCAACATCACGTGTATTTTTAGTACCTACAACGAATCTTAAAATTTTCTGGATATTATCTTAATTTAAATACAGGTATAAACTATAATCTTATTTTATTTTGAAATTAAGGACCATAATAAAAATGTCTACACCAGGTTGCAAGTTTTTTTTATTGCCATAACAATAATAATAAACGAAGAGTGTAATCAAAAATTGCGCGTTAGACAAAAAAATAAATACACGAGATATCTTACTACACCCCCCTCCCCCTTGTGTTATTTTCGTGATTTTTATCAAACCCCTCCCCCCCCTTTCAAGCCTCACGTGATTAATGGACAGCCCCTTTGAATACGCTTTCCGTTCAACTAAAATTGTTATAATAAAAAAAACATATGTATATCTAACTGTTTCTTTGCTGATGAGATTCCTATATTCTAATATCGAAAATCAGCTTACTTAGTGCCTATAAAATATTTTTACATTAAATCGAATATTTTAAATAACATAATTAAATATTAGTACGGAATAGTGAAAGTCAAGTTAAGTTTACGTAAGTAGTAGTTTCACAGACACTTAAATTAAATTTTATAATCGTTGATACATGCTGTACCTTTCCCTCGTCGTAAAACACACATACATAGTCATGACCTTTAACATATTCACGAGAGAACTGTTCAGAGACTGTACTTAATTTCAACGTTTAATTCCTCCCTTGATCTCTATGTTGTATCAATTTCTAAACAAACAAGCGAATTATTGAATATCTTCGTTAGATTAATAAAAATACACGTAGTTACTGTCCGTATGATATAAGAGGTAATGTAAGTGTTTGTTTTGTCATAAATTACGTTTACGATAACTAGAGGAATTTAAAAAACTAAAGTTTCGTATTTTTAAAACTAATAGTTACTACTGAAACTTAGTAAGCAACAATAGTGGTCGACGCTAGATCTCTATTGACACAAGAACACTCTTAATGATTGAATTTTTATATATATCAATTCTGCAGTACTGATACTATGCAGTAGTTAGGGTTGCTTGTGCATCGGAGACTTAGTGGCTCAAAATCGTCAGCGATTGCCCAATAGGTACCTATTGCATGTAATGTGCTAAGTATTTCTGGGATCGCAGTATCAGCAGTTGCCCAATGGTTTAAGATACAACATATATACACAAGATTTTAAAAATGACAGTTTATTTCGCTTAAAACAATTTGGTACTGATAAAAAATATATAAATTGTGTTTTCTTTTTGTTGTCTATAAAATGTACTGTTTGGTATAATCTGTGAGACGTATAAAGCACAATCTGTAGCAATAACAACTATGTACTTATGAATCAGTGCCAATAATTTTTATAAAGGCCAAGTATCATAGCGAAGATAAATGACTATGATTTATACCTTTTAAATTGGTACAATTTTTTTGATCACACTTGGCAAATGTCATATGTGGTCTCGATATAATGTTTTAAGGTAATAGATTAATTCTAAGTGACCAATCTTTGTAAGTGATTAAACAGTATTTTAAACTGATGCCATGATCTATATAGTTTCGTACTAACTCATTATATGTATCGTTTTTAAAGCATATATCACAAAGAAATAGAATTGCTTCATTGTGAAAATTAGTCATTAAACCTAAACCAATAAAAGTATAATGGATAAGTAATATATTTAAAATAATTTAAAGACACATTGTTATATGTTATAATGATATAGTTGTTTTATAATCACATCTAGTACGTGACAATTAGAACGTTTAAAACTCTTGTGTAGCGTAAAGAATCCGCGGACAAAACTTCGTTTGTTTTCTTGATGTGGATATTATATAATACTTATAATAAATCAATCAAGTTTATTGGTTTATTTAAACCCTATTAAAATAAACAATTCATTGTCCTTCCCACAGTGAACTGATAATTCTAACTAATATAATAAAATAAAATATTACATAAATGGCATAAATTTTTTAAGTTTTAATATTGTTATGTACAAAAAATTCTTCAATATATTTAGTAAGTTATCGGAGTTGATGTTTTATTACGATTTTTTAATACCGATGCCTAAATAATTACGTATTTGGATTTAAACTGAAGGATAACTATAAAAAGTATCATTCTCAAGTGTTAGTTAATAAAACAAAGTTTTTTTAAATCAGCAAAAATCTAGTTTTTTTTACATGAAACCTTTCACTAAATTCAGTAATTTTAAATTTTAACTAAGAAACTTGTCTGTTTAAATAATTAAAATTTAAATTCAGACAGCGAGCTCTAGCTAAAATAAAAACGAAATATGAAATGATTTTAAATCCAGTTTAGGATTATAAAAAATAATGCAAAGAAAAACTAGTCTGCCAAAAACAACGTATTACTAGGTTTGAATTAAATTCTCGTACTATATTCCAATAATATTCTGGAGACAGGTGTAGAAGAAGAATAATCTCCTAGGGCATTGCACGTTCATCCTACGAACCCGTAGTTTAATGACGCTGTAACTCTGGCAATGTCAACTGACTCATTCTTATTAGTATGTTTAAAAGTATATTCATTTATGACACAATAAATAATATCTATAAGCTCTAATACGAAAATATCTTTGACATAAGTCGAGATAATACTGGTAAATATAACATATATAGGAATTAGAAACTTAGATATACAGTTTTGGGAGTTAAGTTTTTTAAGAATATACTATACTTCTTCTACCTGGCAATTTCGCAGCTTTTAGCTATGGTGTGCCTTACGTGTTGTGAATAGTTTTGGCTAATTTGGGAATGCATTAATCAGTGATATCTAAATACACTTAGATAGTACTTTAGTTAAGAATACCCATATTATACATAACGTGGTTAATAACGAAAGTATTGTTTGCATAGTCCACGCTCGTCAGCATTTATCTTATCTTTTCGCAGTGCAAAGTCATAAGTTAGAACCGATATACGGTAGAGAAGAGTAATCGTGTGACATCTACGATTCGTTCTTAATATGTTATAGGAGCTAGCGTGGGCGCACGTGGGCTGCCGGACGTCGACTATTTCATCGCATCACACTCGACTTACCGTCACGTATACATAAAATAATATAGAAATGTCCTTGTATGTATTTGGGGAGGGCAGAGCATCCGGCGAAGACGCCAGCACTGATTCGAACAGGACGGAAAACGGCGTTTGCGAATGACACATTCTCGTCTACTATGACGTGCGTGCACACTAGCTGCATACCAGGACATTTGGACCATGACCTATCTGGCTATATATTAAAAAAAATATAAGAAATGTATTATTCTATACATAGAAAGAGAAATATCACGGCTCTTCCAGTACGTTTAAATTACATTTAGTGAGTTTATCGTCTGTTCAATTGTTTGAATCCCATGCGACGACACGGCACGTGTCAGCGATTTATCACTTTGTCGTTAAAGAGTCTATTTAGCTTGTAAATTTATGCTTTAAACGGGCTATCATAAATTCGCCCGGTGCTTTCCTTCCGTGATGTGGGCGAAGGGCCCGCCCACCGTTGAGAGATTCTTCGATTTAATCACATAGATTGCAGCTTCCGTTGAATTCGAGAGATGAAAGGAGCGTGGGTTACATAGCCAGTTTCTAACATCTTATCTCGTAAGATAACAGCTGTTATTAGGCAAATTGTTACGGCGAAGTCAACATTGAACATTTGAAATTACTTCTAATTAAGTTTAATTAAATCTAATGAGAGTGTTCAGTAGAATGTAATTTATTCAATACTACCTACATTACATTTGTTCTTACGGGTTTTAAAACAACGATTTCTGTTCTATAAACCCAAAGTATTTGAGATTGTTAAATGTTTGAGTAATACAAAATAAACTAAACTAATTTTATTCTTATCGTTTCGCGGAATCAATTTTAAAATAGGTATTTAAAATTACAAATACAAAGATGTCTTATATCAGAAGCTAAAAGTTTACAGATGATTCACACGAGTAACACAGCCGCTAATTCCAACAGAAACGTATAAATGCGATTCGCTTAAATCGCATTATGTCTTTAATTATCTAAAGGCTGTTAGCCCGGTGTTAAACGCAATACAACGCACCTCCCATTATACTACAAGCGACTCATTTTGAGGTCGGTTTAACGCTGTTTCATCAAATTTAATATTTTAACACAATGTTGCATTAGTTTCGTCATACACTAAAGCATTTTGATCCTTCGCGGACTTGTACAGAGTAAACAAAGATTTAAGTATCCGTTAACAGTTAGGCATAGTATACAAAATACATTGTCTGTCATTCTACACAGATAATATATTTAACAATCTGTGGCTATTTGCAATGCATATTTGTTTTATCGGTTCGGTTTCTAAGAAAATTAGCATATAGTGTTAAATAATTATATAATTGTAATAATTTATGTCAAATTTTAGGTCAATTTATTATTAAAATAAACGAGACACGAATGTTGTACACGATTCATGGTAACCATTCCATATCTATTACCGCACGTTTGATCAAGATCTGGTTTTGATTTCAAACATTGTTTAAATAGCTAATGGTTTATTGTGCGTGGGCGCAGTCGCCGTGCTGTCTAGTCCGCTTAACAAAAGTTGAACATTAAATTTATATAACTCAATCATGTCTTTATATATGTTAATACTTTTATTATTGGCATTTTAGTTTCGGTTAATTTTCATAGATGGCGTTAGTAGTATGTTTATATAATTAAGCATGTAAAATATTGTAACCAGTGGTTCTGTCCCACATTTCACTAAACTGGTTCAAACAAATTGTTTATTATCTAAATATTTATATAGGCGTGCCTCTAGTCAGGATTCTGAACACGAATGCTTACGCTAATGGAGTTTTTATGTCAGAAGATGAGTATTTAATAGTAATCATAATTAAAATATATGATAGACGTAACAATAACATAAACATTATTGAGATAAATCATTTCACATATATATTTTTATCCTTATGTCCCATTACCATAAGAATGTGGTACTTTAAGTCAGCTCATTCGAGAAACTATAAAAATGACATTATACGGCAGCCGTAATAGAATACACTATGGTTAGCCATCACCGTTTCTATAGAGTTTAATAATATGAGGAAAAGATAAGCTCAATATTCGCTGAAATATCTTTTAAGATAACAATATCGGGTTTTTGTGACTAGAAAAAGATATTATATTATGGAGATAATAGTTATGTAAACAAATATACTTAATAGTATTATGTATTGCTCTTTAATTATAATTATAAGTTCGGAATGTGAATATTTTTTTATGGGTTTCTTTCATCAAGTTGAAAATTCCTGAACTGGTTTAATAACATTACAATTAAATCATGTACCTACGACTTTGCACAGCAGTCTTTATCCAAATTCCTTTATACATATAAGTACATTCCATAGTATTAAAACCTCAAACATTTTTAATATGTTTCCATTCATAAAAATATAATTATTTCATTCGCTTTGACGTTTAAGTCGCGATAATCATATAAAAACATTTACGATTGTGCGTATACCTACTAATTGCGTTTTGTACTATTTAAATACAATATTTTGTCACTAAACTAAAACATAAGCTTCCCATCATTGCCTTTGATTTGATTTCCAAAATCGGAATTTAGAAGTTTTCATAGATTAGTCTATTTTATCGGTTTTTGAATCGGTAAATTTAATAGAACTTTAAAGGTATGTAGTCAAACACTAGTTCTATGAAGATTGCAGTACAATATTATACTTATAAGAGCTTACCTCACAACTATGACTGGTCCAAAATACAGTTACGGATAATAAGATACGGCAAGAAAGTAGGACGTAAAGACGCCGTCGAGTCTGCGCACACCTTGCTACTTGTGAACAGTTTATCTTTATAAATACATATATAGTATTAAGATTCCAACACTACTCGATACTTAGCCTATGTGTGAGATATTATTTGAGTTGTTACGTAATCCGTACAATGTACTCTCTAGTTAGATCTTCTGACTTTACTTACTTCTAATATTTAAAACTTCCATTGTTAATAACAAATTTTCAAAAGTCTGGGATAAAAACTATCCCATGTTCTTTCTCAAGGTCAACTCTATGTCTGTACCAAATTTCATTAAAATCAGTTCAGTGGTTTAGGCGTGGAAGCGTAACAGACAGACAGACAGACAGAGTTACTTTCGCATTTATTAGTAGGGATAATAATATGTCTTTATATATGTTATCTTCTATATATATAAAAATGGATTGCTGTTCCTTAGTCTCGCTAAAACTCGGGAACAGCTGAACGGATTTATCTTATCTTAGTCTTTAAATGTTCGTGGAGGTTGAGGGAAGGTATAAAAGCTGAAAAAAATTGATTCATTACTGGGAAAACCATAAAAACAGCCCTTTTCTATTTCCCATACAAACGTTTTTTTTGACATTAGATTTGACAACTAACTAATATGTCAATCATTCTGTCGCACTTCAAAACACGGAGATTTAATGCTTACAGGTAAACTCCAAAAATATAAATAAAAAACGTAATAGATATTTCTTGATTATAGGGCGATACGAAGTTCGCCAGGTCTTCTAGTTCTTAATAAAAATAAACACAAAAAGACTACATATGTAATGATTTTACCTGATCCTTTGAAATGGTCAGTAATAAAAATGAGTACAAGCTAATTGTAAAATTAGCTATTTATAAGTCTTCCTACATTTTAATACAATATACGTAACTGAGTTCATCATTGGAAACACTTTACTGTCATTTACATTGTTGTAATACTGATACTAGACATTCTTACTATACAAAGTAAGGACATTGAAACAAGATAAACAATGTAAACAAACCTACCTGAATTGTGAATGCCTGATCGGATTTAAATAAATGTCTTTACTTCTGTTGTTTATTTTTAATAAGCACTGAAATAAGTATTATATATTTTTAAACCTTAATTTATCTAAACATTAATATACTATATTAGTCTTACAAGTATACATGTGCCTAATCATAATTTTATATACTAACTTCGTGATAATAGTAGTCTCATTGATATTCGTAAAAGTCATAATAAAGGAATGTTATTATTTTCAACTTCTGTTGTAAGAAAACATTGCAATAGAAAACATTAAAGTAAAAAAAATACAGAAGAATTCAAACCTTCTTTTTTAAGGTCGTTTAAACTACAAGAAAACATTTTATTCTTGATAGACTATAATTGATTTTAAATGTAGCACAACATAAAGTCAACGGCATTAGAATCGTTACGTACGCAGATGAGCCACGATTATAAAATTATACATTGAATCATTTCATAATCGTTCGTGTAATGGGAAAATGGGTGAGCCATTTCATAATCCGTGTGCGGTGTGGTCCTATGGTTCAGACTTCAGAGAATGGCTCATTTAATATGATTCGTGACTGACATCTTAACTGTCAAGTGATTTGATAACTGTCACACAGTTTGAGACATGCATTGCGTGCATACGAACGAATTGAGACTAATAATATTAAGTGAACTTATTAAATGTTGTTATTTTATTTATTTTTAAAGTACATATATAATAATTAAGTACTATAGTTGAATTTTTATGTATTTGTATATATACATTGAAGTACATTTAGTCCTATGATGTTTATCTTTTTCTATTTCGTCTATTTTCCGTATCCAAATATAAAGGACTCCAAAGGCATTATTTGACATGTCCGCTTCACTAATTATCGCTTTAATGAAAGTTTATGAAAGACACATTAAGGCTGAAACTAAAAATAAATGTCTTTGTGTTTCTCCTTAAAGGAGTTTCTTGTCTATGGTCGTTTTTTTCTCAACCATGTTTTAAACAAGCCACACAGCTCGTATCGAATTTAACAGCGGTAACTTGACATTTGTGACAGGCGCGTTGTTTTATAGTCTATGTACTTGAACGCTCCATTATAAATAGCATAAATATATTTATCTATTAAATAATTGGAGTTAACTTTGAATCATAGTTCTTTATTTTTACATCAAATCTCTCATTTATTTTCATCTTATATCTCTTAATTCGTTACGTCATCGCTTTACCGATTTTTCAATAATCAAGTTGCGCCAATTTTTCGTGGACCGTGCTAACGAACGACTAGATTCAGTTAGTTTCAAATATTGTTTACTTACTTTTAATCTAGACTAGTAATTTAAAATCTATACAATATTTTTAGTTATTAAATTGTGTGGTTTTAATTAAACGCAACTATGTAATTTTACTATGTAAACAAAATATTTTTTAATCTGTATTATTTAAACGTTTTTAATATGTTGTCTTTATTTAAGAGGTAAAAGACATTAAATTTTTTATAACATTCTAAATAACAAGAATTCAAAAGGTTTTTAAATACTGAAAGAGCGTTGTGACATCATGAATCGTCGTATAATAGCTAAAGTAGCTGCCGAATTTAAACTAGGTCAAGAGGGCGTTTACGATTGAGGAAATGTATAAAAAATTAACGCCCGGAGATTAAAGCTGGACTTATATAATCATTAAATAAATTTTTCATCTGCAAAATATTATATATAATATTTTAGATCTAAATTAGTATGAATGTTTGTGTTTTTATTTAACCCCAATAAATATGACATAGAACAAAAATAATTTAATCTATCTGTGATTAAAACTCTATGGCTTTGTATTAGAATGATTTGACAGATATGCCATGACTGAAAAAGGAATATTTATAAACATTAACATTTTAAATGTTCGATAATAATATTATAACATTATAATTCTATTCCGTTTTTGTAACAAATAATTGCGATATTTTATAGTATATAAATATAGACTTGTAGTTATTAATGTACCTTTAATGTAAAAAGAATTGGTCTTGTAAAAATATAAATTCCCCAACGACTAATGTTGTCGTTGACCTCTCGGGTCACTAAGTGAAGCTAATTCAGCTATTTCTATTACTGTTCAAGCTTTCTCTAGTCCCATTATTGTAATGTTAAAAAGCATGTCCTGTTAATAAACGGAAGTTGATGTCTAACAGCTATTATTACTTGATACTATTAAGTTAATTGAGTTAATAATGTGTTCGGTGTGACTGAATAAGGATATTAAGAGTTTTAATATATAAAAATTATATTGCCATTAAGATAGATGGAAAATAAATAACCCGTAATTATTCAGCGGCCACTTGTTTCTAGGTTGTGTTTAGTGGAGACGATACTAAAAAAACGGATTACCTAATAAAGTTATGACGATATCGAATTAAATTTATAATTAGTAAAAAAATGATTTTTTTCTTTTTAGTTTCTAAAAGTCTTATGTATTGGTCGGATTATTCTAATTTAATATTTATGATATTTAATTAATTATCTGTAAGTGCATATAATTCCGTAAAAACCCGCGCTATTCATGTGTAGGTAAACATATTGTCAAATTTATAAGTACACTCTACTTAGTACAATCTTTGAATTATCCAAAAATCAGAGGATTCTTTGAAATACATACGTGTATATGTATAAATGTAATGTAGAGTAAGGTCTATCAAGTTTTCTTTTATGAAACAAAAAATATTCACTCTAGTCCGTGTCCAAAAAGCCACGTAGCAGAATCGAATTGACTAAGTAACTAATATTATATTATGTAAACGTAATTTTTACCTTTAAATATAAAATATTTTAATTTTATATAGAATTGTTTTTGTATATATATTTTTACCATTCATTCATTGCAAACGTCAAAATGTTAGTCAATTACAGAATTGATTCAGGCCGTTGACAGCTCGACGCCATTTCGTAAAACAGATAATAAAAGTAAACTTAAATGTTTATGGGTGGTTTATACTCAATAGATAAAAACAAAGCGAACTATATAGAGGTATAGACAAGTCTAAATTAATTAAAATCAAGACTTAAATATATTTTGATGTAAAAAATACGTTAGATTGTTGCTCTCAATGTTTTTGTATAAATAGTATTTTAATGTTACAGTACTATACATCGTTGATACTTGTGCATTATGGGCGAGTATATTTTATTATTTTACTTGTTAAAAGCTTAATGGACTGGTTGCGAACGAACAGCTTTTATGAGGAAAAGTTTTATATACCTCCAGTTGAACCATATCGTTAGCGACGCGTCGAAAGTAAAATAAAACTTAAGTGGCCATTATTACTCATCGGAGTTTTATAACTAACTTGTGATTTTTAATTAATTAAGTATTTTTATATTTCGTATGAAAATTAAGTCGTAAATATCATATTATTTCTTAATAAACAAGTTGTTTAAGTTAAAATATTTATTAATTTGTTTGGTTCATTTTATTGAACTATGAGGTCAATTCGCTAAAAATTGATTTAACAGAATTATCATCATTCAATTAATAGAAATTTCATATGAAATAAAGTTATTGTTCAGTGATATTTAAATTGTAAGTTAATAAGAAATAATCAATAAAATAAAAAAGCCCGCCCACGTCGGAATAAAAATAAGATCTTTGTCACTGTGAAGTGAATGACCAAGCAATAAATTCGTATATATATAACTGAACTGGCTTTATTGAAACGATCGACATTAAATAAATAGCATTTAGAGTAATTAAACGATAAATTGAATTAGTCTAAATAGTTCTACGCTATTCGTGGTATGCCCGGACCGATTCCCCGAGGGGCGCCATTGTCTTCCTAATTAAGTTGTCAATAGTCGTCCTTGCTGTGAACTCCTTTTAGACATGCCACCCACAGACAAGACATTTTTTTTTGGCGACGAAAACTTTATTCTTAAATTTTATACTATTTGTAAAAAAAATATTCGATTGAAAATGAATGAATTGTAATATATGTATATATAATTTACAACTTAAATATATCATTGTATTTTATATGTTGTCTTATGAATTACCTGTGCTAAACCTATTTTATCAATGATACTCCCACGTCTGACACGCAATGCTCAAATGTTAATATGTTAATGGGTGTATTTCATTAGCAGTTGGCGTTTTAGAATAGATATTTAGTTTCAATTATTGCAATACCGAGACGTAAAATAAAACATAATTTAATAGTTTTGGACACAATTCCATAAGTTTAAATCCTTTTAAGTTTCTACATACGTCAGAATATTTTTTTTTTAATTAAATTTCACTATCATTAAACAATATAGATCCAAATTCAAATATTCTTTATTTTATTTCGAAATATTAAACAATTATATAGAAACTTTTTTGTGTCACAGAGTTTATTTAAATTAAAAAAAAAACAAAACGCTCGCTTCAGTTTATAGTGTGTCCAACAGTCGGTAGCGAATTAGCGGCTGGATGTACAAAAGTGACCGCGCTTCCTGCTCTCACCGCGTGGGCGTCGCGCGTGGCGACGGCGTGCCTCAACGCTCCTCAATGAACGACGCCATTATGGTAATCGGTGAATTTTAATCAGTCGTGGGCCGTGATTTACACATTGACAACCTAACACACTGTCGTTTAATTAAAATAAAACTTAATGAATGCATTACGGTTTGTTAAGTTGTGTCGAAATTGTTGTTATTGGGTAATTTGTACCAAAAATACGACACTTCAAAGCGATTAGTATGGACCTTTACATAGTTAACTAATATATTGGTTTCATTAATGTTGTACAGTCTTCTTCTTCTACCTGGCAATTTCCCAGTTATAGCGAGGGTCTGCCTTACATGTTGTGTATAGTTTTGGCTGTTTGTTTTTACGACCGGCCGCCTGCCTGACATCAACCCTCTTTTGGGAATCAACATTAATCAGTGATGTCTAAATAGTCTTTGAAAGTACATATGACTCGGAAAAATCACATTGGTACTTGCCCGGGCCAGGATCGAACCCGCGCCCTCGGCAACGAGAGACGGGCCCTTTAACCACTAGGCCACCACTGAATTATTTTATTATATAATTAATGTTGTACAGTGTACTTGGATATAATCAAAGAATATGCCTGTAAATTAAAACCACCTTCAGATATATGTACACGTTGACTTTTAGAATAAAAATCTGTCTTCTTCCAACTGTTCGAAAAAAAAACAATAAAATGACGAGATTAATAGATTTTAATTAAGATAGCAAACTTATCTAGGATTACGATTTGGATCGTATTCCTGTAGTATTTAAAAATTCAAATTATAATAGCAATAAGTTATATAATACAAATGTCCTACAAAGAAAAAAATCAAGACTGAAATAGAAACTTTCGTTATCGCTACCAAAAATGCATTACACATAATAATTCATCAAAATTCTTGCCGAATTACTATATGAATTTAATAATTACAATTGGAACGTTAATTCTGTTTCAACCACAATGTAATGACAATGTACTAAATGACTCACGACAGAAATGCAGCATGTTTATTCTCGTGTCAATTAACACGAGTCTCGAGTTATCATAAAAGATTATATGTATCAAAGTGTCGAGTAATTCACCAACTGACTCACGAGTCGGCCGAGGCAAGTTAATTGCGAACTACCGGATTCTATTATTGTCCCATCTAATTTATTGTACAACACATTTTGTGTGAAAATTCAGAAATGCGCCATTATGTTTTCTAACTTTGACCGTGTTTGAAAGATTAAAGAAATGCATTTATTTCATTCCACAAACTCCTTCGTGTATTTTCCACACAGTAAGTACCTACTCAAGACTATAATTCGTCCAACAAATAAAAAGTTGATCATCCCAAAATTCTACGATTCCAGTGCGATTGAAACCATAGCATAAAATAAAGAAAAAGTTTTAAAAAGATTTATCATTATTTTGCTTATTAATACGAAATTCACTAAAACTCGTCACTTAAAGCTATTTCATGTTTTTTTATTAAAAATCTAATAATAATTCTTGTTAGAAATAAAATTTTATATTGCTTTTTTCAAACATACACATTATGTTAGTATAAACAAAAAAATATATTATTCACAATAATCAAATATTAAAACATTGTTATTTAATTATAATCTTTTAAAAAGCCTTGTAATTTAAAATAATTGAATACCTTATTTCCATAAACACCCTTTATATTTATTCCCAAAATGGAGTTTCATTTTAAATAGATTTCCTCATAATTTCCGTTCACGATCTTATTTATATTACATAACCGTTTGTTTGAATTCATTGCGAATTGTGAATGTACGTGATATATTAATGAAAATCATCTATGGGAAAAATATGCCTGGCACAATATTACAATGTTTACTGCGTACGACGCGTGTACCGTTTCTTACTCAACAACCAACGTTAACTACTCGTACTAATTTATGAATGAAAAACTGTTAATTATCCGTATTTAGTGTGACGATTCATGATGCCAATTTGAAGTAATACTGGTCTATGTTCTACAATCCATTCATTTATAATACTTAATAGAATTATATTTTACAGTTGTACGTCTTCAAATTTAATTTCAAAATGAAGACAAATGAAAGCCATTATCAGGATCAATAAATAATAAACTTTTGCTATATTACAAAGTTTCATAATTCAAATGATATAGAGGGCGATGATCTTATATAATTTAATATATTGTTTTGTAACATACATTTATGATATTAAATATATGTGTATCTATATGAATAGCATTTAAGATTCTATGAAACGTAGACACAAGTCATTAAGGGCTAACTAATATATAAAAAAACTTACAAAATGTTCTCTAAAAAAGTCTATTTAAAATATTCCGTCATTGAATTAAAAATAGTTTTTTTTGATTCCATTAAATGCTAGTAGTATTCTTGACAGAATACATATAATGCAACGGTTTTAAAGATACAGCCTGCAGTTGTAGATTGAAACAAATTAATACTTATTAAATTTCTTATTTTAATTCTTATATAAGATTCGAGTACGGCGCACATAACATAATATATTTTTTTTTTAATAAAAATTTTAATAATGCACTGTAGCTAAACTGGGTTTGAAGATATTTTTTTTCATATCTTGCCAGTTATCTGGGCTAAACCTTAAAGCCGCGATACAAGATAAAATGGCGCTCAATCCCGCCTTTAATAATACTCAAACCTTATATTAATTTATAAAATATTGAGAATAATGAATTCAAAATTAATTAAACATTAAATATCCCAAAAAATAGATTAATTACTATAGACCTTTTGACATAAATATGAGATCTTTAAGTAAGGGATCTGTCAAAGTCAACAACAAGATTAAGGTCTTCACTAAATGAAATTCCAGCGACCCTCGCTAAGAAATAATACCCGGTGCCTTTGGAATTTGCTCACCATAAATATATATACATTCAGGTTGACCAGGATAAGATGTTAGTCTTGGAAATAATGTACAAATACATGTAATGAGGTACATTAATAAACTAGAGTATTAAGGTGGCACTACACTTGGCGTTTATTTGTGGTGTTCGGCCAAAAAACCATATGTGGAGGATTTGAAATAAGATACATAGACAAATAAGCGAAAACGCATAAAGACGTGTTGTTAGCATGCCAAGTGTGGATGTCGTGTTTGCGCTATTTGGACAAATGCGGCAAATACGATACACCAAGTGAAGCGCCACTTTAAGGCTATTTTGAACCACAAAATGTCACTTTATGTATGACAATACGAAAATAAGACAATCGATAAAATATGAAAATAATACTGTGAAATCGATTTTAGTTTTAATAGAACGAGGAATAGACTGTTTGCTATTTTTGTGTTAGCTAAATTTATGATTTAATAGAGATAGTTTCGATACGTACTTATATTAGTTGCAAAGTTGGTGATCATTTGAACTTTAGGACATACGCTAGTTGGTTTGTAATATGTATCGAATTTTCTTATAAAAACAATACTTCTTAAAGAAATGTTGAACGAAAATATAATTATAAGACAATATAAACTAATGCAGCTTACTATATTAGTTATTTAAAATTTAATTAAATTTTATGTAGCTGTCTTGAACAACGATAAATTTTGAATATATTTTCATGATGCTCATAGACTGACTTGATTAAATTCTTAATCCACAAATGTCCACTGCAATATTTTACGTTACTCGTAATAGCTAGCTCATTCTGTTGTTTTTAATTTAATATAATATAGGTACAGTAAGACAGTCTGAATAGACTTATAATTTGAACTAGCTACATTTAAAATTGATTATATGTTCTTCCTATATGTATATTAATAAACACAGACTATAAGCAAACTACAGAAAGTTCTTGACCCATTTTATCGTAATTAATTTTTATATTAGTTTTCCACTTATTTTTTACTATTTACTTTGTTTTTTGCGTCCCTTATATCTCAAATACATATATAAAGACGGAATTGGGAACAACAAGCATATAGTTCAAGATATATAATTAAATATATTGTCAAATAACTTGTTAATGAATATCATTAAATTAACATATATCATGTTTATGGTATACGATTGACGAAAAAGCTTTTTATTCCGCCATAATTATGTTTGTTTTCCAGTACATAATCCATAATAATAAAAGGATAAAAAGACATATATAGATTCCCCGTTGCATTTATAAAGCTTCTTCGAATATATAGTCCATTTTTTGAAGTATGGTAAAATATTTTCAATAATTGACAACTGGCATTTCGTGAGACTGATAATTAGGTGATATTTGGATATTTTATGCTTAAAACAAATGTCACTAATAGTTAAAATTAATTATTTAATTTAATGTACTGTAACAAGTTATTTGTCTTCCTTACGATTGCAACTTGTGCCATTACTAGAGATAATAATTAATGGTTGTAAAAGAAGTGTCAAGGCCTAAGGTTTGACATTACTAAGAAAGTCGCGTATAGTAAATATATTTATAAATAAAAATGTTGCCATTGGTAAAATATTTTTCGATCCCAGTGTAAATGAAGCTTTAGTTAAAAATAAATAAATATAAAGTTATTCATTTTATTTATAATACAAATAGGTGTAGTGAAATAACCTAGTATCAGAACGTATCAGATGGTAAAACGAAAACGCATTTGACCCACTTACTCGCAACATATTTGACTATAGAGGAGGCGTTGCAAATTGCAATAATAAGCTACTGTAATAACATAAAAATGTGTTATTATTTTTAGTGAAATAGTTTATTATTTACAAAAAGTTTACTTAATGGTCTTTCAATTTCAAATGTTTACAGAATTACCAATGTGAAAAGCTGTAAATAAAATTAAGTTTTGTTAAAAATTCAATCAATCAAAACGATTATGTAATACATTTATTAAAAGGATCTTTCAGTCGTACTTGCATGCGGAACTTCTTTCTACACAACTCTAAGTATTCATGTGTAAAATTAGACAAAAGATTTTATTAATTTGTCGAGCGTCTAGATCATAATTGTATCTTTAGGAAGAGTTCTCGAACTGTTGTTCCGACGTGTAACTATCTTTCTTGCGTTTTATTCTCAAGAAACTTGTCATGACTCACTTTTTTTTCCTATACTAGTGATGAATGTATTCTTTAACGTCTACTTGCGCGTTGTCTGAATACGATCGTTACGAATAATAGTATCGTTTAGTAAAATTTTGTTTAATCCTTCACGAATGGCTTTCTTTGGGACAAATAGGTACATGTAATTATTTTAAAGACACCAAACCTTTACAAAATTACAGCATTTATTATGACGCTGAAATATTTATATACAAGAAAGTTTAAAATAAAATATTTTAAAATGGCAAATTATATAGATTAAATGCAATAAGACTCGATATAGCTATATAACAAATTCTAATTTTATTTTTATTTCAATAGCATATTAATTGATAGGTCTTATCAGTATTTGCCCCTGTCTGACTTTTGATCCTTTTGTTCTATTTTATTTCCAAATTGGACCTACAGCATGTTGCTCACATATACAGGGTGACTGGTGAATTACTATCAATATTTAAGGAGAATACTCGGTACATGATTCTCATTCGAATTATGTAAAAAAAATAGGTACTTAATTTTTGACCAAATTTCCGTATAAATAAATGAAGTGTGTACACGTTCCAAGTGTTCCAAGTGTGGACGCGTGCGGCGGCGTGCTGATACAACACTACGCCGCCGCCGCGTCTGTGTGAGTGTGTGTGTATACCTAATCTGTAGGGTGTTCATACGATGCGTAATTAATTACATAACTTTTGGTTAACTTTACTTAGAAGTTTATTAATATTTATGTTATATTAATTTTTATTTTGTCATATATGATCGTCAAATATCACGTCCTCAAATATCGATAGTAATTCACCAGTCACCCTGTATAATGTAACATATTTACATTTTACGATTTTTGCAAAAATATAATTGAAATTAGTTAAATTACAAACATTATTAAGATTTTATAAGCACTGTCTGAGTTTATTAACAAACTACTTCTTACTGCTTGGACTTTAATTATATCGTTTTACTTAAACGGAAACTGATAGGTAAATATTACAATGCGACATTCATGTAATTCTTATTATTATGAAATTAAAACAAACATGAGATAAGGTGTCGTAAAAAATGGAATAAAAATGCTGGTCGTTAGAAAAATTTATCGCAAATTATAATAATAATAAGTAATAATAATAATATGTCTTAATATTTGAAATAATGAAGAAATCTTCAGTAGAAAGATACATCTTCGTCTTCGTAATCAACGTACCCAGTTCATCGCCCCTCAGGAAAATTAAAAACCCTTCTTGCATTTGCATTTCTGATGCCGAAATTAAAATTTCAGTACTATTGTCTCATAGCTCACAATATGAGAACATTGAATAAGAACTCGTTTCATTACGAAAGTAGAAAATAAAAATACTTTATGAATTGGATTACAATTATGTAATTTCTGCTGATAATGTTTATTTTCAAGGAATTTTATATAGAGATCATTATTTATTTATTGCTAAGACATTTTTATTAAAAAATATTTTTTTATTATAACAGCATTTCGTATGTACCTAAAGTTTGACTAACAAATGTATTACAGCTCACAAACTGTGTGTGGTTTAATGAATACATGTTTCTTTGTTTCAGGTTATTTTGGCAAGTACTTGAACAAATACAACGGTTCATACATACCTCCGGGCTGGCGTGAATGGGGCGGACTCATAATGAATTCAAAATACTACAATTATAGCGTTAACATGAATGGAAAGAGGATAAAACACGGCGATGATTATAATAGAGTGAGTTCATTTAATTTACTCGAGTAATAGTAATATTTTACTTATATTACTTAAATTTAAGTAATTTCGAACAAACGGTGTTTACTCTTATTATTACTTTTAATACCAACGGGAGTGTATTCACGACTTATGTACTCAAACAATCTTTATAGAATTTTCGTAAAGGGATCCGAAAGGTCATGGCTATGTGAAATCCATAAAACGATTTTTGCTCCGTCGATATATTTGAAAAAAATTAAACTTTGCCTTTTAAATATGTTATTAAATATATAGGAGTATTTTACAGGACTATTATCCGGACCTAATAGCGAATGATTCGATAGCATTCTTGCGTGCTTCTAAGCGCAGATTTTCAAGGAAACCGGTCCTACTCGTGATGTCCTTCCCCGCGCCCCATGGACCCGAGGATTCAGCTCCCCAGTACTCTCACCTCTTCTTTAACGTAACAACCCATCAGTGAGTATCATTAAGAAATTATCTATTTATCGACATATAAACAGCATAAAGGAACTAAATTTTATTAGAAGGGAGATTTAAACGTTCTCCTTTTATAAATATCTGATTGTATTAAACACAAATTCTTTAAAATGAATACATAACACGTATATATTTATCGTAAAATCAAAATACTATTATATTTTTGGTTACATATATACATAATCCGTATATTACTATCCAGTGGCAAGATTTTCAATCTACATTAACAAAATTTTATTAGAAGACACATTTAAACCTTCTCCTTATATAAATATCTGATTGTATTAAACACAAATTCTTTCTAATGAATACATAACACGTATATATTTATCGTAAAATCAAAATACTATTCTATTTTTGGGTATATTTATATACATAATCCATATGTTACTATCCAGTGGCAAGATTTTCAATTTACATTATATGTATGTTCGAAGTCCTATCTTTCAATTAATCGCATACTGTTTAGTCGATGATAAGAAGCTCGGTCAGGAGTGATAATCTGAATTGTGAAGCTAATATTATAGGTATATTCAAAGGATGTACATTCTGATACTGATATCTGATCGACATAGTTCCGTACGCCCTAGAAACTATAACCCTTATACAAATACATTATTAGTGAGGCACCCTTTCAGTATGCTGTCGGTATTTTCATTCAAAAATACCTGCAAGTCTGAGGTGCTAGGAATGCCATTCATCCAAGCATCCATCCAGCATTGTAAAATGAGATGCCATATTATACCACGCTCCGTCTGAAAAGGCCCCACAGAGCGCCCTTATTGCTCTCCTCATAAACGTTTTTCGGAAAGTGTTGTCTTAGAATTCTTTTCTGTTTTTATTTAGATGTAAATACTGAAGGTCGGTAGATAAATGTTCCCAGCTTTCTTTCTTTCCCGCCGTCACGATTTTTAAAAAGTTGTTTTTGAAACATTCTCGCAAACACTAATTGCGGCCGAATATTTTGAGGTCGTGGTCGACTTATATTTCTTTTTTTTTTTTGTTAATTCTATCTTCTGTAAATTTTAAAGCTTCTTTAAGTTGTGTACGAAATTTCATTATTTCTATATTGTTTTTTAAAGTTAACAGTTTAGGTGCATATAATTGTTTTTAAGTAAATCATTTTAGAGAAAAAAAAAATATTTTTTTAAGATTTTCCGACATAATTCGATTGAAATAACATTTATGAAATATCAAAACACTAAAGTCTGGTTTAAGTACAAATAGTCGAGATGTTATTCATAATCTTGCCACAAACGTTTCTCCTGAACTCATTATTAACGGGACGTACCAAACCTCGTATATATAAAAAGTGAAGCCTTGACTCGACCTTCTCTTTTTTGTTGCTCGGAAGTTTTGCGTAACCAACTTGCGCCCTAAATAATTTTACGTCCAGTCGGGTTCCAGAGCTGATTTATGTTTCATAAGACTGTTAAGGGCTTTGTATTATACTTTTTTTGTTTTAAAAGTCCTAGTTTTATACAATTTTTATGCTGGCATTTCTGAGTTTGATATGGGTGGGAAGAATCTGATTAACAATGGATCAATATGATTTCACTCTTGTTAAGTTCACATATCTTTAATTCTTCACTAATCTTTAATTGTATTATATTAAAGATCAATTTCCATTGAAATATTTTTTCCTACAATGTATGAAGTGTTTTAATGTTAAAAATATAATTCAATTCTATACATTATATACGTTGCCTCTCAGTAAGAGGAGCTATGGAACGTTTTATTTAGTCCCGGGATGCTGTTGACAGATATTGTCACAGTTGTGCTTTGTTGACTTGAAATTCCAATATGTTCGAATGTAAGAAAGTTGTCAGAACCGTCTGAATTCACAATATCGGTGAAATAAGAAATTAAATTTAAGAGAACGGAACAAGAAATAAATAAAAAATTTGCTAGCAAATTAAGCAAATAGTATTTTCCTTAAATATTTTTTTCGCTGCTTCATTTTTAAATAATGTCCTCAAATACACGGGCTGGTAGTGATACACGACGTCTCTTGTTCCACACACGTATTCAAAGTTAGTGGCCTACTTGCTTCATCGCTTAAAAGCTTTGTAAACTTCACAATTCTTATCTACCGTGTAACTTTCTAAGTACTTTTAAAAAGTATTTTATTTTAACGTTAAATATTTAGATGAAAGTGAATTCTTTAACTTGTTTCTTTGCCGTGTTTTATGTTGATGGACCGCAATGTTCTTTTACTTATACGTATTAACTATCATTTTGTATTAATCTTCAAAATTATCAGATTAAAGATGGATCTTATACTAAGTGTTTTTGCGCTTACCATAAGTTTTCTTCATCACACTGCAAACGAAGCGTTTTTAGTTTATCATTCACTAACTTAAGACAGATTAAGATAATGTGCTAAGATTTATGTAATTAAAAACAGTTAACTCAGCGTAAGCAGTGACGATGTAAACTTGTAGAATCCTTCAGATCTACAATTTACATATTTTTGGGTTCATCGTTTATTTGAAGATAACCTAAATATGTCATTAAACTTTATTATGATTTGAGCACAATAATCGCATGTATTTATTCTGTTTTGCAAGACCTTTGCGTGCGACGCCACGGCGGCGATAACCGGAGTTGAACCCGGGACAACAGCGGCTCTTTTAATATTCAAGTGTCGGCACTTTGTGTGGTCAAACCTGTCTCCGAAACCCCGGGGGTAGAGCGGGATTGATAAAAAAATACACAAATAAAACATCCTTTATTCATTTCTGTTATTTATTTACACAAAAAACTACGTCTGATATGGTTGTGATTCGCGACATTTTTTTGCATTATATCATAAAACAGATGGACTTAAAAATAAAGATACGTTTTGATATTACTCGATCAAGACTAATGGATATTTTTTATATTATTTATACGTATATGGTTTTCTTTCATAGTCATAAAGTAAAGTAAATAATATCTACTCAAAAAATATTCGTAATCAATCAGATCTTATTAAAGATGAATACAAATAATGTTTATGTCTTAGATAAAGTCTTATATAACCGCACTATGTATAGGACAATGAAATACTAATAATGCACTAATATTTTTTTATAGTAATTACAAGTATATGTTAAAGAGTCCTAATCTACATAAGTATATTTAATTTTAGCAGTCAACCGCACTATGTATAGAACAATGAAATACTAATAATGCACTAATATTTTTTTATAGTATATGTTCAAGAATCTGTATAAAGTATACTAAAGTTTTAACAATCAAAACAATACATTTGTTTTAATCTTGGTATATGTGAAGCTTATGAAATTTTTTTCATGAACTCATCTTCCAATATAATTATATTTTAATGTAAGGACTCGCTACACATAAAACGCCAGCCGTCTGTTCACTGTAAGCGCTCTCTTTTGTGTCGTCATCGTTATATCTCATGAATATGGAACGTTCGGAGGCTGTTCTTGAAAAATTTCAATTAAGGACATTCGATTTTATATGGAAATAAATTTACACAGGAAATGTTGGTACAGCTAGATCTAGTTTAAGATTATTTGCATGTCGTATTGTTTGACAGCGTTTGGTGTACAAACGTTCGTTCAAATCTAGCATCTGATTTATTGGAAGTTTGAAGTTGACCTAATACTGTTAGCATTTCATTGTTGTCTACGTATTGCTGTGATAAAACACTTTGTATCTAAGACATGAACATTATTCGTCTTTTTATTATAGATCTAAGTGACTATGAATTCTTTACGTAAGTAGGTTTTATATAATTGTTCTTTCCAGTACACCAACATACGATATGGCGCCAAATCCAGATAAACAATGGATCCTGCGGGTGACAGAGAAAATGAAACCGATTCATAGACAATTCACGGATCTGCTAATGACAAAGCGTTTGCAGACATTACAGAGTGTCGATATGGTAATAACTATTACATAAAATGTATGAAAATTATTATTATTTTATGTGTTAAAACACAATTTTAAACGCAATACACAATAGTTGAAAGTTGTACGAGATTGAACGCGATAATTCAAAGCAATAACTCAGATGAATGGATATTGCAATAGATGTTAAATTACAGGCTGTTGAACGAGTGTACCAGGAGCTCAAAGCACTGGGGGAGTTAGATAACACTTATCTGGTGTACACATCGGATCACGGATACCATCTAGGACAGTTCGGACTGGTTAAGGGCAAGAGCTTTCCCTTCGAATTCGATATAAGAGTACCGTTTCTAGTACGTGGACCGGGAGTCGAACCTGGCACTGTGTAAGTCTAATTGCTCATTTGAATTTATATTTAATGACGACATAATTCACTTAAGACCATAGAAAATCAGAATAAATAAGATTAAAATGTAAAGATATATCAGTATCACAATTGTAATAAATATTATCTATTTTACAAGTTATCCTCTTGGTAACAGTTTGGGTGTACGTTATAAAATTTAAAATAAACATAAGATATATAATATTTAGTGTTTGTCTATGACACGTCAAATATATATTTTTCTTTACATAAATATTTACATATCGTCGGGATTAGTGCAATACGCGTAACTACCGTTGGATACTTCCGCGTATCTACATTGGGATCAGTTTATCAGAAGAAAGTTTAAGCTGAAATATTGTATATATTAACGACTTTTAAGGTATTTTTTTTTTCAATATAGATAATATTTCTGCTTAAAGTTTCTTCTGATATATAATCTGGTTCCAATGTAGATATGCGGAATTATCTAATGGTAGTTACGCGGATTTGCATATCTCCGACGATATATTATGAAATTGCATAGTGCCTTACTTTGTGGTTAAAGAATTTTTTTTCTCATAAAGAACATACAACGTTCACTTAAATGTGATGTATTATATAATTTAATTTAATTAACAATTTAATATAGTAGTAACGACTTATACAACTCAAGAATAGTTAATCTAAGACCTAAGTGCTTTTTACAATAAGTTAATAAATTCTTTCTAAAAATCGTAAAGGTTTTTTCATCAAAAATTTCATTAGGTTAGCTATTATATAGTTTTATTACCTCAAACTATTGTTTTATTTTCGTATTCCGTGTTTTAATTACTTTGAACATAAATATGTTTCAGTGTGGACGATATAATCCTTAACATAGATTTGGCCCCCACTTTTTTGGACATGGGAGGAGTCCAGCCCCCGCCTCACATGGACGGCAGGTCACTACTGCCGCTGCTGCAACCGAGGAGACGACGAGCGACAGCACATTGGCCAGATACATTCTTGGTTGAGAGGTATGATGATTGTGGAAACGTTTGATCGTTTTTACGTAACAATTAACTTGTAAAAAGAAATAAGTGGAACTAAGACGATATTATCATCTATAGGAGATCTTGTCGTAACAAGAGTAATAAATAATTTTGAGTCTATAAAGATTAACATTATAGTTTATACTTTAAATGAACTTATTTGATTTTTGATGAAGCTACTTTATACGACTAGTATTAGACTCTTGTACTAAGGCTATTAGACTCTTGTGATTAAAATTTGTTTTTTAATATGTGTGAAATTATTTCTTTCATTCAAAATAATGATTTTATATAAATATCGGTTTAACAATAGAAATAATGTAGGTATTAATAATTTCAGCTCTGGACGTCGTGAGAACCAAGCTCATTTAATGGAGGAACGTTTGCGAGCACAAAAATACAGCAAAGAAATGAATTCAAGAACAACTACTGTTGTGCCGCTACTGTCCTCGTCGGAGAGCGGAGACTTTGATGATGAGTCTGATGATGACTTCCTTGAACTTGATGATGAAGATGATGATGATGATAATGTAAGTACTTTCATATAGTGGGGTGATTCAGGTCTTTATGTGTGTGTATGTGTTATGATTGTACGTGTGTGTGAATATGTATAAGTAAAGATATCTTGTTTCTTGAGGTACTTAGAATATATGGTATATTTCCAGGAGAGCTCTGAAGACTCATCCAACAAATCAAATCAACCTCTCATATCAAATGAAAGTCACAACCCCATACTCGAGGCGAGTCTCGATAAGATTCTTGGTGGTGATGGTGCTGTCAATAATCAGTACAATTACCTCAGCCAATCAGGTGGGTGGTGTTTAATCATTATAGTTTAAGACACAGTTTCACCAATCAATGTTAAATAAATAACGTCTTTTAATATATATATATATATATCGACTATCGAGCGTCCCACCACTCGCTAATGTCTGTTTAAATGTCTTAACAAGACAATCATATTAATTCCTGCTCTAGGGGTCCGTCACATGGCTAGGGGACTGAACGAAATAAACATTTTGGTAGTCGGTCATTTAATAATGCGTTCTTAATTTTTCATCGTGGGACGTAAATATTTTGACAGACAGTTATATTATTGAAGGTTCGTTACTAAATGCCTTGTTTAGATTTAACAAACAGAGCTTGGTGAAACTGGATCAGTTTTTCCTAATTTAAATGAAAAAAAAAAACATTTTATAAAATATATTTGTTTTTATAATACAGACAAAAATATAAGGTAATAACTAATTTATGTTTATAGAAATGGATGTCATTAATGGGAAGGCAGCACGTATAGCGGCTGAATGTTCCAAAGCTGAGCTCCGGGCTCCCTGCTCCGTCGGACGGAAATGGAAATGTGTACTCGTTAATGGACGGTGGAGGAAACATAAATGTAAATATGAGGTAAGAGTCATTAACAAAAAATCTCGATTAGTATAGTCTTAATTGACGAAAAATTTGTTCGCAGGATATAGCTATACCACAACCGAAAATGAGCACGAAGAAATGTGCTTGTTTCACACCAAGTGGCCTTGTTTATACAAGACTGGAAACAGACGGTACGATCGCTAGACGACCGGTTGATTCACAGAAAGACAATAACACTAGATCAAAGAGGTCTACAGATAATGACGTGTTCGAACCGAACACTGTGGACACAATCCTTGAGGAAAATCCTAGCATCGGACATCTTAGTTTTAATAACGAGCCTATCGATGAAATAGAAAAACGGAATATAGAAAACAAAGTCGATAAACTCATCAGGGAAACTGAAGCTTTCCTCGAGGCGTACGAACGAACCAAAGATAATATAGAACATAAGAGAAGCAAGAGGCGCGCTCAGCATTGGGGTCATAAACACAAACCGCACAAGAACGACCCTATGTTGAACATGAATGAATCGTCTTTAGAGTGTAAGATAGATAAAGACGGTACCGTTAACTGTTCGCAAGTCATATACAATGATTTGAAAGCGTGGCATACAAACAGACTGAGTCTAGAAGACCAAATAAGAGAACTAAAAACGAAGTTGGAAGACTTAAAAGAAATTAAGAGGCATTTAAAAATAAGCAAACCTGTAGTCGAAGTACAAACAGTGACTCCGTCGTACGTCAACATGCATTTACACAATAAAACACAAACACCAGATAACACGAAAGATAGCTTTAGGAAATCACGTTTCCATAGAATTAAAACCAAGCACAGAAACAGTACAGTGATTGATAAAAAATTCAGACAACTCAACGAATATATCCTACCGACTGTGAACGGACACACGAGAGACGATATATTTAACACTCAACTCAGAAACGAAACATCCACAGAAGCAGTCGTCAAACAATTGAATACATTCGATCTGGTCGAAATAGATACCAATCAGACATTTTTAGAAAAATTACCAAAACCACAAGTAACTACGATCATAACAGAAAGTAACTTCTATGATCAGAATTTTGCTGCGGAAAAAAGCACACAACCAGCAATTACCACTACAGATGATACAGCGACTGATATTACAAGAATAAATAAAATATTCAGTAAAACACCAAAAACGGAACAACCAAGCCCGACTCAAGAAACTTCCACGGACGTTCTGTCAACATTGCAGTATTACAGTTCAGAAGCTGATAAAGTAATTTTAACAATGACAACGACGCCATCTCCTGCAGTTACACTAACAAAATCTCACCAAACCTATAAAAACCACACAAAATCTTCAAACAGACCAAAATCATCATCTCTAGGACCAACGAGATTCGATGCGTCGGAATATGAACAAAGAAATCCTAATAAAGGAAACTCTAATAATCACGGAGTATTCAGCAAACCGGTGGACGTGTTCCAAAGAAGATTACATCCTTTATTCATAGAGAATGAAGACAAGCATGTTTGTTACTGTGAAGAGAGTCGGTTAGTAGAATATTAAAAAAATGATGTTATTTTTAATGAAACATTATATAATAATATTGTCTTTGTAGCAAACTGAAACCAATAGGCAACTCGTATTTGGAAGCCACTCAAAGAGCGAGAGAAGAACGAAGGAAGTTAAAAGAACAGAGATTGAGAAAGAAACTCAGGAAAGCAAAGAAGAAGGTAATTAAATATATAATTGTACATAATCTTTAGAGCATATCTTCTGATACTTGATTTATTTTCAGGCGGAATTAGAAAGGTTATGTGAATCAGAGCGTATGAATTGCTTCCGACACGACAATGACCATTGGCGCACGGCCCCGCTATGGACCGCCGGGCCTTTCTGTTTCTGTATGAGCGCCTCGAACAATACGTACAACTGTGTGAGAACCATTAACTCAACACATAACCTACTCTACTGTGAATTCGTAACGGGATTGATAACATACTACAATCTACGTATAGGTAAGAGTAAAACACTATAAAAAAAGTATGTACATACAAGTAAATGGGTCATGAAATGTAAATAATGTTTTCAGATCCGTTTGAAACACAAAACAGAGTTAAATATTTATCGTCAGCTGAAAAGGAATATTTCCATAATCAATTGCAACAGCTTTTGACGTGTCGGGGACCGTCGTGTAGAAGATTCTCGCATTCAAATGTTGGAGGTGAACTATAAGAATTAAAAATTGTTTTTTATATTATATAATATAAAAATATGTTTTTAAAAATTTCGTTGAATGTTGCTTTTTTAATTTAAAATTTAATCTCAGGTGATAATTTCATATAGTGTATTTTTGCATACGGAACTGAAAATTAAAAAAAAAACACTAATTTGTGTATTCGACTTTTTAGTAAGAAATATGAGATGTCAGTCTCAAAATTAGTATTTTATTATATATAATAATTTGTATGTACTTTATTAGGTATCAAAGATGACGTAAGCAGACGGACTGAAGATGACCAACTTATGTATAGAGGGGAGCCAATTGGTTACAGTGAAAGGTAGCATATAGAATAATAACAAAATTTTATGACTAAATAAATTTAAATTCACCTAACACATTAATGTATTCGCTGTATTTAAAATTAAATTAAATATAACTTTGATGTACTTATTGTGCCTAAATATTTTTTTTGACAGATTCATTTTAAAAATAGAACACTCAATTGTCATGATGTCATTACTTCAAAATTTCTTTGGTTTAAAAATTAAACAGATTAAAAAAATTGCTTTGATTCGTCTAAATAAATATTTTATGGATTTATTTCTGTACAGGGCATGGCGATGGAGCGGCTACGGTCGTAGATATGCAAGAGCCAGAGAGTTGCACCGGCGTCGACATACCGCGGCCTTCTAGTCGATTAAAAATAATAATAATTTATTTGAATAAAATAAGTATTAGACATCGTCTTAATATATCGAGTGAATCATTTGTAAGGGAAATTGTTTGTTAGTGACATCTTGTAGCGAGTTACAGGCGCGGAATTTATAGTGACATCGAATTGTGTAGGGCTTCCTATAGTGAACAAGTTATAATAATTATGCTAGAACAAAGCTTTTAATGTAGAATGTTATATTGAAAATATCTAATAAAATCGAAATTGGGCTTGGCCCTATCAGGATATATGAATCTATTCTTAGATTTCAAATAAATGCATACCATGAAGTATTATAATATGTAATATTACTTAGTGTAGTTGTACTCTGTATTCTAGGGCCCTTTCTATATGGACTGTGTACTGATAATTTTTTTAACAGTAGTATGTCTAGAGCAAGTGTTATAATGTTTGTAGCGTGTTTTCATATATTAGGTGTTAAAAAGTGATATTATGTTGTTGCCATGTGATAATTAAGAATATTGTAGATTTATCACATGCTATAAGCCGGATGCTGAATTTTTAAACTTGCAAGTCTATTGTCTTCTGTGTATTAGTTTATTAATAAAAATATATGAAACGTATTTATTGTTATTATTGGCCTTTGAATTGAGTACCGTAAAACGGGGGTGAATAGGCAGTGTTTATATATTATGGGTATACTCTTATTTAGTATTTATAACTTGAGTCGCATCCCATACATTTAAAGACTAACATTTAATCATGTATATGAGAGTATTATTGAATTTTTAATTACAGATCGTTTTCATTTAAACATACTAGTGAGTTCATATGGTTGGCGATTGTCACTGTACTGATTATAACTGTTAGGGCTGGCACACTTTTCATAACCAGAAGCTTACAGACAATTGTGTAATTTTTATTGTATAATATATTGTAATATTTTATACACTAAAAATATTTTAAATACAATTAAAATAACACTGACTGACCCATTTTAATATATTAGTTATCTACTTATACTAAAATCAATTCATTAATTAAAAGATAAATTGGCACCTTTACTAAACAAATTATACAAACAAAAAGTTCTTCAATGAAAATAATTATTTGAAATGGTAAGCTAGGTCAATATAATATACAATAAAAATTAATCTTCAACTGTGATATACCATAATATTTCTAGCTCAGTCTTATGTTAAACAGTTTCAATTTCAACTTATATAATATTAATTCTATTGATAGTTAATCTTATTATACAGTCACTTAAACATGCCCATATAAACTGCATATTAACACCATCTATGGCTGGCTGGCTGAATACAAAACAAAATAAAAAAATTCAATATTTGTGACCAAAATTAACTTAAATACATATTTCCTTCGTAGTACTAGATAAAATATCTTCTGAATTCTCTACAGTTGATATATTTAAATGTTCAACACATCATCAATGTCACTTTCATCACATAAACTGAACATCGGCTGTATATTGTGAGTCAAGTCCTTGTCGTCTTGAGTTATATTTTCTATATTTTCATCTTCCTCAATAAAATTTGCCCATTTTGATGTTCTTGCTACCACCGGAGGTTCAAATTTAGGTCTTTTAATTGGGTTTACATTGTCGTTTATACTATCATTGTCTCTCAAAGTACTATTCATATCTGTGGTAATTAATTTTCTTTCATAGGATGTATTTAAATCACTTTTATCTCTTTGAATATCATTTTCTATATAACTACTTTCTAATTCTGTATCACTATCCTGTTTCGGAATACTGCTTTTTCTTTTTCTTTTATATTTTGTATACATATTTTTGTTCTGCCTCCTGAAAATAGTAAAAAAAAAGGTTAAAAATTATTTAATATTTTATAAATTTATTTAAATATTATTTGTAACTTACCTGGCATTATACTTGCCACTTTCTCTGTCTTCTTCCGAGGAGTGATTTTCTTCAGCCTCAGTTGTATCAACATCAACATATGCTAACCATTTACTTCTTTTTTTACTAACTTCTATATTAGAAGTAATATCTTCACAGCTATTTTCAGAAGTATTATCATCTTTACACTCTTCTGAACTGTCTTCAAGACTTTCAAGTACTGTGTTATCCTTCTCTCCTCTCAATTTGTTAAGTTTTTGTACATGCAGTCTACAGTCTTTTGCTATCCCGACACCATAATGTCTCTTAATAGATTGTTTCTCATTACATACTTTACATAAAAATTTATTGCTCTTTTTGCTGTGATGGACCTGTGTAACACGGAAAATAACATAGTTTTTAATATAAAGTACTGCAATAATTTTGCTGACTTGTTTGTGAAATATTTTTTTCAAGTAGTATTGTTTCAAAGAAATTGTGGTCAGGAGTAGCAGTTGCAATCAAATTAATAAATTATTGCTTAGTTTAAAATTATTAGTGTATAATATAATTATTACTCTCTTTTTTGTGATAAAAAAACGATATTTTTAAATAATTAATAAAATACCTGAAACGCTAAACATTTATAGCATCTTAACACTTGAAAAAGTTGTGGCATTATGAATTTGTTTTATCATTGCAGTCAATTAATTCATATAAATAAGCATTTGAACTCTACGGAACATTATATTTATATAGGGACTAAATAATTAAATATTATAGTCATATGAGTAATGAGCACATTCAAATCATAAAAATCATTTAAACCGGGAAAATAACCACAGATTGACACAATTCTTAACCAATCACAGAGAATCAAATTACAGATTATTAAAACTAATTACTCCCGACGGTATTTATATAAAATTTTAAACCATATTGTTTTAATGTATATAGAATTATTTCTCTGTAGGAGTATAAATGAAGATGACCTTTGTGTTTGGAATTGTTCATTATGGATCCCAGAAAAGGTTTATGAAAGTTTTTTTTAATATATGCTATGGCTTCGTTCCCAAACATTTTTATTTGACTATTTAAATTGTGAGAGTCTGCATAAACTAAATTTTAAATTATTACGTATAATATATATATGTATATATATATATATATATATATATATATATATATATATATATATATATATATATGAAAATATATAGATGTTTCTCTTAAAAAGATATTACGAAAATATCACAAAAATATAAATGTAATGTAAAAGAGGAATATAAAAACTAAACCAAAGTAAATAATTAAAATAAACTAAAGAAATATTCTTACGTACTTTATTATCTGAACCACATTCATCACAGTTTTCGTATGTCATATCAACATTTCTTCACCTTATAATAATAAATACACATCAATAGAGAATTGATAATAAATTACTTTTACTATACAATAAATAAAAAAATACAATTATTGCACATTGACGGAGTTTTATATAAATAAAAAATAAATATAGCAACAATATATAACACAAATCTTTAATTTCCCGTTACGGGAAAATTTGTATTTGGCCCTTCCAAAGGTGCTAACACAATAATTTTAAATAACTGATACTAAGACTTCTTTTGGATACCACAACCAGTAATTAAAAAAATGTTAAGTCAAGATAAATAATATTGGAATAACAAAACAAAGCTATCGCGGTAATGTTTAATGTCTATTTTATCTATCTATAACGATTTTTGGGTAATTTTGAGTAAGAAAAATTATTAAACCGAATGTTTTTTCTTTTTTAATATTCCTTGATTAATTTTCTATAACCATCACTCAAACAAATACGAAATTAATAGTTTTAAAGGGAGAAGATAAACTTTTAATAAATTGGTGTTAAAATATATTGTCTATAGACAGTCGAAACTGGTTCATGGTATTTTTTTTAATACGCTGGGTGAGGCGTCCAAAATTTTTATTTTTTTCTAAAGAAATACGAAGGTAATTTTGGACGAATAACCTTAGATTATATTTACATTTTTCGAATCCTACACTAAGGAAGAAGGATTAGAATATAGTAAGAGATGTAAAAATATGCACACGTCTAGATATGATTATAAGAAATGTTGACTAAATAGCTTTAAATAAAGAGAGAAGTTGAGCAAAATACGAAATAGTAAACATTCGTTTTTACAATTCACACTTCACATCCGACATACAGATGCATTTTTTTATACGAAAATTCCATCAAATTTTGAGCAATTTTGTTATTCTTTCGAGAAAATACAAGGAAGCATGAATATAAGAATGCTCTGTAATAGAAAGTGTAGGTAAATACTGTTTGTATGCTTAATTAAAGTCCCTAAAAAAATCTTCCAGTCTCTTTTCTCGACCCTTTACAGTTAAAATGCTTACGTACAGCATAAGTAAATAACCATTTCATGTGTATACAACATACAACAAAATTGTAAAAAATATATTTACATAAGATTAAAATCTGCTACATAATTATCTTTTGTAACCATTAGATCCATAAACGTGAGTCCTTCAATGAATAGGAACATAGGATTCATCGTAAATTTTAAACATTTGAAAATGCTATGCGTTAAAACACCTTCATACCGTCCAAATATTTAGAGATGAGACATTTATCTATACTATGGAAGAAAACACCTAATAAAACGGTAATACAACATCTGAATTATTTAAAATTTCACAACATCTTTGGCACGTTTGATTAAAGTTTGACACAAATATTGGCACAAAATATAAGCACGTAACAGGCCACAGTATTAGGCCTAGTCTCTATGAGAGTTTTGAGGAACTTTTATTTAGAGTCGTGTATGGGACTATATGAATGTTTTTCGTCTGCTATGTGCTATTCATCACTGTCGTTCTTCTAGTATAGCCTCGCCGCGCGGGTCCTCCTGACCCCTGGGCCTCGCATTCCCTCCGGACCCTTTCTATTATATCCGCTACTAATTTCTCCTCTCTTGATTTTCTTTCTTCCCAATCGGTTTTGTTGTTGTATTCTTCTGAAACTAGAGAAACATTTTTGAAATGGTTTGAAAATTTTGGCAATGAAGATGTCTCAAAAAGCAGTTTTATTTAATGTCAGTCAGTGAAGTACAAGGAGTATTTCTTATGTACTAGTTTTGACTTACCTCGCTGTGTCCTATTGGTCCGTTTAGTTTCAGGAGCTCGTATCAACACGCTACCAGTCTGTCTAACATTATTCTGATAATTTGGGACGCTTGACTTGGGTATGGAAAGTTCTGGATCCGGTTCCTCCTTAATCTCAGTTTGTGTGGGCGTCGTCTGTTTGGACATGGCTACGGCTTGTGAATTAGTCAAGACGGGACTAGAATCTGTTAGGACTTCGCTATGCCTGCTGGCTAGATGGCCGATATATCCTGTAAAAAACGATTTGATATATACTAGAACCAACAAATAAATAACACGCAACATTTCTTGATATCTATGCATTTTAAGCTAACCTTTTTCCTAATTTTAGTTCACTAATTCTGATAAGATATACATAGGTATAAGTATATACTTCCCAATAGGTTAATAAAAATTTTCTTAAAATATGATTTTTGAAAATAATTACAAGAAAAAGTGAATTAATGAATCTCATTTTATTCACTTACTCAATGCTTACCCTTTCGACTCTTGAAGTAGACCAAGCATTGTTCACATTGGAACAGCGGAGACGGGTTCAGCGGGTGTATGACGTGAAGTTTGTATTTGTGTCTGTACCAATGCGTTCTACTTTGGAGGATTTCACCACAGAGTTTACAAACAACGCTGCCGTCATTCCTCGTCATGTATTCTAAGAATTCATTCTTCGCTTTCGGTGTTTCTTTCTGATCTTTGCAATCAGAAGCGTCGTCATTGCTCGGTTTCTCTGTTAAAAAGTGCACCCCCGTGTCCTGTATGCCGTCTATAGCGTTCTGCTGATGATCATAATCATTGTATCCATTCCTCGAAGAATCTGATAGCACCTCTAGAGTTATTATCGGCATACTGTTTACGTCAGCGTCGTCTTCGTAAGAGTAATGGAACTCTGCAAGATAGTAGCAACAAATGATGTTGATGTACATATAAATAAGTAAATAATAAACAAAATAATACCGTTTCGAAGTAATGCTTGGAGCTGGAGTGCTGTTTACATGACAAATGTAAACATGGCGTTTGTTTTTTTTTAATCGACCTCACGCAGCGGATTCGCGTTCGGAGCCAACAATTAGCTTCATTATTAGGATTAAAATAATCAACACATAGTCTTTATATTTTTATTATTATTGTAGTGTACATAATTCCACATTACATTTCAATGAGTTGGTAAGATTCTTTTCCTTATACATATCTAATTAATTTCTTGTTATATAGAAATTAATTTATTCAGTAGCTTATATCAATTTATTGTTAAAGCTTTGCTGTTTGCAACGATAAATTCTAAATTAAAATATCCAGTTAAACTGTGGTACTTAGTAATGTTAACGTATATAAAGATTATAGAATCTAAACATATATTTAGTGCTTATATATTAAAAAAAAATACCATATGAATAGTAAGGTTAGTGTCCAATAACAAATATAGTCTCTGATTATCTAAAATGCTATCGACAGTTTCCATCCCCAATAAACAGCGTAGACCATCTCGTTACAGATAATATAATAATAATATAAAATAAAAATAAAAAAACGTAAAATACATTATACTATACAAGTATAGGTAATACTACACCGCTGAGTTGTTAAGCGGCTCAATAAATATAACCGTACACAGTAAACTAGTAAATTAATAGAATATAGAAAAAAAAACAACACACGTAAAAAAAAAACATTGCACTACCTTGAATCTAACTGTTGATATTACAATATTTAGAAGATAAATATGTACTTATATTAATGAAGTTCCATAAAAAAAAACTGTTATATTTACAAGACGGCTGTCAGCTGTGTCTATAAAAAATATACATATTGTTAACATTTCAAACTACAACAAGTCTATTTAAAAATTGTTATCAACGTGACGTAAAAAACGTTTTTAGGAAGATATGTTTATTTCAACCATCGCCATTTAATAAGAATGAAGGCACTTGTTCTGTGATAGTTACATGATATCTATGACCTATAGATACATTTAAACTATAATTATCTATGCGCTGCCTTGCAGCATGAGGGTAGAATGAGAAAAGAAAAAAAATGAAATAACAAAGAAGTTGGAGCCAACTTAGTTAGCACTAATATCACAAAACAAAATACTACAAAATAAGAAAAAGGAAAGAAATTATAATATAAATAACACTTCACCCGATGATATTAAAGGTTTAACAGGAATGAAAAACATCGCGTCCACGTAAACAGCTTCAGAGTTTTGTGCGTACGACTGGCGCTGGCGTAACTATATATAGAATAAATCACACTAATAAATGTTAATACCTTATCGGCAATAGTCTAACGAACATACATCTTATATATACAACCTTAACATAGAAATAAGAAAACTTAAAATTGTGCGCTACCCTCAAAAACATTCAACACGAAATCAATAATCATTTTAAGTAGTTAAAAATCTATATATAATCTAATATTGATATATAAATTGCTCGTTAAAACTCTATAAACTTATTTTATAACTTATTATAACGTGGTTATTAATTCTAACAAATTTTCCTTATCAATGGAAGAACTGCTGATTGTCGTTATCTGGTCCTAGGACGCTAGAACCGTCACCTAACTAACATCTATACTGAACAGTTAATGTAATGCGATATGCACTATGGCACTAAAACATTTATGCATTTATTTATGATGATATAAACAATAGGCTCACTAATATTTATATAGTATAAAATCTTAATATAAATAATCCGTATGTAATGCGTGTTTCGATATTCACAAGTATTATTTTCCTTTCACAGCTATTCTATGGATGGCCGATCATATGGGAACGCCACGCGGGCCTGGTCTGCTGTTTTTTTTAATCAACTACATTTATGGCTTTTCCACACGAGCACTTTTTGTGGCCGTTACGCTCATTAATGTCGATGTGTTGATGACAGTTCAAAGAAATAACGTTGTCGGGATGGAGCATAAAAAAATCAGCTGATGTGAAAAGGCCCTTATACTTTTGTAATGCGAAGACGGAAAACGTTACAGTCTTTGGTCGGCGTGTTGCTGTATAAGAAAATCTTATAAAATCTTATCCAAAAAATTTTAGTATACATTTTTTGAAGGCACATTAGATTACCAAAGCACCTTAAACTAACGTTAAAATGAACACGAAATAGTCGTAACTGGCCTCAGGATTGTGCATTATTGTCTAAAGAATCCACAACCGTACTCTTTACATAACATGAGCTCTGCGTAACAAACATTAGATATTAAATGCATAACATATTGGAAATACTTACAATAACAGTGTACATTAAAATTTCACTCCAAAAATAGAACAAATACTATGCCCATTAAACGTGGACTATTTGTAAACATCGATAATTTCTTAACATATAAAAGGCGTTTCGAAGGCACTATTAAAGTCACAAACATAACAGATTATCTGGAATATAATACTTGTCACGTGGCTTCGCTCAGGCTTGCGTCGGGTCGGGTGAAGAGTGGGATGGAGTGGAGCCGCGCGGGGATCCTGAGCCGATGGCCTCCAGCGTGACGCCGGGGGGCAGCTGGCCGTCCATACCTGGCAGCATGAAGAAAGCGTTCGGGTACACGCAGTCCTTCGGCACGTACGAGTCGTGTGTTGTCTTCATGTGGTTCTTCATCTTATCCGGCCTCGAGAACTCCTTGCAGCAGACGGGACATGGGAACACTTTCCTCTGCTGACCCTCGTGGTAGAGGAAGGCGTGTCTCTGGAATGAATACTTATTTTTGAAGGTCTTTTGTATGTTCTCTTTCGCGCATTCAATGCATTGATAGACGCCCTCGTTGACCGAGGCGTATCTGAACAGGTTCAAGCCCCTGACAGACATCTCGGTCAACTGTTCCGCGGGGTCGTTGGAGGCCGAGTTGGCTCTCCTCCTGATCCGTCTCCTCACAGCCGGTCTCTGCATCTGGTTCCCTCCTGTTGGTAACGTGTTATTATTAATGGAATCATTTTGATACTCGTTTGACGTGGAAGCTGACTGTGTAGCTGGGTTTACGCGGAGCTTCCCTTGGCCGTCGTGTGTGGGAGATAGCACATATTTACTGTCTTTGCTTTCGAAATCGGGTGTGCCACGCCCTGAAATTAAGCAATATTTATTATTTAACTATAATATATGAAAAAAAATATACAAAAAAAAAACATCGATCTAAAAACAAAAAAATATTAGCAGTACTGAATAGTGGGGTTTGCTGTGGGATAAAAAAAAAGAAACGAAAGACGAAAATATATTAATATTTATTTGTTCAAATTTAATGAAGAAATTAATTACACCATGAAAAATAAAAACGAAAAAACATGACAGATGGAACTACTTTAGAGACGAGCCCGCCATTACAATTATGATATAAGTAGCACCAATTTATAGAGTATCAATAAAGCTTGTTTGCACAGAGCGTAACGACGAACTTGTCCACAAATAACTCCCTATAAAATTATACATAATAGAAACAAAACATGAAAAAAATATATATCATACATATCTGCTGTGCAAATAGTTTTCCGTTAAAACACTAGGCAGTGGTAAAAAAAAAAATAAAGAGGAAAAATTAACGGAGTCGTAATAAGTCAATCTTCTAAAACTATCTAAAATAATATCTAAATCTACGTAATAAATTAAAAAAAAAAATGTAACAAAAAAGATAGTAATCACTATAGTTAAAATAGGACTCAAGTGATTGCATTTGGAACTATTTCGGCAAGTGTAAGTATTAGGTACATTGTAATAAATATTACCAGTTATCTTTTATTTCATCATAACATCACATAAGGTGGGTTGCATTCGATATAGACGAAATCTGGCAAGGAACATGCTAATAATCATATAGTTGCCGTTAGCAAGCCGCGCTGTCGTAAGGACATATATTATAAAATACAAAAGCAACAATTTGTACTGAACCAAAAATACTTTGTATCGCATAGCGTCAATTTGAGCAACATCGAAAGCATGTCAACTATTACTAACCACACCGTCTATGTGTACATCTTGTTACCTACCTCCTCAGTCCTCTTCGATAGTTCTACATACAATATAAAATATTCACTCAATTGTAAACAACACAATTATATTATATATTATAAATAACTTAGACTAATCTTTACTAATAACCCGTGTTGTTACTTTGCTACTATTAAAAATAGTTTCTCGTTAAATAAAAAAAAAATAATATTATCGTTGACGTTATCACCGAAGGTACGATCAAGTCATAGCGTTGTCAAAGTATGCACATCCCTTAAAGGTACACAAGGTACAACAAGTGAAACTAAGTACTATACATCCATAACCGACACATTTAGTGTGGACATTGCATTTTATACACATTTATACAACTCTTAAAACATGACAAACGTATGTCCACATGAAATAACAGACAATAAAGATATATAGATAATAAATAAGAAAGGTATCAAATAAAAATAAAAAAAAAGAAAAATAAATCAATGGAACATAACAATAACATCGAATACAAAAAGATTCATTTGAATTTTTTCAACTTTTATTTTTTTTAAAGACTCTAAAAATAGTAATTAACACCTTATTGTATACCATCGTATTCCAATAACATATAATTCTATGTCGTGTAACCTCCGAATCTAAAAGTTCTCTAAACGTACCAACTATTGTCTATGTGCAATAACAAAAGTAATCAGAATTCAACATTTGGCTATCAACTATTATATAATATGTCTGAGATTTGTGTCCAAATATATAGAGAGAGGTGTAAGAACCGTTTAAATATTTAAATCTGACGTTACGCATCCAACGTGAACCGCTCTGTCTAACCTTAAACTATTACTGAGGATTACTCTATAATACTATTAAAATTACCGTTCTACAATATTAAAACTGTTGATGATTATAAAATGAATATTATTTTTTTTGTTTGTTTTAAATCTTATGTGACAACGAATATTAAGATTTAAGTATCACTAGGTGAAGACACATTTTATCACATTAAAATTCTTTGTATCCGTTCTAAGTGGTGGTTAAATTCAAGTATTTTATTAGTTATTATAGATAATAAACATCCTCAGTCACAAGACGATACTACATTACATGAAACTTTTCGAATATAATCTGTGAATCATTCTTATTATAATAATATTTATATTCTGTAACACCTCTCTAACTATTTAATAATTGCAAGAAAAAAACAATGGACATATGCATTAATTAACTGTAATATTAATATTTGATACTCTGAAAAAATTGTTTTTTTTAAATATCGCCCTCTACATATATTGCTGAAATTTAAATATAATTCGTTATATTATAAGCATAGATTAATAATAATAATTAATCAACTGACGAATAAAATCTATTTTGTATCTGTGGAACAATGTCATGATATAATGTAATTAATAAATATAATCTGCACCAAAATAATAATCTATACATAAATATACAGCGGTAAATATAATCTAACTGCCTTAATGTAAAATAATGTAGATACATATAATAAAACAACAACGTCAACAAACATACACTTTAGGGACAATTCATTTACGTCGCATCAAATGCGACCTTAAGTTTAATTTAGCACCAATCGATGATATAGCTTTTAATAAATTATGTTCCATACATATAGAAATAAGATATTTTAATAACATAAATAGATTATATTCTTTCACTTTTATTATACAATCGTTTCAACAAATACAATAAATACATTTCATTATTTATATAGAATTAAAAGGAACTCTGAAAGGAGAATGACGATCAAGGAAAGAGAAGTCTCCGTTGAAAACAATCAGTTTAGGCACTGGCTAAATTGACTACATTTTATAATATGATTTATCCAATAAAGTTAGCCTCGACGACATATTATGTAAGTGTAAATTTCTTTCATTCATTAAGTACCTATCCGTTTCCAAGATAAATTTTTCCATATAAATTTTATGAAAGGTACAATAAATTCGTTTTTATGAATTTCTTTTTAACAGTCTTAAAATTTGTTTAAATTTTTTTTGCTCCGATTTACACATTAAGTGGGAAACATGAGATGACGTCCCTAAATTTAACTATGATCGTATGTATTTAACTACTTGGGCCTAGGAGGTTCTAACCTAAGGAAGCTTCTTAAAATAGATTTGTAAACTTCGAATAATGAAAATAATTATACATAATATTCTTTGAAATTTCTTAAACAGCTAATAGTCGTTAACTTATGAATGTACAAGTAAAGGCACACTAATAGGCAAGCGTTCCCTGGACCTACTACGTTTATGATTCAGAAACAGTATCGTATTGTGGGTTTACAAATAATAATAGCATTAGTGTCATGTTGTTTGTTGGAAGTTGTCTAATGTACTAATACCTGTTGAAGTCCGTATCGTTTGTACATGTCCGAAAAGTGTATAAGTGTAAATTTTCAAAGTAATCATTAATTCATCGACTATAAAACGAATAGAGAAGTGTCGCTATCAATACAATATGGAAGACTACATTCGCCTAGTAATATAACTAATAAGTACGATTTTCCCTAATATATTTTTTTAAGGCAATTTGATATCTACTAAAATAGAATTTACAAATCATCTCATGGTTCCAGTATGTTTTAATTTCTCACGAGCACCTTGCTTATAATCACTTGTAACGACTCCGCGTCGTTTTAATTTATAAAAAGTAAACGGTTTTTTTTATTTATATTATAATTTATAATATTATTTAAATATAATTCTGCTATAACATGAAATTGGTTGGAGATATATAGACGTAATATTGGATATTCAACGTCCCATAGTGATACTATCCCTATACGTGATTCCCCTACTATTAATTCAAGATATCAATATTGTCTTTGACAGATACGAGTTTAAAGGGTATTTTAATTGACCTACAGATATATTCAGTGTAAATATATGCATCTCGACCGTAATGACAAATAAAATGGAAAATATAACAAAAAATGTAACAAAGACGAAGACGTGTATCCGAGGAACTGAATCTAAAGTAATATTTGTTTTTTAATGAGATTATACGCTATTCCATAGACAAGAGACGCGGTCTGACTCGAACAGAATAACCTCTACAACCAAATATATCAACATTAATAAACTATTTTATATTAAACCTAAACAAAAAAAAATAATAATAATAACTACACAATAAAATCATAGCCCGTGTTGAGTTTTACTTCGAGAAGTTACTGTAAATTATACACCTAGGATCACTATTAAGGCAAGTTAAATGAAAATGCATTTCACACCACTACATATAATGGCGTCTGTAAGCCTTTTTGTATAGCCATAGCCTCTTCAGGAAATATTAAATATTCTGAACCTTATCATATATATTATCCGTACTTATACTACAAAAAGGCTCCGCCATTGGTATATTCGTAAAAATAACTCCTAAACTACATTAACTAATTCAGTTCAATGAGAATTGCGTGTAATCGAAAGGACTACGTTTGTTTTAACGATCACCGTGAGTAGTTACTTTGTACCCTGAAATATATTTTTTTTCGTAAGTAATAAAATTAAGTAACAAGTGAGTGCAACATAACAAGTAAAAATAAAAAGAATATAGAATCTCTAAGTTCAGCACTCTCGAGAAACAAAATGAAACAACATAAATAAATAGATCATTATAACAACGGGCGCGGGCCCATAACACCAACAACTTATTGTTACATCGTGAAACTTAGAGCTCGGACGCCTATTCATCGATCTACAAGTACGTACCAACCGCTAACCGTATATTGAAATCCTATATTTAATTATACCAATAAAATTATATCAGATCTGCAAACAATCTATTCAGTGGAGGTGTGTGATTAAGACTCTTGCTTAGCGGTCTGTTCGTTGGCGTTGGCCTGGTTCTTGTGTATGATCTTCAGATGAGCGATCATGTTGTCCTTGCGAGTGAACTCCTTGAAACATATCGGACACGGGAAGACCTTCACGTCTTTCTTGTGTGAGGTGACGTAATGCCTGCAGAAATTGCTGATGTGTGTATAAACTCTGGCGCATATCTTGCACCTGAATACATTCTCGCCTTCTTTGATGCAGTAATCCCTGACAGACTCATTCGTCTCCTCGTGGTAGTTGCCGACGTTTGCCATGTTATTTTTCCTGATGGGCGAAGGGAATATGCGTTGTTCCCAATTCGTCTGCCCCAGATCGGACACTTCGCTGTTGACCATGTTCAAGTTGTTCTGTTCCAATTCGGCTGCGAACAGCTGTGTGGCGAGAGCCGGCATGAGAACGGTTTCTGGCGGAAACTTATCGAAGCTGTTCAGTGCTGGATTTAAATTAGAGAGGCCAGAGAGCTGGTTGAACAGCGTGCGTGCTCTAAACTTAGACATTTGGGGTTGTAATTTTTTACTATTCTTTGGCTTTAAATTACGACCTAGTCTTATCTTGTCTTCGACGTCCTTGACGGGGCCGTCCTGGGAGTTGGAGTTCTCGCGGCTTCGGTCAGGATTGTATTTGTATTCGATGTGCTCATTGTATTCGTCATTCTGTTCACAGGCTGGTTCCTGTTTAATGGCTCCATTCTCGATTGACAATATCGGACCGTTTGATGGAAAATTTTGATGAGTTTCCTCTTTGGGCTGTTTATCATTATCTGAAATTTCATAACGATACTTCTTACATTTTGAATTGGTGGTTGTCGTATTTTTTTATATTTGATGATATTATCATAAATTGGAAATATTTTAGTATCCTATGGACTGTGCTAATGTTAATATTATATGATTTATTATTGAATATACTACGATATTTCCAATTTAGCCTTATGTGAAGGAAAGCTATTGGGAATAAGCCTTGTCTGTTTTCCCTTTTCTCGTTAAAATGTATATATGTGTTTCGAAAAATTAAAAGAATGAAATTTTATATCACTGAACCATAACCACACCGAAAATGCCCCTGGCCATTCCTCTAATAGCTCTCCCCGAAAGCAGAAAAGCAAGCAATAGTTATATTTCTTTTGTATAAGTAACAAGCGCTTATTTTTCGAATAAGTAACGTCATAAAAATTTTATAGATTATCACTTACCCCTTCAGAATAAACTTTAAATAAATATAATAGAGATATTTGAATTACACTTCACTTTTCACTTATTAAAAAAAATTCTAACATCAAAGCTTATATCCCAGTAGCTTTTCTCTTTTAAAAATTCATGGTATTTGATTAACTTAAACGTGTTAGGTAAATGGAAAGAAAGATTATAATATTTACAAAAGATAAGCGAAAAATCATCTTCTAAACATTTCATACGCGTTGTACATATATTCTGTTGAGAAAAATGTAATACGACCGATGATTTGATTTTATGTGTCGTAAAAGGATAACTTACGCTAAGAGGTACATACTAACAAGAACTAAGTCCGCAACTAACTTTAATACAAAGCACGTACCTGCTGATTCTGAGTCTTTGCCGGACTGGGGAGCCTCGTTGGACTGTGCGTCGTCTCCTTCGTCTATCATGAGCGCTTCCCCAGCATCCTCGCCCCCAGAGGTGACTCCGTCTTCCGCGTTAAAACTATCCATGGACATTTTGACCTCCAACATTTCCGGCGAGCCACGTATCAGTTGGTCCCCGGCTCTGTTTGACGACGTGTGCGATGCTGACTCAGGGATGAATTCTCCCGGAGGACTCGCGGCGGTGTTGAGGGCATCGCTGGAACTCCCACTCAGTTTCCTTGGTCGGCCTCGTTTTCGCTTCGGTTGCATCAACGCATTGCCCAATAAAGGCATCAGTAGATTAGGAGGCGCTCCTCCGCTGGGTATGCCAGACGCAGGCCTCTTTTGGTGCATGTACGGGTGTATTCTGTGTAATTGCGGTGGCGGAGTGTGAGCGGTGTTGCCCTGTTGCTGTTGTATCAAAGAGTTCGTCAGGGCGGGTATATCGCATTTCTCCTCATTGACCTCTGTCAGCCCCTTGATCCTTAAACTCTCGGCTACTTTCAGAAACGCCGTCAGACGTTCCTGGTCGACGCTCACTTCACCCCGGTACATGAAATCTAACAAGCTCTTCATGTCCGAGTAAGGTACGTCTTTAAGTATAACGATTGGATGTTTCTCTTGGTGATTGACAAACAGGGCTTGAAAGTACGGACTGCAAGCCGATAGAACCATTTTATGAGCTTTAAGCAACTGGCCTTCAACAGCCAGCGTGACGTCAGTGAAGGTCTCAGCGTGGAGGAGCTGATCGAACACCGACAACATGTTAGTCTGGTGATTGTTCCAACGCAAACAAAATCTTTGTGTAGCCATCTTGTCCCGTGTCCCTTCTTAGGAAGATATTATAAATACCAGTCGTGGCATAAAATCTAACGTATCAACAATAATTCAATGATGTATACATAAGTGTTCTCTCGTATTCCATGAACAATACAATAAATCTTTAACAATGAATAATGTTTACTTAGTAGCCATCTTTAATTTGTTTCATAGTGTTAGTGCTAGTGCTGTGACGGGCGCTAGGAGATCTGTAAAAGAAGAAACGATACATTTAAGATGACAGAACGGAAAGCAGATTGTGCCGTATCGGTTGAAGTGACTGATAAAATGTATTGGCAACAAAAACCGATAAATCATAAGTATAATCTATTTTACACAAATAATCATTATATGAAAAGACCTACACAAATATTTTTTAAATTAAATATAATAGTTTGTATTCATCAATCAATCATTATTTTAATCAATGAGTAATGGAAAAATAAAATTATGCTATTGAATTACTTAATAAACAAGAAACGGAGTAGCTATTAACGTATAGGCTTCAAAATACGCAGGTTTATTTTTAATAATGGTAATATATTTGTTTTCTACCTCTTCATAAATTTTTTGTCATAAATGTCACCCGTAATTTTACGTACCTACATAACAATTATTGATAGGTAATTATGACGTATAATTACTATGATTAGCTTAAATCACCTAAATTAAAAATCATTTCGTAACTATTCTATTCAATTTTCTATCCGCTCTGTAATGAAAAAAAACAAAAATATTTTTTTGTTAACTACACCCAATACGTAATTTTATTTATTTTAAGAAGGAAATATATTTAATATACTATAAAACTAAGTTCAAGGATTATTATATTTATATTTTAAGTGACCCAGTAGATACCTATTATATACAATCAAGGTTAAAAAAGCGGAGGGCGCCTCTAGCGGGCGGACGGTCCGTGCATCAGAGAGCGCACTGCAGTAGGAAAACATACGTGTTAGCTAGGTATGTACCTACATGAATATAACTATACCTCTATGTAAAAATATATCACTGCAAAGCTCATATTTATATACACGAACACTAAGAATATACCGAAAATTCCGCTTGACAAAATCCTATCAGAATCTTATAAGAACATTAATAATATAATATCTGAAAACATAATACGCTCCACATCCACAGGTGCCGAGTGCTGACCACGAGCGTTATCTGTATAAACGGGCGCACGAATTATTACTACGCACCCAGCGGAGCGCGTTACATTACGTCATCACAATGGCATTATTACCTACGATATCCACATTAACTCACAATACGGCGAGATAAGAATGCTTCTGCTAACAATTATATCACTTCACTAACATAATGTGACATACCACGCGTATCTGCACCACAATCAACTCGACCCTTTTATGGGAATGAGGATCAGCCCTTCCGCCATAGTCCGAGACCGCGTTTACGTCGCACCCCGCTCACCCGACGACTGACGGGCGACGGCCGCAGCCCGCAACCCCGCGCCGCGAACACGACTCGCTCCGCTACTCGAATATCTCACACAAAAAATACGTCGTCATCATCGAAATGGCGGCAGCGGATACATTCAGCGCGGGGTGCACCTTCACATATTGATTTATTGAAATTTATTGATTTACTCTCGAGCCGAGAACACCCTTATGTTACGTCATTTGCTAAAATAACCTAGCTGTCATTTTTATCTGTCGGGGTTGTCGCTTTTAATGTGGCGTGATTATCGAATGGGGATTTATTTATACATATTATTATCTTGCCTGATAGCGTTATAGGGGCGAGACCGGTATTTCGCACGGCGCTGTTTAATTCAATAATTCGTTTTGTACTTAACATTTAAAAACGTTTAATTCATTCCAATCATTTAATACCTGCGAGCCCTAAACTGACTTATGTCAAATTGATATTTACGACATTAGAGTCATCTAAAAATAAATATATCAAAATCAAAACAGCCTCCCGTCTTCCCGTCGAGTGCGATCCGTAGTTTGAAATAATCCTACGTGGGTTACTCAAAAATTCATTGAAAGATATTGAAACAAACATTGTCATAGACATACCTTTCCATAAATATGTTGAAGGGATGAGTTTTCCACGTGAAAAACATCAATCCATTCGTGTTGTCGCCATGTCAGCAGCGTGTTCTATCTCTGTCGCACACTAGCGGGGTGGGTGGGACGCCTTCCTCGAGGCGATCGCCGGCGGAGATGGCCGATCTCAACCACTTTTCGCAACCGAACGCACCCGACACCGATACGGAAAATAGACCGGGGCGCACTTTATTATTATTATTATTTTTAATATAAAAATACACTCCGCATACACACCGAAATAGAACCTTTTTTATAGTTTTTTTTTAAATTAAACACAGACTCGACCGAGAAATTAAAATTTAAATCCTTAATAATTTTATTGTCAAGGATGCAAGGATGAACGTAAAGTACGCGCGCGTTTTGTAAGTCGGAAGTGTTTTTAATAAAAATGGCCTGCCGCCTCGGCGGGAGGAGTGGCAATGGGCAATGAGGTCGGTACCCTCTCTCTGGCAGCTCGCCCCTCCCTGCCTCACCGGCACAGGGTTAGAAAGTTACTAAAGTGAATCGAGGAAAACGCTGCATGGCCGCGCATACACCGCCTGGATCATGGGAACAGATCGCCCCGATAGGGATGCCGGCTATATATTATGACATTACAAACTTCAAACGTAATAACTACACTTTTGACATGTATTATTATTTTAATTACATAAAACGACACAGGTTTATATTGAAGTACAAAAGGGTATAGCCATGATAGCATTATCACTGGCACTTCTCATTCAGGGCAGGGGCGTGATGGGAGATCTTTGATATCAGCTTATCAGTGTAGATTTATCTCGCATCAATCATCAAAAATGGGCTGTAATAGTCAAGTGACATGAGATCCAGCAGACTAAAGCGTTCCGCTGTACTATCATAACAGATTATTTTATTTCAAATTCATATAGATCACTTTACATGAATAATTATGTTGCTGGCTGGATATAAAAATAAAAGATTTGAATAAAAAAAACTTATAAAATAGGCTGGTTTTAAATAAATTTTTGTAAAGTTGTAAGAAATAATGATTTTATTAACAAACTTATACGATGTTGTAATTAATGTGTAGATTCCCTAATTTTCTGTATTATCTATCTGAAGCAATCTGTTTTTGTACTCCCAATGCTGAATAATTAATTGATATTGCGTACTGTGTATAATATCAATTGAATTGTATGTATCTGACAATTGGGGCTTACATAAAATTATCTCAATCAATACTTTAATTTACATATTCGAATGTTTTTCTTTTTTTAATCATTAATTTAAATAGTATGTTGATATATATTAATAAATTTGGTTTATTAAAAAAATAATTCAAAACGTATAAAGTCAACTGGCGTTTTTAGGTCGCCATTTTGAATAAAACATATTTTTGAAGAAAAAAAAATATCTTCATTTTACGAATCAATTTTGTTTCAGATACCTGATATAATTAATATTAAAAAGATTTTTAATATTTTTTATAAAACTCTAAACGATTTAATTCAATTGACTATTAGTTCATTGCATTATAATGATCATTAACAAAACTTCCGATTAATTATTACCATTATTTAAAATCAATGACTAATTTCTTGAAAAATTATAATTTGTTAACTAGTTTTAAATAGAAAACATATTAATTATACAGTCTTGTTGTTATTATATATATAATTAATGGGCATAGAATATTTTTATCGATCCGCTGTACCGTCAGTGCTGACCTGACCTAGGTCATCGTGTCACTGTAATCTGAAGTCCTTACAGAGGTGACCTGGTTTATAGACTCGCTTGGAGCACAAGGGCTGCATTTTCCACTTAACAGCATTGACCTGGAATCCTGAAAACAGACACCTGATGCCTCGAACATTTTTGTTCATAATTTTTAAACTATTACGTTTTAAACATAAAGTACATTATAAAACTAATATATGATTATTTAATCATCGATAAATATGAGCGAGGATAATGAATTTGTCCTAATTAAATATTTAAATTAGAATAACGAAGATTATTACGCAATTTTCTTACGATAACACGATACGACGTTCTATAGTTGTAGATGGTAAGAAACTTTCATTATTAACGTGCTACAGATTAATTTGATGTTAGTGTAGCGTTTTGTATCGGATTTCCTTAAATAAAATTACTTATATTTTTATTAAAATTATCTCAACAATAAATCTGTATCAAGCTATTATTAAGTAAATCAAATTAAAAAACTGTTAAACTACAATTCTGAAATCTTTTTGAAATTCGGTTCCTATTTTTAATAAATTCTATTTCTAAATAATTTTATAAAATGGAAGCCGATAAAAAATATAACGTTACAATAGTCTTGTTGTTTTTTTTATTCTCATATGTTATACGAGTGAATCTATTCAAATTTTTTATAATGAGTAATCAAAAAGTGGTAGTACATAGCATGATGCGAAATGGCCACAAGTGCCAATGAATAAGCGGAATCTTGGTAACGGCTTAGAGAACGGTAACTTTAAACTGTGAGGTAAAAGCTGCATACAAAAAGAAATCCTTCAGCTTTCTAACGCGCATCTTAACACAAGATAATATCTAAACACCATCGCAACCAAATTTCTTATCATTATATGTCCTTTTAGTTAAAAGTTATCTTACAATTAGCTTGGATAATTGGATATAGGTTTTTTGAATAACTTTTATTGATAAATACGATAATAAAGGAATCTAACTCAGTATTATCTTAAAAAATCATAGGTAAATAACAAATATTAATAAATTTCTATCAAAATCATTAGATAGATATATCTTTATGATATGTAGCGTGTTCATTTCCTTCGTAAGTATGAGGAAAAAAGTTCCGCAATGTTCAAATTATAGATGAGAAATAAAAAATTTGGTGCAGTGGGAGGTGGAAGGGCCCGTCCTGCTAGATTTGAGCCGTCTAACGGTGAGGTTTCGGTTCATTGACTCGATTCGGACGCTCAATTTTCGCTGTACTGTTAGATCTCGGTGTTATAACAGACAGACGTTCAGATCTGTGTTGTTCGATCCCTTAAATTATATACATATAATGTTACAGAACCTTCGGCTAGTCTGGAACGATTTATGAATATATAAAACTGATCGTTTATGAACAAAACCGTTGCGAAATGGTTTTGATAATAGAAACGAAATGTTACGCAGATTTCAAACTGAAAAATAATATTAACTGTCTTGAGAATACTTTTGAAAACATATATATTATAGCTATTGATTACTCGTATTAAATCTAGTTTGATATTAATTTAGATCAAACTAAAATAATTCTGAGATTAAGATGGTGTATAAACTGTAAATTATTACGCGTTTCATCAGCCAGTATCGATTTATTTCGAATGGTTTGAATTCAGAAATAAAACAGTGATATTGTATTAAAAAAATAAAAACTAAGTACATTTCTAATCGAACCTTCTAGAGTCATATCCAATGCGGGGAATGTTTACAGTTAGCATTGCTTTTTATGTGACAAGGGAGTGTCCCTGCCAACTCCCAGTTCTGAGAAGGGCACTGAGGACTGAGGAGCTTATCTCTTATATCTCGTATGTAAAACACGATGGGCGAATGTTCTGCAACTTTAGATATCACTGCTGACCCATCTAGGCATTCGGAAATCTGCATTCGACTGAATTATTCCTAAGAATACAATAAAAAAAATTACACCTTTTTATATTATAGGAATAGTTTTAAATGTATTCGATATTATTATAAATTGACGTAATAAAATCTAAAAATGTATTCCACATGTGAGTTTGACAAATTAAATGGCTGGAGTGTTATTTTTTTTACGTCGTATGTAGGTCAGGAGCCCTTCAAATGCAAATTTCATAAATTAATGCATGCACACACACTCGTTACTCTGGGATTTAATATTTTTTTTGGTTTCTTAAGTTTATTAAAAAAATATATATTCTGATGTTTTTTTTTTTAAACATTAACTTATAAAAATTTAGGAACATTCTTGACAAAATTTTCTAATAAGCTACTACTCTTTCTTTATGGCACATTGTAAGCTTCTAATTTGCAATAATTATTATTTCCGAACATTATCTAAACCATGTTTAATTAAAACATAATATTTTATAATAACTAATGTACCTTATTGGTTTATGTCAGTAAATTTGAGTCGTAAATCCTATCGGAAATATTGAACATGTTTAACTGAAGCAATTTACTTAGAAACAAATAGAGTACTCGATCAGTAAGATTAAACTAATTCTATATCACGAAGACGCTTTCACGCAAATCGATTAACCCTTTATCTAATCTTTAGTTTACAGTTGTTTGTCTATTAAAAAATGTAGTACACGTTCACTAACGAATAATATTAAATTAAATATATATAAATTAAGATATAATAGTAATATTCATTATAAAAAACGTTCCAAGTAAAGTGATCCTTCTGATATTTGTCGCAATGGAAATGCAGTAGAGAAACAAGGTCACGGACTCGCTGCTCTGAGCGACGTCGGGGACGGGGGAAGGGGATCATTGTTCTCGGGAAATTATACTTTCCACTCGCTGTTTTTTTTATTACTATTTTGCCTTTAATTACGTCAACATTTCTACTTAATGTAGGTACTATATAGAACGTCATTTTAGGTTATATGTATTCTAAATGCGTTTTTTATGTCATTATTATTATAGTTAGAACAAGGTTAAAACTATGTTATAATGTACGAGATGTACAGCATATTATAATGTATATTGTATAGTAATTAGTGTGAATGCGGTTCTGAAAGCGTTTAGAAGCGATTCCATTAGGGTATGGCGTTCTCAGGGCAAAATGGCGGTGATGCGGAGGCGCGCGAGTGGTTGTGATTGCGTAAGCTCGGGGCCGATTTCTAGCTCGAGTCAATCGGCTCCCACGCCGCAAGGTCAAATAGGATTGCTTCTTCTGAAGACGGGCGAATTATTACAATTTATTAAGTTCAGATACCATGACTTATATAACATCGAATATAAGCTAATACAATACAATTGTTGAATAGTTCCGCATTATTAGAACGTATTTTTTTAATTAATTATAATTGTCTGAGCCGTAATACATTGAAATGAGTTTATGTTGATTGTTGGTTACTAAAAGTTTGTCATTTATGTTGCCACCTAGTGAAATCCTATCTCCAACCTTTGCTCGAATGACATTTATCCCTTATAAACATAAAAGATATAGTAAACGCAATTTGTACATGGATTAAGTATGAAGGTGTGTATGCATTCTAGTTTTAGTACCGTTTTATAGTTGTTTTATGCTTCGGCGAGCCGATCAAAGGTATTAATTCCTACACGTAGTGCTGCACAAATGATGTATTTCATGTACAAACATAGCTTGTGAGTACACGTAGTTAAATAGATAATCTCAACCACCATACTAGCGTGAGACCTTGGGAGGCGACGCCTACCTACCACGTTAGTAGTTAGTAGGTACTACTGTAATTTGCAAAACGCGAAAATAGCCTCTATTTGGGGATGCCGCAAGTTCTAATATCACTTTTATAAACCACAGTGACATTGCATTGATTGTCTCATAATGGAATCCTGATTTACTTTGTACGTTTTACGAAATTGATACATCATCTGCCATTACAAGATTCAAATAAAGAAAATAATCAACTTAAAATAGGTTTAAAACGTGATTGAAAGTTTTTATGCAATAATTTATGTAATATATCTCTTTTCTTTTATATTAAAAGAAAGTATATTGTAGAACTAAACAGGAACTCGTCCGCGACCTTGTCATTTGTTTTGTCAATTGTCAAATGTCAATCAACCCTGGTATGGTTATTAATTGATTGGATCCGAATAAAATGTAGCTACAATATTTTACCCAACAAAATAACTTATCGATACAAAAATAGCTGTTCGATTTATTTATAATATATATTTATTACAAATAACATTGCATAATCTGTAATAAAAAATATGTATATATATTTTTTATTTCACTTTGACGTTTATAATGTCACGCTTTGGAAAAAACCATTGACAGCTTCATGTATTTTCTCATATTTATATATAGCAGGAACTAATATTTTCGCCGTATATACACACCTCGTGCTAATTCTACAAGAATGAAGCTGTCGTGCAAATGGTAGTTTGAAAGATCAATATTTGTCTATTACTGTACTGTTTTGTGACGAGCGACCAACAAATATAGATCTACGGCGTCTTTGGCGTTTATAAAACTAGATAATATTAAATATTCCGATGATTTATTGTTTGATTTATATAATGTATACTATTAATTCATTTAGACAGACATTTTATTTATATTTTAATAGAATTTAAATGTCACTTATAATTCTGAATGACTCGGAGAAGTGAGACGTAGCAAATTATTTAAATAATAATTAATATGTTATATACTAAATTATATGATTTTTTATAATTACTTTTTCATATAAATACTAATAGTTTGGATTTCAGTAATTTATATATTTTTAAAACGAAAAACATTTCCCACTTATTAATTAAATTATGAAACCCAAGCACTAAGAGCATCAATAAATTTAGATATATTATGTATCTATATATATATTTGTATTCTATATAACCTTTTTTGTATTCCCATGTACCTGTTTCAACGTCCGTCTAGTTCTCAGAGGGACGGAGGTTTTTTAGGCGGTCTCTGCGCACGCGCATGTGAATCCGCGCAGTACAGCAATACTCATAGACAAGCATTAGAAAGAGATGGTGAATATGAAATTAGGGTGGTTATACGCCGGGTCAACGACCTGCAGCGACACGCGTCTCAATGATTTTGATTATTTTGATTTTGTTATATATACTAATAGAATATTACTATGTAAGTGATTGAGAAATATTCATTATTCGACATACTATATGTTATTGGAAATATAATTTTGACTTATTAATAATTTAATGTTATAATTAATTTTAATTTTTTTGTCTAAACAACAGTATCGATAGTGTCTCATTAAGGTATAGTCACAAATTGTATCTGAAAACTTAGTTTGACTTTTCAAAGTAAGTTTTCACACACATTTTTCATCTTTATGACTTTCTCAATTATTTTTTTCTATTATTTGAAATGTAAATATAAATAAAATACAATTAATCGAGAGTAAATAACTTATTCCCGAATATAACCTGTATATATACATAAATATGATTATAAAATTCACAATATTACTATAATTTTACGAAATTATTGATAATATTTTATATCCAACATATCATGAGCCCTCTACACGAGGTTCCCTTAACTTATGACAGACCAAGATTGGACAATGGATGGTAAAGTATTATATTTATAATAAACTAGCTTTTGCCGCGACTCCGTCCGCGTGGAGTAGTGACTTCCGGCAGATTTTTGGTTCTTCCCACATAGTTCCCGTTCTTACGGGGTTTTCGGAATGGTCAACTTCCCGTAGAGTTTTCAGGATAAAACCTATGTTTTTTTTTAATTCACAATGAAATACTCTTAACCAGCAACATATTTATTTGTTTATTTGAAAAAAGATTTTATAAAATTATTTCGACCAAATTAGGTACCATAAAAACGGTTTTTGTGCGTTAATCTTAAAAGATAGACATATACTGTCGCGGACTGTTTTTTAGATCATTAAAACAGCTATTATTCTTTAATACATATTTTTTGTGTTACTTGAACCGTTTTTACGGCGCACGCAACGGAAGGCTTCAAAGATGAAATAATTTCTCCCGTTTTTTACACATTTACCACTATATCTTTGCTCCTATTGGTCGTAGCGTAATGTTATATAGCCCAAAGCCTTCCTTGATAACTGGACTATCCAACACAAAAAGAATTATTCAATTAGAACAAGTAGTTTCGGAGATTAGCGCTTTCAAACAAACAAACAAACAAACTCTTCAGCTTTATAATATTAGTATAGATTACTATGAAAGCTCACTATCAATAATTTCTTGGACATTTATAAAACACCACAAAAATCATTATGTAATTTTGTCATATACAAACAGACGATATGATAATGTCGACCTTCACGTCATTTTTTTATCACTCCTTCCCAAAAATAGTTATAATAATATTTAGATAGAAAAAATGATTTTTCAAAGTATAGTTAATCTACTAATCATTTATCAAATATCTTGCGAAGAAAGTATTTTGCATACAGAATAAAATTTGTGATTGATAATAATAAAACAATTAATACAGGCGAAGTCGCGGGCATTACCTAGTGATTTTTAAAAGTAAAGAATACGCATAATTATAGCAAATTCAGCGACGACCTGATAATTGCATGAAATATATTGTAATTAACGACAACACAAATTAATAATATGTGCTCTGTATGCATAATTTATTGTTTATTAGATATAAGGAGTATAAACTGAATTAGTTGAAAAGAAAAAGCTAAGAAAATATAGAATTATTTGTCGATTTTTTCTTATCAAAGAAATAATTATATTTTTATTGTACTCAACGCCATTCCAGAGATTAAAAAACTATAGAAAGTCATATTACTTTATGGAAATAATACTTTAAACTTATTAATATTGTACGCACGTATTTTATAAATCTGTAATTACAAGTGACATATTGTATTAGTCAATAATTATGTCATTACAATATAAGGATAAATATTTTATCCTTAAACATGCATCCACTTACAAAGATATAACAATGAATCATATCAAAGAAGTTTGAAATCATTTTCCTGGTCTTTAATATTGTTGATAGTTGTTTGTTACATATGTTTACGACTTTCGATTTTCTTATTCATCTCTCTTTAATTAAAGATTTACAAACATATCACGTACAATAAATAAAAATAAGGACGTTTTTTTATTCAAATGCGTAATCAAAGATCCAACATCATACTGCCAACGTCCTCAAACAGCCGAGTCAATAAAAACTTAAATTTTTAAGTAAACGCATGGTAGACGGAAATAGACAAATTTTCGGTCCCCCGTACAGCCTCTTGCCTTTCTCTACAGCTGGGGCCATCGCCTCCGATGGTTTGGGAGCGTAGCCTTATTGCGCAAACGCTTCCCACGTGCATCCGAAAGGCGCACTCATCGGACCGTTATTTTTTCTACTTCACAACAAGTTACAGCGTCATTCATCTCGTAAAATTGGAATGTTTAATTAGAGAAAGGGCGCTCGTGTTGACGAGAAGTCGCGTTATTGCGATGAGGACCCTTGTATTAAAACATTTCTGATAACGACTGTATTTAGTAGAATGAATCAATACGACATAGACTAAACATTGTTCAAGCACATATCAATAATGAGTAAAATGTATTCAATGAGAAAGTTTACTATAAATGATAATAACAACATTACTATATAGTTCTAGTGTTATAAAATTATAAATATACATACGATTCCTTATAACATGGACATTTTAAATCACTATCGCAATTCGTGAGTAACCCTGAGGTGCGGGTTGCGCGGGCGACGAGAGGCCCCGAGAGGTGACCACCGCGCGTCGCCCGCTCCCCTCCCGCTCCCCTCCCGCCCGCTACACCCTCTACACGTGAGGAAATTTTAACATCTAATATCAAGCCTTCCAACACATTAAAACTTGTATATAATAACCGAACATACCATATTTATAGTTGTTGCAGACGTAACAAAGGGATTTTGTATGTGTAATGAAATATGCATTATACAAAAACAAATAAATATTAATTTATTTAAGTGATGGCAGAATGCATGTATACACGTGCGTGATAAAAAATAGTACGAAAAAATAAGAACTATGATTTGAAAAATAAAAATGGCGCGCGTAATTCAGCGACCCTGAGATGACGTGTCGCTCGGAGGCCACAAATAATGCGCCCGCGCCGCTCCCCCGCCCTTCGCACGAGAAAATTTATACTTATTATTTTTTTTACATAACAGAAAATTACAGGTCGCATTGAATTTGCAAATTTATGTATGCATCCGTAATTTCCTATCCTCGGCACGGAGCTATGAATATGTAAAATTAATAAACATGTTTGTTTGGGTGTTTATTTCTGTTTTCCACGTGTTTCGAAATGTTTTATATTCATAATATGAGAAAATTTGGAACACGAATACATTTGAATACGTGATAATCAAGTTTACTTTCTTGATACTCAAGTTCAAGATTAAAGTTCGTCGTGTTTGAAACATCCAAATATTGTTTATTTTCAAAAGCTAGCCCCTTATGAAAATGTTAACACGTGCGTAACATTGGCATAATAGCCCTATTTAAATAAAAATAACTATGTAGAATATATGTTAAGAGAAAAGAAATCTGCTTCAAATTTTAAACCAGTAATTATGTAGACTTTATGAATATAAAAGAAACTGTAGTTACCGACACCGCTATTATAATCGTCACTTGTTTTATCATATAATTGATGCTTTAAAAAAACAATGCATTTATTAAAATTAACGGACCATAAATAGGGTATATTATATACCAAAAATTTATGCACATATTGAATACTGACACATTTTCATAGTTTGATATATATACTAATATATTATACGCAACTTATTCTACCAATCGCACTTCAAAACACGGAGATTTATGTCTTTAATAGGTAAACTCCAAAAATATAAATAAAAAAACGTAACAGATATTTCTTGATTATAGGGCGATACGAAGTTCGCCGGGTCTTCTAGTATTGATATAAAAATCAGTTTAGTTTATCCAAATATTGCAGTAACATCTTGCTTTTTCATATAGTTCTCATCAGTATGAAGAGCGCTTCCAACTCTTCAAGTTTAGTATATTAGTGTTGTGTATATATATTTGTAACAGGACGCGAGGGTCTCAGCTCATATCGAGGGTCAGGGGTCATGATAAGCGCTCTCCACTCCACTAACCTTACAGAGCTGATCGTAAAGATAATGCACTACACTCGTCAGCTAAAGATTTTAGTTTCTCACACATTTATTATAAAGAATTATTAAGTTTTTCATATATTTTGTGTTACAAACTTTACGTTCTTTTTATATGTATGTTGGTGATTTGATTAAAACTGTTCCTTAAAGGCTAACGCCAATTAATATTTACGTTGAATCAAATAATAAACAAGATTTGTTTTTCTTATATGACATTAGTTTATGTTTTGATATTCATTTATGTACATGATGGAGGAAATTTCAGGTCAATGAATCCCTACTAATATTATAAATGCGAAAGTAACTCTGTCTGTCTGTCTGTCTGTCTGTCTGTCTACGCTTTCACGCCTAAACCACTGAACTGATTTTAATGAAATTCGGTACAGAGATAGAGTTGACCTTGAGAAAGAACATAGGATAGTTTTTATCCCAGACTTTTGAAAGGTTCTCTTGGAAACGCGATATAACCGAACTCCACGCGGCGAAGCTGCGGGCGGAAAGCTAGTAGGTTATAATTTATACTAAAGTCATTTTTGATTATTTCCTTGCGGAAACGGGTATTTTTAAGTCATTGAGCGCTTAGAAATGCTTAATATGTGGTATGAAAATGAGTGACGTTTATTTTTTCCTCTGAATTTTAATAAAACATTTACAGGAGTGATCTCTAGAGTCTAGGGCATTGGTTTACTACAAGTTTGAATTGTCACACTGCATGATGAGCGTTTGAATTTTTTTTTGAGAAGTAATAGCCCATGATTGTATCAATTGAGTTATATATTTTAAGAATTTAATTACGTTTCCATAGGTTTCCTAATTATTAAAATAGATTCCAAATTACTGCATTGATGAATTCAAAGAAGTGATGTTACACTGTAGTCGAATAAAAAAGTCAGACAAATAACTTTATACGTAAATTTTATTATAATAAGATAGCAATAATAAAAAAGAAACTGTAAGTGATTTAATAGTATTTCTTACTTACTTTAGTAAATAAAATGAAGTCTTCAACAAATTATTCATGAAAAATTCGAATGTCTACAAAGGATTCGCGGCGTTTCCATCAAGTGGAAACAATTAAAAGTTATTTTATTCTGATTTTTCCGTCATGAAAATCAGAATACAACGGATACTGACATTTACCAGATTACAATCGGGGTCGCATCAATGAGAGGGCACGGGTTCACCGGAAGTCAGCTAGCGAGGGTACTATTTGATTGTGATGCAAATTCCCTATTTCCGGTGGGGCACGCAACAGGTGGGGGTCGCGCCACCGAGCAATCACTACCACTCATATTGACAATACTGATGTTACTGTTTTATATGTACTAATAATTAAATAAACTTTCTTCGTAAAATATAAAAAATCATTATATGTATACAGTGTGTATAGCCATTAAAAACAGTGGACATTTTTTAAGTTATAGCATTCAAAGAACAACATCATTCGACTTACTACATATAAACCGTTCTTAAATTATAATACACAAATAAAAATTAAAATAAACTATTTGAGATAATATAGAAATAAAAATAATTAATAAAATGTCTATATTTAACGCACTGAATGATGAGAAATTTATAAAAATGAACAATTAACCTTCAATAAAAAAAAAATCACGAACGAATAGGTAATTGCCATTCAAATATCCTTTTCCGGCGAGGGTGTAGGGTGGTGTGCGTACAGCCGTTAAAAATAAAATGCCACAGACTTTACACACGTAATTGTTTTCGTCGCCCCGCCATTTTATAAATAGCGTTGGTCAATTTTGCTTCCTGTGATATATGCGGTGTTACAAATTAATGCTCAAAAACTATATAATTCATTTTAATTCTGAATTTATTAAAAATAATGAATGGCGTCAGCGAAAAGTATGACAATGTTTAGTATAATTTGCTTTAGACGATAGAAAATAATACTTATTATAGTATTTACAAGTCCTCTTAATTGTCTATATTCATAACAAAATTAAAAATAAACATAGATTTCTGAAGTTATTATTAAGTTGAAGTACTGTTTAAGTTGTTACATTATCTGTGCTTAATGATTTAAAATCATACAAAGAGTTTCTGTAAGTAGCCTTACACGGTTCACGTTATCTTAAGTAATGTAAGAGATGATAAATATATTGAATGCATCCAATACATCTTGTTACGTCACTAATTGAATGTCGTACAATACATAAACGATGGTATGTTTAATTTAAGACTGCATATAAGTATGTTGAGTTCATCTAAATATGCAAAATAATAACTTTATATAAGTATTCCAAGGAACGTCACCCAAGCGTGCGCAGACGCAGGGGGCGGCCACCCCGGCCCGAGGTCGTTCACCTCTCCCCCCCCGCGCCGCCAGCCCCGCGGGCTCCTCACAATCACAGCCCTTTGTGCTCGGAGGGCTAGCGGAGGGCAAGGACCATTTGTTTCTTTGTTTTGAAATACCTTCCATGTTGAAGGGGTCTGCAGGTACTCGGCTCTGGTCACTGGAATCTTTGTTTCGGAGAACGAAATATCTTAGAATTTAGTACCATTGTCACAAACGCCTTTGTTTACAGATTATATTTCATGTATTAGTTATACTTATTATTATTCTATATAAATAAAATCGTCAATTGTGTAAGTCTTCAGTTTCATATTGACACCAAAATAAACATTTGCAAGCAACTGTACGACAATTAAGTGTATGCCAAAAATGTCTGATATAAAACCTCAACTTAATTGTAAATTAAAATTCCGAGACAACGAATTCCATGAGTGAGGTACGTTTAAAGCAATTTATTTCGATTTGTCCGCTTACGAACCCCTCTTATTATGAATGGGAATAAATAAAATAGGGTTATCTAGAGTTTGTTTCCTTTGGGGTAGTTACTGGAGCGGTAACTAACACAAGTAGCGATCCATGAAGCAACCCTGAACCATCACGCTAAATGATTTTACCGCATTGGGAACTTTAACGGACAAGTGTAATTTATAGCTATTAAGTTTTCGATTTTATAGCTATTCGTTTCATGAACACCGCGACCCATTTAGCGTAAATCCGCGAGAGGCGTACAATAATGTATCATTTACTAAAACTAAGAACGAGTTTGAATTCAAAAACATTCTACCGATGAAAGCGGTAAAGACTTTAAATACATATATCTTAAATATTCCAATTAATCTAATCGTATAAAACCCGTACCAGTGAATCGGTAACATGCATAGTATCTGAACAAATCCTATCGCCCACGAACGATCGTGTAATAAATTTTTTCATTAAAAAACACCCTCACAAAATAAACGGACAAAAAGAAGCACCCCACGTCAAGCCCGCATACCGGCGGAGCAACTCGATCGTGTCAAATTGAACTGAATTTAGTACATCACAGTACCAATTACGGACAGACATCACGGAATTATACATACATACAATTATAAACTTTAAATTCAACACATAAAATACAATTTCCTTTATAACCAGTACAAATGTGTACAGTTTGTGAGGGTGCGAATAATAGGGGTTTGTTTCGATGAATGAAATAATTTATTCATATGATTGTAGATTATAACATGTAGGTACCTAACATTGAAATATATACTTTATGTTTTCATTCGTTCGGAACACACGTATTCAAATGTTAATTAGTACGGGAAGTACCTGTTGCTTTTGGAGAAATTATATAAAAATTAAAAAGGTTTTATAATTACCATATAACAAACAGGTCTAGTCCACAGATTATATAATGTCAATGTCATTATTGACATTCAATTCTATTTTATTCTACATTTTTGAACAACATAATTATTTTAATATATAATTCAGTATTAATGAATTATTATTGTTATTTTTACTGTATTTTTATGCTATGTCCATTTTTATATCCAAGCGAAGTGGTCGTCTGTCAGTAGTCTAACAATCAATCAAATCTTCATGAATCGATGTCATTTCATTATCAACGTAAGTAGGTTCTGAGGACGTGATGTCTTTAATAGACCAATACACGGTACATATTACAAACTTGAGACGAGACTGACAAAAAATACACAGAAATGCAATTTGTATTTACAATAGAGAAAATGTACTGTAACATAAACGAGGTTTTTGCAACGTACATGTAAGGATAAAAATATAAAGAATTTTGTGATTTTTCGTCATTTAAATTAGTTATTATATATTTTTGTAAACAATGTCAATGTCACTTTCGTTTAGTCTCGTCTTAAAACCCTTTATAAACACTTCTACAAATATTTTATTCCTACTTAAAGTACAAACGTTTTATTTATTCCTATATTCAGATTATCTTTCAGTATGTTCTGTTATAGCATACATTTCCAAACTGTTTAACAGCAACATAAACTATCGACTGACCAATCGACATTCCAAAACGAATACAGTCTGTGCAAGTTTTGACATTTGCCCGTCACCCGATGCGTTTTGACAAATCATTTATATTTTATGAGTTTCAATATGTTTTATCTTCAGTTCCTTTGATAAGATTGTAACAGCGATCAAATGGGGTAGAATAAAGTTACACCCACACGGATATTGTATAATAACCTGTAACTGAAGCACCCTCTATGCTTATCGCTGGGTCGCGGTGTCAAACGACAAGTGCTGGTTGGAACAACGATATACAGATACTGGAAACGATCATCAACTAATTATAATAAACAAACGCCTAGTTTTGGAATACTTCGATAGTTTAAAATATGTATAGGATATTTTCATAATACGTAACTTCTTTGTATCGTATTATGTATATTAAATTTTCTATTAATATCACATCATTATCTAAGTACAATTTAAATCGAACTTCTTTTAATAATATTCATATATTAATTCTATGTTTTACGTTCATATTTCGTTCTATTGAATGTTACACTTGTTTTGTCAAGAGCCGCTTCCATAGTGTGTGTATCGTGGTGGTGACGTCACGCAGTCATGGCATGTCACGTGACAGCACGAGTGCCGACATGGGGAGCGCGCTCATTCATATTATTGTATATTTTGACGCGGTCTGGTGGCCATAAAGAATGACAAACGTACGTAAATACAGCTCGGACATATTTAATTACGATTTTTAATTAAAATTGTTACATTAAGACCGGTCATGTACTTAATTTTTGTGATTTTTTTTGTTGTTCAGCGCCGGACATTTTTAACGTCTTTTTGTAATATGAACGGAGTGAGGTAAAAGAACATATTGTTTTCGGGAGAATCTAAGAATTGAAACAAATTTCTGACGATAATACTTAGGTATTATTACGAATTGTATGCTTTGAAATGCTAAGATTTTCAACTCCATACTGCTTCGATCTTTTATTAGCACTATGAATTTAGTAACTTGCAAATTTTATTGTATTTATTTTATAGACATACTAAATATAAAAAATATTTTATTAATAATAAAAGCAACGTAAAGCAAGTGCAGTTTCTAATTGAACTACTGTTATAATAAACATTTCCGTACGACTATGTGTATTTCAAGACGTAATTAGACCGAGGTATAAAAACAAAGTCCTTTGTTCTAGCCACATTATATCTAATTGCAGCACAAAACATCTAAATCTTGAAGAAATCCCACGACTCCGTCCTCGAGGGGACTGGGAATGGAGGCGGTTTTATTTTTTTTAACATCGTCCGAAGAGGGATGACCGTCGCCTTTTTGTTTTCGTTTTAAAAATATCCAAGTTTTGGCTCTGGTGTGAATCGTTCTAAACTTGATTAAATCGTACATATATTAAACTTATTACGTCAGTAATAATTCTTTTTATTATGAAACACAAATTTAGAAATTGTCAGCCTTAATTAATAGTATAGTTGTGTTATAAAAATTTCCAACAATAAGCTAAGTAACTGTTTCAAACACAGTTAGCTTTCTCTCCTAGTATATATTGTTTTACCTTTAGCCGGCACACTCGGTTAATGTTTACTCACAGTTTTTATTGCCAGCAAAAATTATTGCCTTGCGGTTGTTGATACTTATTATAACAAATAAAATTACATTTTTAATATATCCTTATACTTTAAATTTATTAACTTAATAAATGCAAATGATTTAGTTTTTCATATTTATATGGCATTTAAAAAACTTTTTTATCCGCCATGCTTAATAATGCATAAATGGAATGACTCTTATAATGGATGGCTCACTCCCTGACCGTAAATTCATTAAAGGCTAGGGAGAGCTAAATATAAACATGGATCGATAACTGAAATCACTGATGCAGTGAATATAATAAAAAAAAAAAACAAAAAAAATCTCGATATATTGTCTATGCTTTCGATCTAAATTGGCTATGGTATTGTTTTTTAAAACAAACTTGTGACTTATGAAACAGTTAATTGAAAATGTTTTGAAAACTAAGTAGAGATATACATTATAAATAATAGCCATTAAATTAGCTTTATATTAATTTTATAATGTTACAATTTAAATGGTTTGTTTGTCACACATACAAAACATATAGAGCTTGCTGTTCAGAATAACAATGAACATTTGATAATCTAATCTGACAACCCTAGCTATATGCGGGTATTATCAGGGAGGTGCCACCCCTAGGTGTATACAGGTGCCCTAAAATAGATCCTACAATATTATAATGCATCTGCGCGGATCGATGCTCGTCACTGTACACGAAAAGTCAATTAATACCCGTATATGTTGACCTAATTGATATATTCCGGGTCCCATTTATACCTACTATAACTACAGTCGCTGTACAGAACACGTGAATTTCAAAAGGGAAGCTAGAATTAATGGGATTAATTAATATTTTGTATGTTTTGTATAATTAATTTAGTAATAAATGATCCTTAATAGTAATTAAAGTTTATTACTCTGTGAGGTAATGTTTAATTATATATAGACTTGGTTTAATTCGATAATAATTTAAAATTATGTGAGTATATCTTCTCGTCTGTCCCTACTCCGAGATGTATATGTATATATTTAAATTCTTATCTTTATATATGGGTAGGTATATGTATTTGTAAGAAGTAGCTTTTTAATTCAAACTTGAATTATTTTTGTTTAATTTGTTCATTGCTCTGTTCACATACAGTGCGTGCTTATCGTTGCCAAGATGGAAATTTTTTGATCTTGAGGAAATATAATTTGATTTATCAATCGTTTAAATAATAATAATAGTTCAAAAACTATATTTCATTTATTTTATATAACGATTTTTGTTATAAAAACAAATTAAAAATCTTTTTATGAACGTCTAAGCACTAAGTTTTCTAAGGGCGAGACATTAATATAATCAAAAAATAAAGATATTTTAAAAATTGTACCTAACTAAGAAACATAACGCAATCGTCACGATATTATACAACACCGTTGGTCTAGAAAATAATAAACAACATAATAGCTAATATAAATAAAATGTAAACAGATTACAAAACTGAAACATTCCAATATTTATAACAGCTATGAGTGGAGAGCTTGTTACATTCAGTTGCGTATGCGGTATGATATTTGGTAATACGTGAAATGTCAATTATTGATGAGCGTTCTAACACGCGGCCATCCATATAGTCACCGTGGAGGTGGTCGTTTAGAAAGGTCGCTACACGGGGCATGCACCTGCCAACAGACCAGAGCCACTCCACACTCATCGCCGTGACGCAACGCAAACAGGATCCACCGTCCAACAAAAAGTACCACGGCCACTATTTCGAAACTCGCGCACCTAAATAGAGAAAGGCATCTATGTACATCATTTGTAGCTCAGCTAGTCGCAGCCCACGGGGTACGGGGTGAATGCCCTTAACCTCCTCCGTCCTCCTCCAGCATAGCTCCCTCCCGTTCTAGCGTGCGAGAATCCCTCTTCTTTTGACTTTGAAAAGAGGGCACGTATTTCATTGCTATCGATCAAAAATGGACCTTAAAACCGTATAAGACAGTCGAAATTCGCGTATAAAACTCATTACTGTGCTTAGTTAAGGGTGTGTGCGCACGCGCATTGCGTTTGTATTCAAATGAGGACAGTGCGTTCCGCGCCAGAGAGCACTATGATTGTACTTTTTTAGTCCGTGAGCTGTAATCAGCTACAAGGAAATGGCCATCCTTAAGGGTAGCGAGGAGGTCGAATTGAGAACAGCATCTCGTTAAAGCTACAATTAACGGATTGTCGCACATAGTCCATATGCTTCTCTATCAATTTATAGTCATAGTTCTCGCTATTATTATTTCAAATATGTTTATTTTTTCACACACATTAATCACAGCAAAATGAGTTCTATTTCAATGTGTTACGATTTAATTCCATTATATTGTGTTCTATGTATGATGCATGTATTAACTGGTAAATATGCAAGCACGTAAATAATTATTAGTAACATGACACAATTCGCAATTAGGACATCAATCATAGCAACTACGAGTCCATAATGTTTTATATACAGAATAATAATGGCGACACTAAATGTAATGATTAAATGTTTTTGTGAACATATTAAAAATGTTTTAAATTTTCAAATAGATAAAATACAAAGTACACGTTTAAATTGAAACATACTTTAATCTTCTTCTTCCTGGCAATTTCCCAGGTTTAACCAGGGCTAATAACATAATTTAGTGTTTTGACACAACTTAACGTTTTCATTTAAGATATGTCATAATAAAGTTCTGAAAGAGAAAAAAAATATTTAAATAACTTTTAAAATTTGGTACACTAACAAATAGTTGGTGCTATACACATCGTTTGACAGATATGTGATTTATTTAATAGTTACTCCTGTGATTATAAATTTATCAGCGTACGGAAGAAAACAACTTGATTCACTCGTACAGATCATGAACATAACAAACTTTACTTGATAATAAGAATAATATAAATAAATTGTAAGATAAAATAAATTATCCATTTACATTATATATGTAGCAAGAATAGCTTCAAAACTAAAATTGTACGTAAAACCAAAGCTTTCTTCTGCATATTAGATAAAGATATTCAAGCTCTAATACATACTATCTATTGTACATATGTGATGTATTCTAAGCTATTTGCTTATAAAGTTTTATTCTACACGCTACTGAGAGGCGAAGGTGATGTCAGTATTCACGTGGGCGTGACCTTCGCAGATCCTAGCTCGTCTGTTACCTACGATACAACTGATTAGTACCTACTTGTACAAAGGACTAAAGAACAAGGTTACTGAGACTGAATGTTACAGTGAAAAATTAACAATACTGCAACCATGGAAACTTTCGGCGAATTATCATGGTTTACGTATATGGGTTTATACATTTGAGGCTTTGTTTTTATTTGATATTAAAAGTCTCTAATTTAAATATCATGTGAACCTACACACGAACATTCTAACTTCTTCAAAGAATTAACTGTATAAGTTCCTATTGGCATCCTTACTCACTTTCAAATATTAATATTAGGGCTCTACCAGAAGTGGTTTAGTATTATAACTGTAGTCTACCACATCGTTTAGATATCGTTTAAAAGGTTCATACATAGATATCTTCGCCCACTAGCACCGTGGGCATGGCTCAGCAATAAAATGTTTCTTTTTATGTCTCCCTCGTGTAACGCGTTTGAACCCGATTGCGTAAGTTACTCATGTTTACCAGCGGCCAGTACCCTCTTTGAGGAAGTCAAAAACGTGTTTCCCCTATTATCAGACGAGTGTAGTTTACCACAGTTTGATCTAAGGAACTTTTGAAGGTTTCGTCATCATATAAAACTGAATTATATAGCTTTCATCGTTGTTAATCAAATAAATATCATTATAGCAATAGATTTTAAAACGCATAGTACATTTATTGAATATAAGTGGATTCTGTGATAGACTTTCAAAACTTTCTAGAATCCTTGAACACTAAGTGAAGACGACGGAGATTTCTCGCAAAAACTTCCGAATGAAGCACAGAGTTTCTCTGATGTTGTGTGGATGTCACCTAGAAGATGTTACGTCTCGTTCAACTCTCAGAAGTTTGAGTTCTATCAGAGAAAGGCAAAATAATAAAGTGATAAGTGAGAACGATACTTAATAATTTGGTTCATCTTTTTGACAAAGATTGAAGTCAATTTTTTTTGACAAAGGTAAAAGTCGGAATAATCTCCGAAAAAATTCAAAGTATGGTTTATTCAATCATACATTCACAAGTGTTCAGTAACTTCAAAACATGTTGCAACTCTAAATGTTGGTGGTCTATGTTGTTAAAATAGTTGACAAAAATTTTCATACATATCGCTTCAAAATACCAGGTGAAGATCATTTCTCTCATTATAAGAGTAGGTAAATTAAACAATTCCACGTATTTTTATCACGAAAACAAAAATTAGGTTAAAATTATTTAAGTAAGTTTTATTAAACGAATCCATAATAAAAATAAACATATTTATAAACTCTTTGAAACGAAAATTGAATGAACCAGAGTTAACGCGAGAATTTGTGTTATTTCTATATCTATCTTCAAATTATACTACAAAAAATAATTAAATTTTAAATATGGTTTATAACATATATTTATAATGAATACAAACAAACACAATTCAAGTATTTTGCAAAACGAAAATCAAAGTAATTTCCTACCAACATGTAATAAATATTGTTTAACATGTAATAAATATTGTTTATGTAATAAATATAAGATATTATACTCATCTCCGTATATTAAGTAGTTAAGTAGTAGTATTATACATATTATGTCAACAAAATCGTGAAACAGAAAAAGTGGAATTCCGTAGATTTTGTTTTCTGAACTTTATCATAGATAAAACATTCTTGTTTGGTAAGTTTCTTTTAAAATCTTCTTATATACGCCTATAACTCCTTCCAGTGGGAAGACTCAAATATTTTTATTTTCATATTATTAATACTAATTTCAGATGAATTGAAAGAGATCCAATCAGAGCTATAATAACCTAATTTAGAAATTATCGTGTAATCTCTTGTTTTCATGACACAATATAATGGCACATATTTTTAACATAACATAGTGAATAAATGTTATAAATAAAAAATAAAACTAGATAAAAAATAGATTCCTGTGATTCACAAAACTTTTAATTAAGTACTTTTACATCCTTTTATTTGTTTTTAATTTGACAAGTTTTAAATTACTGTTTACAAAATCAAAGGCTGTAAATAATTAACAGAATCACATCAAGAATTTCAGCCTACCTACCGCAAAAAATACTTTGGCGGTAATCAAAGTCTTTTAGTTATAATTCATGTAAAATATATTTCGTAATCTATAAATAGAAAATATTAATTATGTTTCGAGATCGGTTGAATCTCTATTCTTTAAAACTAGAGCCACGAGTGCATTGTTTTTTCTTTATTGTAGGATTAGCACATATATAAATTTATTGAAATAATCGTTAATTATGATTCAATGAACTTTTGATGCTGATAGACATGTAACGATTTTGCAGTGACATATCCACAGAGCAAAAATTGATTTCAGACTCTTAAAAATGTATATGACTCCAACTTATAAGAAGTAGCAATAATCGGAGCTATTTTTTCCAATGGTAACACTATTTTCTGTCTAATCTAAGGAATAATTCATCAATATCCTTCAATTAAACGATCATTTAATTTGGATAATTTAATTTAAACGCTGGCAACTTCAATTTATACTTCACATGAAAGTACTGTAATCGCGGCCTCAATAGCTTTTATGTGAGACGCTTTATATATGTTTTTTCTATTTGTATCTGTCTAATCTCATTTTCATCTTTTGCGAGTCAAATAGAATTTAAAATTAAGACACAATTGGCTACTTTAGTAATATTTTATTGCATACTAACATTTTTTCTTGGTGTCATAGAATAAAGTTCCTTCGTATTTCTTGCAAAATGTTTTTTTATTCATATGAAAGCATCTGTTTTTGTACTCAGCTCCGGGACAGTAAGCTAGCTGTGGATGGTAGCAGATGTAATAATTACTTCCGTTGATTACTTTGAACATTTTTAGACGACTTTACAATCAGCGAGCTATTGGATGTACATCAATCGTTCGATACATTGAATTCCTAATGGCTGTAATTCGATGTGTTAATAATCGTATTTCTATGAGATTGTTTCTACTTAATTTATTATTGTAATATTAATTCTCAATGAAAAGAATTAAATATGTACGGCGTGTTTTTGAGACATTGATTACTGTCGCACGATGCTATCTATTACATGTATGCTGTTTCGACAGAATAAATGTTGTCGTTTTTATATTAATTGCTTCACTTATAGTGTAAGGAATGAAATTATAAGTACCTTAAGCTCAAATGAGCAAAGAAAATGTATAATTTTTTATTATCGTGGTACATGATGTACCGTCGGCCTCAATTCACCCCGCTGTCTCCATAGTTTCCATTCGCCATCGCAAAAAGTTGTGAACGGAGCCACAGGCGGGGCGGCGATATCAACTATCTTCAATTACGACCAATATAAAATGATCTGCGTTCTCTTAAGTGATACTCCCATTTAGTCATGATATGTACGGGTAGAGAGGGAGCGTGAAGACCGTCTAACCTGGTCTAGATTTAATGACACATTGTTGGTAGTACGAAGAACGGTTCGTGATATTGTAGTTCTTATGCGATGCGCAGGCGCACACCGTTATCCTATTTCCTCCCTCTTCGGTTTATTGTCGATAGTTAATATTACATTTAGCGTGTACATGTGAAACCGAACGTAATGAGTCTTCGTCTTAGACTTTCCATGTTGTAAATTTAAGATATTGTAGCATTTTGCGAAATACGAATCAAATTTCTCACCAATGTTTCGTTCTCATTGTTCTTTATTAGTTTTTGAAATGTTTGCTATAATTTAAATATTAAATACATCTTTAATTAAATAAGATCGTTGCTTAAAATGTTTTTATTACATATAAATAATATCTGATCAATTAATTGGTCGTCGATGCTGCAAAATTTGGTCATTAAAAGATAAGCTGTTCTCTTTAAATGTAGATATTACAGACTCTGTCCGAGCGATAAATATTAAGCATATTGAGTTGCTGTAAATTCAAGATTATATTTCCCATATTGCAGTAAAAAAATACAAACATAATTTTGACGTTATATACTAATTTAGTTCAATAAAATTGTACACTTACGATTAGATTATCTTCGTAAGCGATTGTTCCACTTTTAAATAAACATTATAAAAACATCCTGAATTTTTCAGATGTACTTTTAAGGCGTATTTACTAAGAACTGGCCTTAACTGTTTGTGATAAATCAAAGGTCTACGAATAGATGGCTCATAAAGGTGGCCACAAAAGCCGTGGTTTTAGAGCCCTTCAGAAAGTGTGTCGACTAGCCCCCCGCCCCTTCCCCGCACTCTCCATTGGAAACGCCAGTGTATGCATTATATAGTTTTCCTACGAACTGAGAGCGGCTACGTCGCATATGTTTCTAAAAAAACAAATCTTTCACCAGTTTTTCAAACATTCTCGGTAAAAAAGAAAGTATCAAAAACCTCGGGACATTTTTACTCTCGCCTATTTCGACGCTATTTATTTCTTTCTTTCACTGTTGTCATAGTGTGATAATATATCTATGCATCTTCCTACATCTCAATGACAATAAGGAATCTCTAATACATATAAGTATATCTATACTTAACACTAAATGTACTATCATAAATTTTAAAAGTCAGCACAATGTTCCTAATGAATAAAAGATTTTTGCTCTGATAAGATAAATTTAAATTAAAATAACCTATTCATTAATTAACTATATAGGTTAAAACCATTACAAAATCAACATTGCTACGCGTTAGTATTAGTGATAAATAAGAGGCGATTAATGAAACAAGTTATACTGAAGTTTATCAAACATTTTTAAAACATATTTCAAAGGTCTTAACTCGTGTACTTGGTCGAGGGCAGTGGTCCCTGGTAGGGGGGGGACGAGTTGCGCAATGCATCACAATAACGCGACATTACGTGCTCACCGCTGCGCCCGCGCGGGGTCAACGCAACTACAACCATTGTCGCCAGGCGCGTGCATCCTATATTACAGGTTAAAAAATGATATTTGGAACTTCCCAATATATATTACATTTAACTATGTTTAACAATACCTCATATAACAAAAAGCGGGTCATAATTACGCTCTAGTTACAAACATAATCATTCTTTTTCTTTTACGTGTATTGGTTGTCAGATACATATTGATTCTTACCTTACAACTGAAAGCTTATATATGTAGGTAGTTAATATCTAGATATAATAATGAAGAAGAAAGTAATGTTACAAATACTAGTGTTAGTAGTACACGTTGAATACTGATTCCACTGTTGCCCTTGATACCATTTTATGCGAACGGAATTAATTGGCTTGATCGATGTATTTGCCTATACAGAGGGTAAATGGCAAATCAAACCTTGTTTAGAACATTGATATAGATTTAATACGTGATGTTAGATAATATTTCGTATATTTTAGTATCTCTATATTTTTTAGATAAAAAACCATTGGCTATATTGGAAAATAAATACATTTTTTTTCTAAATATGTCATGTAAAACAAACCAGAAGCTGTGTATAAATATAATATGAAAACAACGAGCATTCTTGTTTAAAATTACTGTTCTTGATGTCTATACTTTAATTCAATTCAAAAGGTATATAATCATTTTCATCTAAAGAATTTCTTTTATTAGTACAACTATGTAAAAAGCCTTATAAGTATACCTAACACCATGATAGTTTTAGAGCGTATCTACCCGTCTACGCAAGGATGCGCAGGCGACGTATCTTTTTAGAAAGTGGCACGTGTCGGGGTTGTTCACCCTACGCAATCCGGGTCACGGGTCCCCCCGCGCGCCCCGCGGACCACGCAGCCCCCCGCGGTCCCCCGCCCGTACATTACTAGTCCTTGATAAGGAAACTTCATTGACACCATAATCGAGAAGCGGGTCGATGGATAAGGCACTCCTTGTGAGATATATATAGGTGATGTATATCACGGACTAAATGTTAGGACTGTTATCGATGTTTCCTACATAGATATAATATTTGGTAACAAAGATATGGCGTAAGATTTTAGTATTGTTATAAAACTTATTCACATCATCTTGCTCCCACTGTACAGCTTATATTTATGTATTTCTCTTGGTTTAAACTTTACTTAGTCTTAATAGATGTTTGAAACTGAGAAATCTAAAAATTGTATAGCGTTGTTAAGTCCCCAAAGAAATATTTTGATATAGGTATTTATCTTCAATGCACAGACAGCTATCATTTATAATTTCATTATATGTATATTTGGATTATAATTTTAATATATTCAGCTTATATAAGTTTGTGACGAGAGGACGTGAGACGTGTGGCAGTTTGATAAATCGAGCCACAACAATAGATTTAAAACCAATGAACAATGATCATTGTCCAAAACTGATCGAGGCTTCCATAACATTAAGATTATATGTATATGAATTAAATCAAATAAGTATGGCTATACAATATACAATGTTTTTAAATTCATTTTTTTAATAATGTTGGTTTCAATAAATTGCAACCAAAAAGTATTTAAGGTTTATGAAAATTTAAAAAAATTATTATGTCACGCTGTACTACGTGCCTGTCAAAATATTTATTCATTTTGGAGTTTTATTTTTCAGATTCTCTAATTTTTTCTTATTTCAAAATCTCTAAAAATAAATTAAAGTATCATAATTTTATGTAAACATCGTTTTATTTTTATATTATGATGATATTTAGTCTGTTATATTCATTTATTCTGTTAAATGACATGTTTAATTTTTTCATCTGTGCTATAAAACCTTAAATGAGTATTGATGTTATAAATGTCAAGTTATAAAAAGCACTTTCTATAAATATTTGATTGCTTTATATTTTTAAAACCCCGCTTTAGACGTTTCCATCCTTAATTTCCAATTTCGCAAGGGTTGACACTTTAGTCGAGGCAAACAAAAATATACTTAAAGTGGGTCTCGCTCCCGCAACTGAGAAACTAGGTCGAAATGATTGACTTAATTCTCTATTTGTGCCCTAACTCCTCGCCATACTTAGGAGCTTTCAGATTATCTTAATAAAAACTCATATATAATTCATATTCATTTATAGATAGTAATCTAATTTTATTCATATTTTATTAAAGTAATATTAAATTATATCCTATGCTATGACATGAGAAATATGATATGCATTGTCATACGATACTTACACCTAATGTGATGCTTAAGACAAACACTTTCCATACATAAATCATTAACAGACTAAACACGTGTGTGTCATTAGAAAATACAGACTAAACATGTATACATTTTGACATATTGTAAAAAATAACTATATATTAATCTATATAAATCAAATTATAACCATCATTTGAACGATTCAATTGTATTGGACCTATTTTTTGTTGTATAACCAATGCTTTAGCTAGTTTAAATGAGTATTTTATATTTATATCAGCACTTATGATGTTGTCCGTCCGTACAACAAAACTCTTTCCCAGCGGAGAAGTTAGTCGGGGTCCATTGTCCGCCGCAGTTCCTGATGAAAAGGAAGGCTTTTTCCCTGTAGACATCACGCTCCACTGCACCACAGATGACGGGTCCCGCGCGCGGCAAATACTTGAGTATCTAGATTATATTACAATATATATTATGAGGATTGGTTTTAGAAAAAATATCGAATTTATATTTAACGTTTATACAATAATAAAAAGACTCTTCAACCGATGTTTTTTTATCTAGTTGTAGTGCATTATCTTCGGTTATTACAATAGATCGAAAGTTTCAACAAAATGGCAATACAAAAATTAGGACGAACATTTATTTTTAGAGAAATAATTTTAATATTTTATTATATCTGAAGACATTCACATTCAAAGAAAGTGCACAAAGTTATAGCTCGACCGGCCAATGGAACGGTAAAATGTAATTAAATGAAAATCTATGAGGGAAGTGATGGCCAGCACGTTATATATTTTATTATCTGCATATCGCTTTCTAAAAACGTCTGTTCACAATGACGGTCTTACTTAACAGAATCTGTCACGTATGTTTGGTTCTGAACGAGATTTTAAATAAATAATAATTTACGACATACTCAAAGAATAACAATCACAGATAATAATAAAAAATCAAAAATCTATAGCTGTATGAAGGCAGAATAAAGTCCAACGTTATCCTCATCGTCAAATATGAATAAGTCTAATCGAACTAATATCTAATTCAAATCACTCTATCGATTATTATTCATATCATAATGTTCATACCACATCCAGACACTTGCTAATGCAGTGTTTAAAGCCCCCGGTGCCGCACGGCAGGCTGGGGCTCTCCGTGTCGTACGTGACCACAGGCTCGCCCTCAGGAGGTCCTCGTGGTCTACGTCGACCTTCCCTTATACCAATTTGCTGAGACATGAACACGCCGCATTGGCATGACTCTAACTGTTAAGTAGAATTTATTTTATAAACATTACACTCAACATAAAGGTGCTGTGACGTTTTGGTTATATTTTAAAAGTAATCATTCATTTCATATAAAAAAGTTTTAATGGAAAATCTAATAAATCATTATGAATCATATGCATTGTCTTTAAATCTATACTTGTCATTTCCTAACCAGTCATGCGGTACTCGTAACTGCAAATAAGGTTCCTTCAAATCAGCCATTTACCATAATAATTCTAAACAAAGGCTTAAAGGTGGTAATTGGTAGCGAATACAGAATACATTTGAAGCTTCTAATTATTTTAGTAACAATGCATTTGAGTGTAGTTAATTTGTTTTAACATTATTTACTGCTTAACATTTCGTAATTATAAGTACATATTGTAAATAATTAATTTTAAATCACAAAGATTATGTACGGTACGCAAAACGAAATATTTCTTTTTGTGTGAATAACTGTCACTATAGTAGAACTGAAAGGGCAAAATGTTAACTGGAAAATCTTTTATTTCAAATAACATTTGATGTATTACGTAAGTGTTACGATAGAAAGAGACCGAAGTTAAACTTAACAGTAAAAGTAAATATGAAAACGCATACAAAACTAGTAATTTAGTCGAATAAAAAAAAACTATTATTTGTAAAATGAAAGTACATATTGTATTGTATGGATTTGACTGTTTACACAAGCCTACAGGACCCTTATATTACTGTAGTGAATGACAGACTCTATTACATGGTCAATTTACTAACAAAAATAGTATTGGATTCGGATTCTAAAAACGACAATCCCACGTCTGGTATGTGCTTGTCTACCAAATAAATCTTCGCTTTGTTACTAACTCCACATGTCTTTAGATACATCCATAATTATTTTTTAAGGAGTCACGAAGTCAATAGTAGGGACTGTTACTTTAAACGCTATTAAATCCCAACCATGGGAATGTTAATGAAATTTACCTCATCAAATTCCTCATCAATATCCGTCTCAATTGACTTCAAGCTTTCCAACTCGTCTCGCTTCAGTTTCTTCCGGGCTTCGCTCGCGATAGCTAACCACAAAAATGCGGCAAGAATTGCCCAACGCCGGATGCCGATCATTGTACTGATGATAAAGATATCAAAATGATTATGTTAATAACATATTAACCGCAATGTTTGTATTTTACAAATGCTCACACGTGGTAACTATTAGCATTTGGAAAATAAATACTAAATTCTTCTTTAAGAACTTGTTTTCTTATTTCTTAAAAACACAGTTTGAAATTGCATGTTGCGGTATATTCAAAGAATTAAATAAAACAGCAAAAACCAACAATTAACAAATACCGACAAGGCTCAATAAATTTATCTGTTAAAAAAATAATTAACACTTACCTTCTCTTCCTTTGCAATTTTAATCCTATTTTCCCTTTAACCTTACGGCCTCACAGCCTTTTACATCCCTGACACAAAGACCTTATTTAAATGAGGTTAATCTGTGGCTGCATCTATTTAAATGAACGTCAAAAGACATTTATCGTTGTTCGTCATAAAGGAATGCTTACTCAGCTTTCGTTACGTGCGAATTACTTGCATTGAATCTCGATTTTATAGCCAAAGTACGTGTCTCCGAATGATTGAAATCTCGTGTCCGCAAATACCTTTGCATAGTCATATGATAAGACGATTTCTAAAATTTCTAGATGACCTGCCTTCTGCTTAAGATCACTAACTTCCTTCAAACATCTACTTACTAAGTAAATTAAGTTGGTAAAACGAAGGAATACATTGAGTGTGAAATATAAATATGTAAATAATTTCAACTAGCATTCAATATATATTTTTGTGTTTTATATAAAACCCTTAAAAATGTCCTTTCCTAATTTATTTAAAGATAACATCCCACTTTCTGTTTCTAAGTATATAAAAACTAAAGAATTTTCATAGATTCTCTGATAGAGGTGTAATAAAAATCCATTTCATTGCTATTCGTCATGAGACGAAACCTTTTAGCATTCAATGGATTCACCGTGCAGGTGCCAGGTCCATCGTGTTGCAGGGAGAGGAGCTTCAACAGTACCTGGGACTTGCGACCCAAGTGTAGGTTTAAGGGGCAACTATCAAACGCGCTCCTCTCCAAGCTCCTCTCTCTACCTACCAAATATGAAAAGAACCTACAAGGGCTGCCTTCGACGTACGCTCCAAGAATGAATTAATGTGAGTTACCTCTACCGTCTACAAATCAACGACGAACCTATTTCGAGTTAGTACGTTAGTGAGCTCGTAATATTTAATGACCTTCATGGTATGATCTTTGGAGATGTTGGTTTCCAAAAACACCGTAAGCTTTATCATCACAACGCGCTTTAAAACTCGCGAATATAAAAATATGTCTGGTCTGGAGGCCGAATCTTAAATATCCTCTTGGAATCAGCGCCAGTGACTAAATGTTAAATAACGAAAACAATAACTCTAAAATTAACAACATTTAATATACAGTAGAACCACTAAGCCTATTGGTATCAAAGTCTATATAAGCTTCAAACTATATACACCGTCTGTAAATAAGATCCGTAGCAACCTTGAAACTAAGCCTCCACTTGCTAATTTGATATTAGCTTGATTATTACCTCTATCGTTTTATTTCTACTTTGTTTATTATAAAATATACCATGTTTTAATTTACCTTAACATAATTTTGGATGTTATAACATCTATGGAAAATATGATATCAAAATATAAACGAATATTAGTTAAAAATTCGTTGGCGTTAAACGACAAATAACAAGACTAACTGATAGACATTTTCATCTCCTCTGCCCGTGATCAGGATTTATGTAAAGCAACAGAAACGTCGGGAAACTGTTGAAATAAATTAATAAAATACGCGCAGTATCCGAAAAAAATAGTTTCATTCAATCAAATATTGTTTGTTTTGTATCCTAAGATATTTTATTTCGTTTTACTTTTTTTCATTCACCTATCACATGTTGCATTACATATTTTCAATGTATAAAGAGCCTTATTGGTGTAGAATCATTTATACTCAGCCTTTAACAAATAACCATAATATATCAACAATACCAAACATTTTGGAATCAGGCAGCTAGTAAAATTTTACAAAAATGAAAATATGTGCATACATACCAGTTGAATTGTTTCTTTATGTCGATGGATACTAAAAGAAATACAAACACCAAAAACAATAAAATGAAAAATAATAACATTTGATAAATTAATTTATTAAATAATTAAAACATACAGAAAAAACAAACTTAGAAAATGTATTCTAAGATTACACTTATATTAAGAAACACAAAACAATATTTCCTTTTCAAGGACTGGCTTCAAGTCTAATAATACTGATAAATATGCATGCAATATTACATAAAAGCCTAAATATTTACAAGCTTTACAGAATACATCAAAAGTAACAAATAAAACACATTACAATATACATATATAGTGGAAAAATATTTTTCATGTACTTCAGAACACATTTAGGAAGTGTTTATATCGTTTTAGTCTTATTAATAAATAAATTTTTACTACATTTTTATTTTTTGATTATTTGTACATATAGATTATTAAAATTATTGAGCTGTTTCAATATATTATCTGTATTCCGTAAATTACAATTTTAAATATTTTTAAAGTTATGTTACAATATTACATTAGTGTTTCTTTATTAATCAAATAATCAATAAATTTGTGATGTCAGTCTTAGTTGGTTAATTGTGATTTTTTGTATCTTAAAAACAATAAGGACAGATTAGAATCAATTTTATAATTGTACTGTTGATCATTATTATATATATTTTATTATCTGTGGCACTTCACAATGTTATACAGTCTTTTATATACTTATAGTTCACAATCCATAAGTTTTAACAGTCTTTAGCGAGCATCAACTTTGCTTCACCTTCAAACACAACCTTTTTTTCTTCTTCGACAATACAGAAAAATTTAACCTTTAGTATTTTCCTAACATCAACCAGTTCCACACTTATAGTCAGCTTCTCTCCGACAAAGCATTTATTAGGAAATTTCATTGTCTGTGACACTAACACAGTGCCAGGTCCAGGCAGATGGGTTCCGATCAACCCAGCGACAAGTCCATTCAAAAACGCCCCATGAACTATTGGTCTTTTATTGCCGTTATTCTTATGTAGATAGTTATGATCACTCGTCAAATTCGAGAATGTATCCAGATCTTTCTGTGTCAAAGTTTTCTGTATTCTTATTTTATCACCAGCTTTGAAAGACGCACGACTGAATGTTGATTGAAACTTACATATCTTCTGATAATTCTTATTATTGATGAGATATGGAAACCTATTTGACAACATTTTATTCATTGTTTCTCTTATGGTTTAGAAACTTTTTTTATATTTTCTAAAAATATAGATGCTAAATTAGATATAATTTGATTTTCTGATTTAATAAGTGCTTCAATAGTATTAACTGTTTTTATGTCATGTATTTTATCTTTTGCATGACTGTCGTATAAATAAATAAATATTGTGATAACATCAGCTAATGTTTCTTCATGATTAGAGTTGAGTAGAATGGAAATACGTTCAATCGCTCCATTATTCACTAAATAATCAACATTCTCCGGATCTGTAATACAGAGGAAGATGTTTGTATTATATGAAAGTATGTACTGTTATTTTCAGTGATTTTATAAGTGACATTGGGTGTTGGTACAATATCAAAATATAATAATTCTGTGTCTAAAATTAATTGCAATAATAATTAATTAATAATAACATTAGTTTTTATGTTTATAACTAGTAAAAAAAATTTGACAAGGATTTAAAGGAAAGAAAAGGTAATAGAATAAATAATATAATTTTTACCTATACACAAGTTGCAGATTCCTGCTGTGGCAAAATGGAGCAGTTTACCGTTGTTTTCATTCTTCAGCACATGGATAAATATATCCAAGACACCGACATTTCTTATAAAGCCGTAGTTTATTGGGTCGTAAGCAAAGTTAGCAAGATTTGCTAAAACTTGTTGTTTGGCATCTGCAATTTTCAAGAAGAATATGAATAATAAGAGAAATATGGACAAAGAGATCTTTTTTCCTGAAATGTTACATACCAAACGATGAAGAATTAATGTATTCATCCACTAAAAGTGATAAGTAACTTTCGCGATCCGTTCCATTTTCTGGTGTCCTCTTTTTTAGTTGCGTTTTACTGCTAAACATCGAGTTAATAGATAAGCTTTATATAAAGAGTAAGTATACTTGATAGTATTGGTTATATCAATGAGATATATGACTTTTAAAACCCTTGGGCTTGAAATTATTCACTTATTCAATAAATTTAATTTTGGAGACTTGAAAGTTGAATGTTGACATATAATATAGGTAATAGGATAGGTCACTTTTGACAATTTATTTATTTTTTATCTTTAAAAACTAAAAATAATATATAAATTGTTACAGTTACCTATATTATACATTGATAAGCTTAAACTATTTTTTCCAGCTATGCAGCATTTGCAAAAAAAGAGAGAGTACTATTACAACTAATAAAGAAAAATATGAGAAACAAGGTGAACTTCAGCTTTAATGTATAATTTCATGTTTTTTGTGCATCCCATTAACAAATCAAATACATATTTAAAAGTGTTTTTAAAATTCTGTTTTTATAATTCCGTAACTTTTTGTATATAAAATAAAATCTTTTTAAAGCTATTTTAATAAAATAAGTTTTAATAATTCCTTAGAGAAGTTATAGGTATTGTTAAATATTTTTTTTTAGTAAAAATTTTGTTACTAAATGGTAATTTATGATCACACTGTTTTTTGTAACAAATATGACAATAAGAAACACTTCATAAATAATACCTATCTGCTTATTTGAGACGCGTGGTTTTGACGTGACATTTAATTGACATTTTAAATCTCGGATCCCGGATTAATATACATTAGGCATTAGTTAAAGAGTATTATTTATAGAAATGTGCACATTTTAACTTAATTATTTAACTGAAATATTTCACATTACAATGGCCAGTGTTCCGAATATTGCAGGTAAATCAAAATATATATTTTATTACAAATTGATTTAAACAGGTTACTATTTTCATATTTTTTTTTTCTAGGACTGACAAATCGGAATTTATTCCGCATCGGTTTTCAAGAACCTTACAAAGAAGTAGCAGTGAGAGATGAGACGACAACAAATATACGCAGTTTCATATTCAGCCCTAAGGGGACATATGTAGCTTACAGGACAGATAAAAAGTAACTTAAACTCTATTTTATTTTTAACTACTATAAATTTCTAAGAGATTGTAGTATAATTAATAAACAATAAATATATTTGATATTGTCATACATATATAACATTCATTACTGTTTATTTATTTTTAATTTTAACAGTTCATAAATAGGTATAATTGTTTTTAGAGCTGAGATTCTGAAATGTGCTGACTGGTCTGTAGCTGCTTTGATAGAGGGAAATTATAAAGAAATGTTTTTCTCACCACTGGACAACTATTTCATAGTTTGGGAAATGTTTGCTATGACTAAAGAAAATCCACAGGTAATGTAGCCAAATTTTCACCTAACTATAATATGTAATATATATTTGTACAAACTAGTAGAGATGAAACAGATAGTGGTTTCGATGGATACCGGACACTAAATGCGATGGGCACGGCACACACACTGTGAATCCATTGAATGCTAAGAGGTTTCTTCTCTTAACAAGCTGTGAACCTAGTGTGAGAGTTATATGACCACTGAATATATGGCTCTTCTGGCTAATTTAAACACATTTTTTGCAACTTGTAATTTTTAAGTATTAAATATTAAAAAGATATATATTTTGTGGTATCTTTTGCATTATGTAAAATAATGAGTTTCTTTTTTTACATTATGAAATCTGGCTAAATATTGAATCATTATCCAGCAACCATTCATAGAATGAAGTGTATTCCTGATAAGCCAAATATTAGATTGTTACCAAATATCGCACCTCCACTCAAATCCCTACTAATATTATAAATGCGAAAGTAACTCTGTCTGTCTGTCTGTCTGTCTGTCTGCTACGCTTTCACGCCTAAACCACTGAACTGATTTTAATGAAATTCGGTACAGAGATAGAGTTGACCTTGAGAAAGAACATAGGATAGTTTTTATCCCAGACTTTTGAAAGGTTCTCTTGGAAACGCGATATAACCGAACTCCACGCGGCGAAGCTGCGGGCGGAAAGCTAGTAGGGTCATAAGTCAAAAATCCCAACTTTCGAATAAAACGCGTTTGAAGTTAATGCTAACTTTACTTTTTGGCTCATCACTCAAAAACTGTGAAAGTTACTGCAATATGATTTTGAGTAAGTTATAATGATTTTTGACACTCAACAAAATGGTGTAATAGATTTTTGGAATATATTTAAAAAAAAATAACGAATTACGGATGAAAAAAACGAATAATTTACGAAATATTGACATCTATGGATAAATAGTTGAACTATGGACATGACATTATTTGAGATAAGATTTCGAAGTTTTCTGATTCCAATAGTGCAATAAAATTGAATTCAACTTTTTTTGAGTTGTGACACTATTTGAGCGGAGGTGCGATATCTTTTTCATCTCTATGAACTTAATAGTTTAAGTGTATAAATATTGAAATATAGGGTGTCCCAACAAGAACGCAATTTTTAAATTTTAAATAAAACACTGATATTAAAAAAAATATCGTGAAACTTTATTATATCGTAAAGTAGATAGAATGAGGTTATGTATGGAACAAGATATCGTGCAGATGGCCGCCGCGGCTTTGCAGGCACACGCGCTAACTTTGAATGAAATTTTCTAGGACCGTTTTGCATAAATACTGCGGTATTTCATTAATACTGCGTCCAATTTCCTCTTTTAAGGCTTAAGTCGTCGTCGGCTTATTCGTGTGAACCATCGACTTCAAAAAACCCCAAAGAAAATAATCTAAAGGTGTTAAATCGCACGATATAGGCGGCCTATTCTGGTCTCCAAAACGGGAAATAACATGACCAGGAAATGACTGATGCAGCAATTGAATTGTTTCTCTGGCTGTATGACATGTGGCGCCGACTTGTTGACACCACATGCCGTCCACATCCATTTCTTCGATTCTAGGCAAGAAGAAACTGGTAATCATTTCACGATATCGAACACCATTGACTGTTTGCGTTGTTGTTATTGTCTTTACATCACTAACAGACTCAGTTTCGGCAAATTTATTCATTAATCTCTTTACAGTTGACTCTTTTTGAGTAATTTGCGATCTGTAGCCGCAAAACTTTCACCATTTTGGTAAAACAATTTTACAATGAAAATGCGTTGTTCATTCGTGTAGCGCTCCATTTTTACAAACCTTGTACCTTCTACAAGCAAATAATAACAATTGTTCAAACGTCAAACAATCACGCTTAAAATGGAGCCAAAGTTAAAAATTGCGTTCTTGTTGGGACACCCGTTATAATATTTAATATACCTCTTACATGTATAAAGAGATTATTGTTAAAATATTTTTAAGTAGGTCTTGAAATTTTATTCAAATTATATATATTTTTTATTTTTGTTACTAGGGCAAGCCAAACCTGCATGTCTTCAAATCATCTGATGGTTCAAAGGTTGGATCATTTGTACAGAAGAATCAAATTGGATGGTAAGGGCTTCTGTTAATAAGAACTTTATAATAGCCTCATTTCATAAACATATGCATTTATTATAATTTTATTATATAATTATGTAACTTTTTTGACTTTGTATGCAAAAAATTTATTAAGAACATCAGGAAAATATCGTGGTAATAACTGGGTTATGAAAAATATGTTAATAAAAAAATTTAATGCCAACTTTTTTACTTTGATATAACATTGAATCAATATAATAATTTAAGATTATGAAAAAAATAACAGTAATAAATAACACCAACACTTTTCTTTCAAAGGGAACCAAAGTGGTCGGCTGATGAGAAACTCTTTGCAATTCTCGTTAACAACAGGGTGTTGATATATGAGGATGTAAAACTTGATCACTACACCCACTCTATCCAAGCAGAGAAGTTACAGGCATTCAGCATATCACCGAGTCTGGCACCAGCTTACTATATATCAATATTTACTCTCGGTAAGTGTTGCTCAATGAAAAGTATTTAAATGAAGTAATATTTTTCCTATTTTTAATTAATTATCTGGGGAACTGCTCTGGATTAAAAAATCGATGGTGGTAGATGATTAATAACAAAAAGTACAGACAGACACTCACATATCGTCTGCCCGTGATCATAGTTGCTGAAAAGTAGCCCAGAGTTCGGGACTCGGGAGTATGTAGTTTTTTTTTATAAAAAAAAAACCCGCGTAGTATATCCGAAAATATTAGTTTTATTTAAATGAATAAAAGTCGCGAAAGTCCTAGATCTCATAATGTAAAGTATGTTCAATATATTATACAGGATGTATGAAAAACTGTGTCAACCCTTGAAGGCATGTATACATATAAGTATAAGCTTATTATAAAAAATAGTATAACTTAAAAAATATCAAGCAGAGGTCAGTTGAAGTGCATAGGCAAATAAGTTTTAAATCGACATTATTCGAAGAAATGTTCCAAACATCTGACTCATACAAGGTCAAGACACCGTATAGTCGCGACGGCGCATGCGTGACCATTGACCGCAGGCGCCGGGCCGCCGGCGTTATTATTACTATTCTGTTAGTTGTTCGAATAGAGATTTGAAAGTGTAAAAATTAGTTATATCGATAAATATTCTATCGACATTTTCAATATTGCTATAAATAGTTATGCTTTTCACATTAAAATAATTTCATTTAAAATAACTTTTATTAATAACTAGCTTTTGCCGCGACTCCGTCCGCGTGAAATAGTGACTTACGGCTGATTTTTGGTTCTTCCCACATAGTTCCCGTTCTTGCGGGGCTTTCGGAATTGTAGAGTTCCCGTTGAATTTTCAGGATAAAACCTATGTTTTTTTTTAAATTCACAATGAAGTACTCTTAATCAACAACATATTTATTTGTTTATTTGAATAAAGATTAATATTATTATGTTGATACAACTTAAACAAATTATTTCGACCAAATTAGTTACCATAAAAACGGTTTTTGTGAGTTAATCTTAAAAGATAGACATATACTGTCGCGGACTGTTTTTTAGATAATTGAAAGGGCTATTATTCTTTAATACATATTTTTTGTGTATCTTGAATCGTTTTCACGGCGCACGCAACGGAAGGCTTCAAAGATGAAATAATTTCTCCCGTTTTTTACACATTTACCACTATATCTTTGCTCTTATTGGTCGTGGCGTAATGTAACATAGCCCACAGCCTTCCTCGATAACTGGACTATCTAACACAAAAAGAATTATTCAATTCGAACCAGTAGTTTCGGAGATTAGCGCTTTCAAACAAACAAACAAACAAACAAACAAACTCTTCAGCTTTATAATATTAGTATAGATAAATATTATAATTTGAAACTTGTTCAGGTAAATTAACTACATATGTTGTATTATTAGGATAAATCGTTAATCTATTTCTGTTAAAAATGGTGTTTTACAATCAAACATAATATTAATGTTTGATATATCAAAATAAGTATCGAAATAATATGAATATTAAATATTTATTTATTGTTATGATTTTTTTAAATATCGATATTTTCAATAATGTGAAAGTAACTTGAAGGTCGTCACTAGTAGCGCAGCAGCTGTGATGACGTCATTGCGTGTCATCGTGTTATACCAGGGTTTACAAACATTTTGTTACTCTACATATAATAATCATTTAATATTTAATTTTATTATTTTTATTGAAGAGTTTGTAAATGTAAGTTGTTTTATTCTGTTACATTATCGATACTGATAACGTAGTTAAGAGGGTTGACACAGTTTTTCATACACCCTGTATAAATAATTGAATATTTATTAGTAATTTTCTTTTCAATGCAAGTACATATGTAGCTCATTTGTATTACTACCCTAACGGATTTGTATATGAATAATGAAATTTGTATTACAATCATAATATTGCAAACAGTTTATAAGAAAATGTACCATGTTATTTCAGGTAAAGCTGGTCAACCATCATTTTGGCGAGTGTTCAAGTTCCCAAACTTTGATCTGACTCAGTCGGTTGTCAGCAGATCCTCGTTCCAAGCTGACAAAGCAACATTTCACTGGAACAGAAGAGGCACCAATGTGTTTGTTTTAACACAGACTGATGTATGTATAAATAATGCTTAAATTAACAATATTGTCTAAATTAATGATAAAAAAGTATTTATATGTATGACTGGCAGAATGGATTTGATCAAGTCTATGTATTTTTTTGTTAACTTTTTGAATATATTGATTAATTAAGTGAACACAATGAAATGGCTTGTCTTTTATTTTGGATGAATTATATGTGACAACCAAGATTTGTAAAAAATATGGTATTTAACTTAAAACGAAATTGTGATAGTTCTAAAGTACGATATTTATTTATAGGTTGATAAGACTGGTGGTTCATATTATGGAAAACAATCTCTGTCTTATGGAGATGTGAAGGGGAATGGAGGAAACATGACCTTCAGTAAGTTTATTAGCAATCATAGTATTAAGCCTGGTCTAGACAAATTTAAAACAAACTATGTCAATATATTTAATAAGACTGGTTTAGAAAACAATATAATAAGAATTTTTATTCAGAAAGCTTTTATTAAATCATAATTCGTGTTGATATATATAAATTTTATCAAATTTGTTTGTTACCCAGGTAAAGAAGGTCCTATCCACGCGATATCCTGGAATCCTGGTAACTGGAACGAGTGGGTCGCTGTTTACGGACACGCCCCCGCTAAGGCGACCATATTTAACGCAAAATGCGAGCCTCTCTTTGAATTCGGCACAGGAGCCTGGAACGCCATATACTTCCCACCTGAAGGGAATCATATCCTTTTAAATATGTACCTACCATTGTTATAATATACTTACTAATGGACCTGAGAACGAACAATGACGTTTTTTGGCCATGTCAAAAATGTCATCCCGTGTAGGCAGATAGGCAAAGGTGATAATTCGTTTTGAATGCCAACCAATAATTAAGTAAGTGATTCTTATCAAAACAACTAAAGAAGGCAATATCTCTCTTCTTAAACGATACTGGCAAGGTACAATCAGACATTTTGGCCACCGCCGGCGCCACTACTAAGTGACATTTATATTAAATATGTATAGAGTACCTCAAAAAACTTTATATTTAGCTCAGTCGTTAAATTTCCTTATTTCGTTTAAAGTTTTTGCGTAATGTCTTGATATAGGACCAGGACCATCCCTACTAATATTATAAATGCGAAAGTAACTCTGTCTGTCTGTCTGTCTGTCTGTCTGTCTGCTACGCTTTCACGCCTAAACCACTGAACTGATTTTAATGAAATTCGGTACAGAGATAGAGTTGACCTTGAGAAAGAACATAGGATAGTTTTTATCCCAGACTTTTGAAAGGTTCTCTTGGAAACGCGATATAACCGAACTCCACGCGGCGAAGCTGCGGGCGGAAAGCTAGTAGACCATAAAACAAGAGCAATAGAAGTTATTAGAAAATATACATTTAATTTGTACAACAACCAAGTTACATTTCTAAATCCCACATATATGATATCACACTGATATCTTCAATAAACGGCTCAAATAATATCTAATATAACCAATATATTTATACCAAAAGATAGATAAAATTTCCTTAACTGCCCTGCACTAGTCCTGTTAGGTGGTTTTGGTAACATAGCCACGGGTCATATATCAGTGTGGGATGTCCGCGGATATAAGAAGCTCGGCGAGTGTAGCGCTCCAGATACCACCAGCCTGGCGTGGGACCCTCGTGGAGAGTGCTTCCTCACAGCCACCACGTACCCCCGACTGACAGTCGGCAATGGGTAAGATTACTATGGAATATTATAGAATACATCGCCATTTGTCCAGGTTCTTCTTCTTCTACCTCTGAATTTCCCAGCTTTTAGCCAGGGTCTGCCTTACATGTTTGTTAATAGTTTTGGCAATTTTTTTTTATGACCAGCCGCCTGCCTGACATCAACCCTCTTTGGGATTGCATTAATCAATGATGTCTAAATACTCTTAGAAAGTACGTATGACTCGGAAAAATCACATCGGTACTTGCCAGGATCAAACCCGCGCCCTCATGCATGAGAGGTGGGCCTTTTAACTATTAAGTCACCACTGACTTTTGTCATTTGTCCAGGTTCTATTAGAGAATTATATATAACTGTAACTATAGTTCATTTTTTATAAGCTTTTGAAGGTTTTGTATTCAGTTTTTTTTTATAAGATAATCGGTATAGTATCGAAAAGAAATATATATAAATTATTATTAATATTATGCTCAAAGTTGTACTAAATTGTATGTATATATATATTTATCATTAAGTCGTAACATTGGAGACTCGTAGAATTAACTCGCATAAATTGGATCTAGCAGGTAGATTATTGGATAACGCATGTAGCTGTGGAATTATAATGATTGCCAAGACTACAAACAAAACATTCAGTAGAGGTGACTTTTGATGTAATCTTCTTATGCCTTGTACATAGATATCATGTAAATCAAACCTTTGTGAGCCATTGCTTTTACATAAAGATTTTGAATTGAAGATTGAATTCCTTATAGAAATTTCTATATTTTAAGAAGATTTTACCTTAACAACTTTATGTACATATAAATGACTCATATATTTCAGTCATTTACAGCGATTGTGTGAACTTATCGATATCTTATATCAATAGACCATTGGAAATATTCCTTGTGAAATAAAAACATATATCCCTTGATTCTGCTTCCAGGTACAAAATTTGGCATTACACGGGAGCTCTCATGCATAAAAGAACATGCGAAGACAAAGAGAATCTTCTGTCAATCAGCTGGCAACCAGGGAATTATCCGAAGAGTGATCTCTCCAAATCGGTGCCAAAGAGTATAGAAGTTACACCGAAAGCCACAGCGGCGTACAGGCCACCAGGCGCTAGGAACAAACCCTCTACATTCACCTTCCACGAACATGAGAAGCCACATAAACCTGGTCAGGTTGAAGGTGAATAGATTTGTATTATAAATGTCTCATTTTAGATGTTGCTGCGTTTAGGTCCTACTGTGCTATAATAGTTTCTTTATAAATATCCCTTCTCTTATTGAAACAAAAATAAACATGCAAGAATGGATCTATTTAGAGTGTTATCAGAAATTAATAATAATACTAATTTAAAATTTTATATATATATATTTTTGTTTTTAAATAGCAACACCGTCAAAGCAAGCTATAAAGCAGAAGGAAAAGCGTGAAGCTCGCAAGGCCCGTAAAGCTGAAGAGCGTGGGGACGCGGCGCCCACGATCACGCCCACGACGCCCACTACTCCCAAAGCACCCTTCGTGTCTACTGGTGATCCGGAAAAAGATAAGAAAATCAAAAATCTTAACAAGGTAATACAAAAAATACAATTTGTAATTACTAAATGTGGTACGACTGAAATAGGTAAAATATTACAATAAAACTTTTATACATATAAGTAATTTAAATGCTTTTCATTAAAATTTTAGAGAATGAAAAACTTAGATAAAATTTAATTTAACATGCAAGTTGCAACTATATCAAATATTACTTTTTTCTTACCCTATGAATAAACCATACAAACATGTTTATTCCAGAAACTAAGTGACATTGAGAAATTAAAACAACAAAAGGCGTCTGGAAAACAATTGGAGCTCAATCAACTGGCTAAGATTGAAAACGAAGCAGCCTTGCTACAGGAACTGGCTCAACTAAAATTATGATGCTATTGAAGATAAAACAGAATGAAAATATTATATAATATATATATTATATGTATATCAACATTAAATTTAAGGAATGTTTCTTGCTATGCTTTTAATAGCTCTGTTATTTTTAAGTCAAAGACTTAATTTTTATACTGCCTTAGTTTATTAATAATCTGTGTAAATGAATATGTTTAAGAGGTTATTTTTTTACTAGATGATTTGAATAAAATGTTTTCAATATAATTTATATGTGTCAAACTTCTGAGATTTTCAAATTTAAATCTCATCTTCTGCTTAACTTGCTGTTGTCAGATTAAAATATATTAATTTTTAATATAAATATTTAGTTTCATTGAAATTTTTCGTATTCATAAGACAGGCCTCATGTATTTTTTAATTTATTTGCAAATGTCAACATCTGGTCGTAGAGCCAACATAGTTTTATAAGAAATATAATGTTTTCTAGTTGCAGCAGTTATTTTTGCTTAAGTCAGTTTCTTTCATTAATTTTGCATTTCATTTTAATTAATAATAATTATTATTGAAAAAATCATATCCATAAGGAATTTATGTGAGATCTCATTCAGCCAAAAGTTATTCACGTATTAGAAGTTATATAAACTGAGATAATGATTATTTATCTTATAAATAACTTTTAATATAGTGATATATATTTTTATAATCGATACAATATTTCTAAGTATTATCTATTTCATATAATATACACTCATTGATAAGATTAATTTTAAAAACATTTCCGTATTTGAAGAGTATGTGACGTATAACTTTATATAAAATAACTGCTATTCAAATTAAATATATGAGCTTCGAATGTGTTTTATTTACAAAACATTAGATTCATACTTTCATTATTTATGACAAAAGTTAGTTTTCGTTCTATTTTAAAACCTACTTAAATATTGTTTTTTTTCTGTTGATTTTGTTTTTATTACTGAAAATGCATAGACAGTGTAGATATTGCAAAAAAAATGCGTTTTATTCCTATTTCAAAAAAAATAATCTTTGACGCTGTCGTTAATAAACGTGATATTAAATAGCAAAGCATCAACTATACAACTACAAATAAAACATATTCCCACAACAGTTTAAGTGTTAAAACTAACTATATACTGGATCGTTTAAGATGATCCGAAGGCATCCTTCATGCTCAGTGTAAACTCGAATACGGGTACTTAGTATTAAGATCTAAGAATACAGATCTTAATTTTTAATTAGTATTCACAGTATGCCTAATCTTAAGACTAGGTGACGGCCATTTGACGTTCTACCTGACAGAACGTATTTGTTCTTGTAATCATGTCTATGTAGAATTTTATCTATATACCTATTGGAAATTAATAAGACTGTTGATATAAAAGAAAACAGTTCTTAATCTTAATCATCTGATATCTACCCACTCAGCTACTCGGCTCATTGATATAGTTAAATATACTTACGCCAATTTTAGTTTGAAATTTTCCATCATTATTGAGAACTTTCCATACTCTTAATAATAAATATGAATTGGATAAAATCGAAGTGTACTATTGATATGTATATAAATATATATCAGTTTCATTTATATAAGCAATAACGACAATATGGTTTTTTACATGTTGCTAAAAATATGGTATTTAACATGTTTTCCTTACCATTTGGTTAGTTTTTTATTTATGAACTAGTTTTTGCCCGCGACTTCGTCCGCGTTAGTTTGGTCAAGAGAAATATATGTAGGTATAGCTGACCAGGCGAACTCTATTCCGTCTAAGAGGCCATAAATAATCAGGTTTTTTCTGTTTCAATCAAACAGAATGATTGACATTAGTTAGTTGTCAAATCTAATGTCAAAAAAAACGTTTGTATGGGAAATAGGAAAGGGCTGTTTTTAGGGTTTTCCCGGCAATTATTCCAATTTGTCTCACCTTTTAAACCTTCCCTGGACTTCCAGGAGTATTTCAAAACTAAAATTAGCCAAATCGGTTCAGCCGTTCTCGAGTTTTAGCGAGACTAAGGAACAGCAATCCATTTTTATATATATAGATTTGAGTAAACTGTAACCATAGCAAAAGTAGTTTTTATTTAATATAAAACATAGAGATTAAATTGCATCAAAAAATTATGGCATCGCATAAAAAATAAAAATCGAAGACAGATTCGAATATTTAGTCTTAAAAGCGGCAACAAAAGGTTTTTATCATGATTTTTGATTGTAACGAGCATTTTCTCTTTATTAATATAGCTGTAGTGATGAATGACTTTGGACATTGATATCACAGGAAGTAAATAAACAACTGAAAACAAGTAACTGCGAGAAAGGGATTTAGTAGAAAGTAGATATAATGAGAAGCCTTGATAAACGATTGCAATAGGAAATATATCGGTATTATTTACTAGAATTAATGAAGTCAGTCAATAATCACATTCGGAGACTTTAAAAGTGTAAACGATAATTAACTTTTTAATATTTTTATTAAACTACCTTCAATTTATTTCACTAAAACTGACACATCATAAATACCTTGAGTTTAATACTATCCAGAAAGTAGTAATCAGTCGCGACGATGTTTGTATTAAAATAATCACAGAGCCATTAGAACGTATCCTTTCGGAAGTTTTTATTTACTCTTGATAAGATATTGATAAAGTGATCCGCGTGCTAGGTGCATTTAATAGTAACTTCACGTAGTTCGGTATATTGACACGACGATAAGGATTTGTTGACAGTCTAAGTTGCTATTATGGACAGATTATGTGAGGATATCGAACAGAATTATCATTTGGGTCCGAATGAAAGCCAGACTGTCGTTTATGGACATAGGAACGTCGATACGATGGCATCTTCGTCCGAAACGATAGTGTTCGACGGAAAAATGATGAAAACTTCAACTCATACTGAGGAATTGGCTGCCACGTGGGGCGGGCGTTACTCACGACCAGACTCTGGAAGGTTACGGCGAGCACATTCATGGTCTGGAGGACCGCCGGAGGATGTTCCCTCCGAAATTAGAATATTAAGAGAAAGGTAGGTTATAACTTCAATTTCGTACCGTTCGGGCTCCATTGGTTTGAATAAAAGTCATTAGTGTAGCTAACTTTATTTAGATATGTATTATCTTTTCTAAAGACTATACAATTGTAAATTGTAGATTTAAATAAAATAAAAAGAGTCCTTACTAAGCAAAATGTGATTTGCTTAAATATGTAAAGCACGTTGAAAAAATATTATTTTGAAAGTGGTGACCCAAGACTTTAAGATATATATTATATCATATTTACTTATTGTCTTAGATTAGTTCGAACTCAAGCGAAGCTGCGACCGGGTGCCGTACGTCATTTGTCCCAACACCAACGTCTTACACTGGCTTCATTGGCGTTGGTGGATTTCATGAGTTTCTGTTCTATGAGCATCATGGCGCCATTCTTCCCAAGGGAAGCTGCTGAAAAGGGTCTGTCAGAAACAATGTGTGGAATGGTGTTTAGTTTCTATGCAGTTGTTATGTTCCTCACTTCACCTTTCTTTGGTAAATATGTAAGTAGGTACCGAAAAGGCTTGAATAGGAAACCTTGATTATCCTCATATCCTCATTAACGACACTATTAGGTGGTGTATTAATTTAGGTGTTTTGAAACAGTTATTTAGAGTTAGAATTCTTCTTAGGAATATAGATAAGAAAACTAGTAATATAGTTTTTAAATCCAACAAAATTTGTCCTGAAATCGATCAGTTTTTGAATTGGGCACTTAAGTTTCCGAACAGTTTTAATTTAAAAATATTTATTTATTAATGAATTTACTTTAATGGAAATGTTTATTGGTCAAACAGTGTCAAGTGAATTGGTTAATTAATAACTAATATTGGGTTCGTTCTGTTTTTGTCAACAGTTACCGGCGCTGGGAGCGAAGTTCATGTTTACATCGGGGATGTTTGTCGCAGGAGCTTGTAATGTTTTATTTGGGTAAGACTTTTATTTATATGGAAAACTAGAAGACCCGGCGAACTTCGTTTCGCCCTATAATCAAGAATTATCTGTTACGTTTTTTTATTTATATTTTTGGAGTTTACCTATTAAAGCCATAAATCTCCGTGTTTTGAAGTGATTAGGAATGATTAATAGTTAATATGAGAGTTACACTGAGCTAGCAAAATAATAATTGTCAACGTTACTACTACACTTGATGCACAAACAATAACGATGGCCGACAACTGTGTAGGGAGTGAGAGAAGTCTAATTGTGTGAGAGAAACAGAAGACCGGCTTCGTTCTCATCCCTACTCCGTGCTGTTTACTGGGTCAGAAGTGACACCTGTAGATATCTGGCGGGGATAACTTATTAAATGACGATTGATCAGTTATCGACCGGAGATGAAAAATGATTAAATTACTAAAATAGCTGTTAAAAAATAAGGGTTGATCGTAGAAGGGTGAAAATTTAGGATTGTATGTATTTTTGTACGTTGTATCATAAAAAAATAGTAATTAAAAATTTTGTCTAAAAAATAAAAAAAAAAATTTAGGGGTGGACTACCCCTAACATTTAGGGGGATGAAAAATAAATGTTGGCCGATTCTCATAGCTACCGAATAAGCACAAAAAATTTCATCAAAATCGGTCAGGTTGTTTCGGAGGAGTATGGGCACGAAAACTGTGACACGAGAATTTTATATATTAGATTAAGCACTACTATAAAAATGTAATAAAACATTGACTTCATATAATCAGAAAAACATCTGTATAAGATTTTTTATACATTTATTTAATGGGAAACATACAATTTATACTAAAATAAGCTATTGTGAAAGATTAATGCAATTTGCCAGAACGGTTTCCACTGTTATTTTAACAGGGGTCGTATAAATTATGTATTATCGAAAATTTAATGTTTACTTACTTAAAGAAAATATAATAATTAATTAGATTTGTTAATTCTGTTTTATCATGTCAATAAAATAATGTTAATTCTAATTCAATCTTCATTATGTGATTCATTGAATGTTGATTTTTGTTCAAACCAGCACCCTCGTGTTAATAGAAGACTCGAGAACATTTACCACTCTCTGCTTCATCGTTCGAGGTATGGAGGCGCTAGGTGCCAGCGCGTATTCCACAGCAAGTTACGTGTTCGTCGTCAACGCATTTCCAGATAACATTGGATCCGTTTTAGGTATCCTTGAAACCTTTGTAGGTCTGGGTATGTCTGTTGGACCAGCTATTGGAGGGCTGCTATATTCGGTATGGATTATTTTGGTTCTATACACATGTTTAAATAATAAAGTTAAGCTTCAGTTTTGTCCAGCTGACTAAGATATAGCTTAAATTTTCGTAATTTCAAGCGACAATTATACATAAATCCGTTTACATACACATATTATTTATGACTACAGTGTAATAAAATATGTTTTTAAACAGATTCTGATGTTATTTAATGTTTAGAATGATATTATAAGAGTTATAGATGTTCCAGATAGATCGGCGGATTCGGTCTACCATTCTACAGTCTTGGTATAGTGATGGTGCTGACGGTCCCTATCAACTTTTGCCTGCTAACTGATTGTGACGGTATTATACTTTTTAATTACATTACTTGTTTAAGAAACTCTTGTTGAGAAAAACTATAAAGATTTTCTTTAGAAATTAATAAGAAATCTAAATATGTTATCAATCCTAAACCATTTATTTCTAGTTTAATATAATGCACTTGGATAGTCATATTTATTGTAAATTCTATTTCAGAATATGTATCCGGTTCAAAAACTGCTTCAATCATGAGACTGTTTAAGATTCCATCTATAATTATCACTGGTTTGGTGATAGTGATCGTCTCCAATACCTGGGCCTTCCTGGACCCCACATTAGAACCACATTTACGACAGTTCGGTCTATCAACTAAGCAGATAGGACTTATATTTTTGTTGTTTTCGAGCTTATATGGAATTTTTAGCCCCATTTGGGGGTGGGTGGCAGATAGGTAAATATTGTGACAATTATATTTTCATTTTAAATAGAAAACTGTTTTTATTTAGTTTAATTTCTGTTGCAGGGTCCATAATCATTGGTGTATGATGGTTTGGGGGCTATTTCTGTCAACTATCGGCCTCTTGCTTTTAGGGCCATGTCCTTTCATTCCTGGTCTGTCGAGGTTTGTGATATCCTAATTTTCTATTAATCATGTTAGATTTGTTTTATAATTCAATAAATTTATATTTCAGGGGCCTTTGGCTGGATCTTTTAGCGCTTTCTATATTGGGAATGTCCGTGGCGCTGACTTTACTACCCACCTTTCAAGGAGTTCTGACCAGTTCTATGTGAGTTAAAATAAGGAGTATTTGTTAAAATAAAAATCAAACAATACATATATTCTAAATAGTGTAAAATCTTATTTATATATTTTTTTTTACATTTGATGTAACTCTACTTTTGCATGAAAATAGCCTTTCTATATATCATTAATTCTTTCTTAAAATAGTTAAAAATCATTGACGATATCAAAGATATATTATAAATTTATAAAATAAGAAACGAGAAAAATTTATTGAATATTTTTTCTGACTACTATGAGCTCAGTAGGAAATTAAAATTATCCGTCATATTCAATCTTTGTTTATAATTATTAAATTTTATCTATAACGTAATATTCTCTGAAGATATAAAATTTTACTCATGAAAATAAAAATCTCACAAATTTTTGTTCAATTTGAAAATATCATCGTTAATTATCGAAACATTTGATATCTTCAGTTACGAGGGTGGTTGTCCCGAAGCCCTAGCCACGTACAGCGCGGTTGCCGGCGTGTGGTCTTGTTGTTATTCCCTCGGGGAAGTTCTGGGACCAGCTCTTGGCGCCGCCCTCGCTCAGAGATACGGCTTCCCATTATGTGCTACGATGTGCGCAGCCGCTTGCTTTACTATGGTAGGTCTAACTGAAATTAACTTCGCACTATGTCCATATAAATCTGGATTAAATGTGGATATACCTGTACTTTAAAGTTGCTAACTCAGGAAAAAGCTATTCAATAGTATTATGGTAAACAAATATCAAGTTTATTTTAATATAACGAGAAATGAATTGTCCATATGGAGACAGTTGCTTATTGACAAATTTTCCGACATAGCTGTCTAACCTGATAAATATACTGAGTAGTTTAGACTTATGATATAAAAACATAAAGAAAATATCAATATAACGAAACTTTTTAAACGAATCAAAAGCTATATACCTAATCACGTGGTATATATATAAGACATAACATTACAGGCCGTGGTGACATTGACGTTCTTCTCTCTTCGCGAATCATCTAAATGGTTGGATGATGACTCCACTAGTAACTCCATCCCTTACACCGATACAACCTGGAGCAGCAATCAGTTCCTACGAACACGGAGTGCACCAGAAGGTCGCGGACAAATGGAAAACTCACCCTTACTAACACCCTGTTCGTGTGCTTCGAAAACTGGTACTTGATTTATAACTAATAAAACGATTTGTAGACTAATTTGATTAAAATTTGCAAATTAAAACCATATCGTTATAATACGATAACCTTAATAAGATTATAAAACAAATCTGTGGATATTAAGTGGATCGATTTTGTATATAAATATTATCGTACGTTATTTTATATTTTACAAAAATTTGAAATTTCTAAGTTATTTACTTTAATTATTTAGAGAGAATTTAATCTACCGCGATCGGAGCGACACAATATGTTTGGTAGTGTTTTACGTTTTGTTTGTTTTACTGTTTGCTCGTGATTTCGATATTGGAAACTCTAATTAAGGTAAATGACCCAAATAAGGCCTACCTTAACTTTTTTATTATCTAACTAGTGGATTTAAAATAACACTGCACTGGTAATTTGATATTACTATATTTATTTATTAAACTTTGTAATAAATCAAACAAAATTACTTTAGAAACAAAAATAACACTTTTGTGAACACAAATGACTAAAATATCACTTAGGCCTTATTGGGAACCCTGTTTCTTAATAAGGCCTAAATAATAACAACTAAACATTCAACTTCTTAATGAATTCAAAACGTTCTCAATACTTATATTAAATCAAATGAGATCCCATTTATTACTTTTGATCATTATAGATAAGATGTAACGAGTTTCTTATCATACAAAAGTACTATATTCATCATCTGTGCTTTACGACTTGCTAATTCAGGGTGTCATTTGAGAAATAACCCCGATGTTACTAAAAACAATGGTTAACTATTTTACTGTGATACCTTTCTAACTGACATAAAACATTATCCTAAAAAGATCTGTACCAGTGCCGTTGTAAGGCCTATACAGTTTTTATAGGCTTTATTAGGGCATAGCACATGGATAAACAAAACAACAATTGTATGGAATACACCGATATTACACCTTTTTCACTTATATGAGGAGATGACTACACGTATAATTATCCTATAGACAAAACACAGCACACCGTTTACGAATAAAAATGAAAATACTTCCTGTTTCCTCTGCTAGAATTTTATAAAAACAAGCGTGATCTCCGCGTCGTTGTTGTTTTCGAGTGCAGGTTCGAACCCGCTCGCGGCACGGGTCATTTGCTTTGCTTGTAGGTGTTAATTTATATACATGTACACATCTACAAACATTGGCGGTCATTTGAAATTGAGAAGTGGGAAATTCAAAAAATAGGTCTTATTAAGACATAGGCCTTATTTGGGTCACTTACCTTACATTAACTTAATATTTTCAATTTTATATTTCTTATAATTAGATTTTTTTGATATTTAAAATAATGAGATCTAACACTTTCGCGAGTTTTCTTTTCGCGTAGTAGTCCGAAAATATTAGTTTTATTTAGAAATGTAACATTCCTGGATTTTATCACTGATAAATATTCATTCAGTTCTATCATGTATACGTTATACAATGGTTGGGAACAATTTCCAATTTATGTAGTCTCTAAATGCTGTCAGCTTACTAAAGGTCAAAGGCCAAGTTCATACAATGACGACATTGTTATTGTGTGAAAAACGCTTTTGTTACTAGACTTTGGACTCCTGTGATCTAAGGAGATTTAATTTCAAGGTTCACCTTATAAATATTAGACTTTAGTAGTACTAAAAATAAAAGTTTTTCAGTTATTGTTAAATATATTCGCCTCAGCCAAAAACTGCTCTGATACTTCACATATATTTGGAATAATTAATTTGGATGTAAAATGAAAAAAATATCCTCTAGTATATATCATTATTTCTGTTAAAGAATAGTTGTAACGAATCTTGTTGTAACGAAATAACTAAATGTAATATTTTACCTCAAGTGTAAAGTGTAAAGCTTGTTAAGTTGAGGTACATAAGTACCTGAGTTCTGACAATTTTTCACAGTACTCGCCTCATGCTCTCTACGTGTCATGATTTATCAGAAAAATCTTTTAGGTAGTCATACCTTTTTCCCGTTTCTAAATGAAACATATTTTTTATTGAATAAATAATTATAAGCGCATTATTTTTGTTTAGTTCAAATTGAGAGTTCAAAACAGATATGTAGTCTACTTAAATATCAAATTAATTATTAGATAATCTATTTAAACACCAAGGAATAAAGAAACGTTCCATTTTTAAATTTGTGGTTTTGTTCTATATATGATACATATAAAGAAAAAAAAAACAAAACTTTTTTCTTAAGTTAATAAACAAATAATAATAAATTATTGATCTTTTAAATGTATTTTTCAGCGTATTACGTATATGGAACGTCGCCATTGAAACAGCTATGTTTGACGCACAACACCAAGGAGAATGGATCGGCGAGTATAGGGGATATAGTAACTAATTTCTTAAAATTTCAATATTTGACAAATACGTATATAAAATTAAGGAAATTTTACAATAAATATAAGAAAAATCAAAGCGATAATAATGAGGACTTATATCAAAATTACCTCGAGAACGCAGAAGAGGCTGAGAATTATGAACAACACGAAAGCATAAAGGAGTCAAAATGTAATGATGTAAAAGAACCAGAAAACAGCTACTGCTCATATTTAGATAAAACTATCTTCGGACCGGTGGTCATGAAAATGAATAAAGAAAACATTATTATAAAGCGAAACAACAAAGGCATTGTCTCAAAAATAATAACGCTGGCTGAAGACAAGCGACCTTCGCATGAAATTATAAAACACAATTTACAAAAAGTACACTTCTATGAACAGAGTCCTGGGTGCGCGAAAATTGATATATTTGTGAGTATTCAAATAAAAAAACAGTAAATTTCCTTATTAGTGCTATTTGTTATAAAGTTAAAGGTACATATAGGTGTAAATGGTCTGGACTTTTATAGTATTAATGTATTTTTTTAAGTGATTAATCTCAACAACTTGTTATTAGGTTAAATTATTAATTTTTATTGTAGGATGGTTGCGATTGCAGAGATGATATCACATACGTTCGAGGTACAGTTACTGTTTCATCAGCAGGAGCTTGTGAAGTGTAAATAAAATATTTTTAATTAATATAACTTATTTAATTAGTTGGTAATATATGTTTTTAAGATTAGGTAATTTATGTATACTTTTATATAAAATAAAATTAAATTAATTAGAACATTATTTTTTATTTTTATTTCGCCTCGTGAAAAATAATAGCAAAATATTTTTGGAATAGCGCAGTGTATTAGGACTGCAGGAATGGAAAGGAGTTAACAATTGAGCCCCTATAGCGAGGGGCTTTTCATTAGTGTAGTAACCTCCTTGTATCTTCTGAAACCCGGATAAAATCGACCTCGAGACGTTCATTTCACGAAGATATTTTTATTTTTCTTAAATTTTGGAAGACTACCCCTGTAACCAACCCCCTTACTTTGATTTTCCCATCTACGAGGAAACGGCTACGGAGCTACGACCTTTTTAAAAACAAAGGTACCAGGAAAGTATACTTTGGAAGAGATAACGTTTATTGATTTTCAAATATGTGGGAGATGTACTTTCAGTAAGCAAGTGGGTATACCATTTAATACTGTATGTATATTAAAAGTATTTAATATATCGTACCTTGTACTTGAACTTGTATTTTGGTCAAGGTAAATTTATTGCCGCATATTTAAAATAAATAATTTTAACTTATTCTTAACCATTTTGTAATTATAATCTTTCCGTAATTTAATTTGACTAACATCAAACAAATATATATTAAAATTTGTTAGTGATTTTCAAAATAAAAATCATATAAATTTATACGTAAACGTCAGAATAAAGAGGCGTGGGCGGTTGTTACTTATAGAGGGGTTGGGGAAAATCCATTGAGGGAACGACCCTCTTACATTGGAACGAAATAGAATGATCTTGCTCTGTCTATTCTAGGAGTCCTTACGAAATATGATCTCCTGGTACATGCTACGGCAAAGGAAAATTCTATAAACAAGTTGAAAATTCGTCGTAGTGCGCATTTCCTCTGAAAACGTTTTCGTTCCTTCGTATTTGATGTACTCCATTAAAACTTTTCAGCACTCACTTATTTTTCTTTACTTATTTATAATAATTTGTTTATTCTTTTAACTACAAATAAAAAAAAATTAACGTAGCATACAAAGAAGGACTTAATAGTACATAAATTAATACATACATATATTATATGTAATTTTAAGGGACCAATAATATGAAATTTATCTGATAGAACAGCGATAAAAATGTATGTCTGTGGAACACAAAAATACCAATAAAAAATATATATTACACTGCGAGTAATTCAATAAAAATATGTGTTCATGTATTATTTTTACTTTCATCGTCAGTAAATCAATCTAAAATTTTTATGTTAATTGTCTGGAGTTTGTTTTTTATTATTAGAAAAACGCAGGCATTTGTAAAATTATCAATAATACAATAACAATTATCTGAACGTGGCTCGCCCATTATCTAATAAAGTCAAAGCAGACGCCCATTTAATCGATTCCAATTAATCCATGTTCTCATTTGCTTGATCATGAATCATATTGACATATCGCGAAACTCGAACGGACGTGGTTTTGGTATTCGAAAACAGGAAGGAGGCCGTTAATACGATATGAAAGTCATAATTATCGTGTGTCTCATTGTTTTATTGAAGGAGACGTCAAGCAAACCGGATGACGCTAGAGATGAAGAGAAATGTGAGGGTATCCTCGTTAGGAATAAGTTTCACAGGAAGCACGTGATCGGTATGGGTCTGAACCGGCCCTACCAACTAGCCTACGACCACACAGATCACAAGATCTTCTTCAGCTTCAACATTGGCAAAGACGATGAGGACTCCTTCGAAATAGGTTTCATAGAAAAGGGTCATATAAAACATAAAGTTATCGAAGGCGTTGAAAATGGTTTTGCTATCGCTATAGACAACAAGGATAAAGTTGTTTACTTCGGAGGAAGCAGCGGTGTATACAGGCACCATTTCAAAACGAACACCAGCGTTACAAAAATCCTGAGTAACCATGACATATGGGACATGTTCTTCAAGCATCATCTATACTTTATAACATATCCTCAACAGCATCTGTATAAAATGGTTCATGTCAAAAATGAGACTGAAATCGAACGCCAAAAACACATACACGAAAACATATATCAGTTTGCTATCGACAGCGACGAAGATATATTTATTACTAATGGGACTGGTTTATACTTAATAAAGAACGGTACAACTGACAGGATTTTCTATGAAGGACCCAAAATGTACCGAGCGATTGAAATAAATAACAAAGGGGTTGCCCACTTCAGCGGGCAAAACGGTATTTTTGTTGCCAATAAAAAAAAACATGTACTAGAAAAAATTGCGCACGTCAAAAACATTTTTGGTTTGACGTTTGACAGCGAAGACAATATAATTTATTCTGATCCACATGAAATAGTCAAACTGGTACGTGAGGATTGTAAATAATGGTAAATCTTCTTTTCTTATACTTTGAGTACAAAATGCACTAATTTTATCTATACATATGAAGTGAACACTAAACACATAGATTGCATAATATTTAGCTAGATACTAAGAAATAATTAATGTGATTCGTTCATCCAAAAATGTAGAAGTAGAATATCAAGAAAATATATATAAATTACTCAAATATTCATTTACTGTATGTTCTTTTTACTAGTAATTGTATTTGGACAATTTTTTTATTCCAATAAATATAAAATAGTCTTAAACACGTAGACTATTAAATAAGTAATTCATTATTTAGTTTTATAAATAAAGACGTATTATTTTTATCTTTATTTTTGTTAAAAATTAAATAAATATTTTTACCTGTGCAGTGTATTATGGATTTTTTTACTTATTGCATACCATAAAACCGAAATAACCTTGAATTCTTTCCATAATAAATTATTTTATACTATAGATTCACTAACAATTCGATGTAATACTCTATGAGATATTCGCTAACTAATTTGACAAACATTTGTAATCCGATTTAGTACTGTATATAACAACGTTTGCTGTTATGATCTCTATTCACACCCGTCAAGGTTTAATTTTCTTTGGCATGTCTTTTAAGGGCAAATGTCAAGCTTGTAAAATGACGTCATAGCTTCCCTGGCGCAATAGGGTAATATAAAGGTTGTCTTTGAATTGTATGATGTCAAAGGAAAAGACATATTATTACTTTATTGTTAAGGGTATATTAATCTGTCTATGTACCTTTAAACAATTTCTTTATAATCATAGTTCTTAATAATATAATTTTAAATACTGAATCATTTTTTCATCTCGTCTGCCTGTGATCAAGGTTGCTGTAAAGTAACCGAAACATTGGAAGTACATATATGGTTAGAATAATAAAAAAAACGATATAAGTATGCTACGATATATGATAAAATATGTAGTTTTATTAAATTTTTAAATGGTTTGTTATAAATTGATTTTCTAAAGGAATCTAATAATATTTTCTTTTTTGAACGTGTTGGTTGTAAAATTGGTGGTACTAGATTAGTCTAGACTCAATAATATTGTGCTTTAATACAAATGTTGATTATTCAAGTCTGACGTGGAAGTGTGGGCGTATCAGCGTTGGTTATTCCAGAATTTACAACTTGGTGATAACTTTGAAGTTGCAAACTTGATTTTACCCTTGGATAACCTTCGTTATGTCACGTAATAGATTTTTATGACAGATATATATGTGTGTTATATTTGAAGAAAGCATCTAGTATTAAGTATTTATGCTGAGTTTACTGCATTAAGAAGCAATCTGCTATAAATTTTACATAATTTTTGTTTATTAAAACAATTGTATTTTCCGGTGAAGTGTTATGAAAATTAGTCACTGATTTATGAACACATTTTTCATAACTATTCTCATTGAATATATTAGCTTAGAAAATTGAATTGCAATTTGTTTGTTTAGATAAACATTTATTAAAATTGTAATTTTTTATCTAGCTTCTCTTAAATATAGGAGAATAAAACGTAACAATAATATAAAAAATCATTTAATTACATAATCAAATAGTCATCGTATATAAAATTATAATTAAAAACAAATATATTAATTCCAACACTTACTCTCTCTTGTACAGTATATTTTTTCAGAATATTACCAACATTTTCTTTACTTTCGTCTAATAGCCTAATTCTTTAGATATTATTGGCACTTTGAGATAAAAGTCTCATTTAATAATATTGTAATTTGATGAAAATACAAGAATCTTGCAAACACACATCAACATTGTGATACCTTGAGCGAGAAGTATAAAATTAAAACATTGTAACTTCCTTACATTTAACAAGGACGGAATATGGATTTAACGTACATATATAATGTCTTCTCTTCAGTTAATATCTTAAACGTGAGTTTAGAAAACTAGGATAATACAAAATAAATATTAAAGTTTCATTGAAAATTAATATGATCTTACTAGAAACACAAATAAGCACGATATTAACGAAAAAAGCACGCTCAATATCGGTTTGTCGGCGCCATTCCCGCAGACCATTCTCCTGGAAGCAACTGATAGCTTCTTATTCTGGAGTAACGCGTGAACTGATTCTATTTCCCACCTCAGCATCGCGCCTGGTTCCCTTGAGAAGAGAACCGTGTAGAGTTGGGCTGGTCTTCCATTGGATGCCTCTTGACAGAAGTTGAGAACCAGGTGATCGTTCACGGCCTTTAAAACTTGGACTGTTCCATCGAACTGTTGGTAGTTAGGTCTTATAGTTAATGTTCCTAAAATAAAACAATACCTTTATTAAAATAAGCCATGTCAATGCTTGAAGTCAATGTATCGTTTGGTCAGCTTTTCTTTCATTATTTGGTGTATACTATAGTAAAACTGTTATATATGCTTCATTTTACAACCTTTAAAATAATCTAAATTGAAATATTTAACTGTAGTAAAATACGTTAATTAATTATCTAATACTAGAAGACCTGGCGAACTTCGTATCGCCCTATAATCAAGAAATATCTATTACGTTTTTTTATTTATATTTTTGGAGTTTACCTGTAAGCCATAAATCTCCGTGTTTTGAAGTGCGACAGAATGATTGACATATTAGTTAGTTGTCAAATCTAATGTCAAAAAAAACGTTTGTATGGGAAATAGAAAATGGCTGTTTTTATGGTTTTCCCAGTAATTAATCAATTTTTTTCAGCTTTTATACCTTCCCTGAACCTCCACGAACATTTTAAGACTAAGATAAGATAAATTCGTTCAGCTGTTCTCAAGTTTTAGCGAGACTAAGGAACAGCAATCCATTTTTATATATATAGAAGAAGAAGATAAATAAATAGTTTTCTCCCAAATACATACTTTTTTAATTTGCAATCTTATATGAATTAAATACTGGAAACATTTAGTTTTATTAAGTACATATTTGTAGGCAATGTCACGAAATATCTAAGAAAGTTAAATGTAACTTCTCACCGTTCTGTCCGTGGAACACTTGCCAATATCCCGCGGAGTCGTTCCTAAAGTACATGGCGTATTCAATGGTCTGACCGGCTTCGTCCCACAGAAGACGAAGATTCCTGAACTCCTGACGAAAACGAGCAGTCATGTGCTGGACGTGGTGAGGAGGATTCTCTGTATTCGGCTACAAAAAAAAAATTCTTTTATATAAATACTTAGATATTTTTATTTCAAAACTTCAGCAAGTCAGAACTTTTCTTCATCGTAGATCGTATAAGGACAATGAAATAACAAAACTTATTATATTAGAATATATAGATAAACATTTATCAATATTATCAATGTAGTAGAAAATATTGTGTTCATGTTCACTAAATTGAATTGAATTTTTATCTTTATCCAGTGGGAGACTTGATTGTGTGAGCAATAGTGAATGCTTCAAGCGTTTGTGACTAACACTATAACAGAATATAAACTTTTTAAAGTAATAATGAACACAATAGCGATTTATAAGTTAAACGTATTAAAATAATCCATTTAAAAAATAATAGAAAAATATACCGCTATAGATTAAAAGTATTATAAATTTAATTGAATTGGTTAATAGATATGTTAAAAACATTCTATTTCCAAATAAGTATTTATCCAATTAAAAATGAGTGATATCTCTGTAATAGTTGTTTTATTAAAATTTATAGGTTAATTAAATCTTATTAAATATCTTATCAGTTACGGGTAATGTATACTGACATCACATAATATGAGAGTTGTATTTTTTTTAATTTAGACTTTGCATTCATTTTATTTTTATTTCATTTATAAATCTTTACTAAATAAACAACTTTGTGTTACTTTTTTGATATTCCTATATATATAAGAGTAGCTGTTTACTGTCGACATATTAGCGGAGAGTTTTCAACGTGAGCTCTTTTAATCTTCTCTTAATTCTCGTTAACAATTTTAGGTCATCCAGATTGACCTACCCAATGATAGTTGAACATGACTCAACCTAATTTACGTGGGCCAAAGAGGTTGGACACAGATCATTATATAGATATAGAATGATTCATATGTTAAAATAGCATATAAATTAATATATCGATTTGGAAAACAAACATATTACTTCATAATATGAAAAGCTATGTGAAGGAATTAAGTCAAAGTTTTCCTTCTATGAATTTGATGTTAAATTTATATTTCACAAATGTTACATTATGGAAATTTTCCGTCATACTGTAATACATATCTTAAATGGGATTTATACATGTATTTAAATATCAATATTAAATGAGACTCATTCACTACTAGGCTCAGTAATTAAAAGTTTATAGTCTCAGTAAACTGTTTTTTTTATTCTTGGAGTTCAAGAAATATATTGTAGATACTATCTATTAAATCTTTGATGAATTGGATTGAGTGAATTAAAAATTACACATATACCTAAATAAATCCCAGCGAATTTATCGTACCATACAACTGGAAGGAAACGAGGGTCGACGAAGGGAGATAACCGGATAATTCAAATCACTTTAGCAACCATGCTGGGAAACGGGGAAACCCCCTTAATGAACTAACTAGAACATTTTCACACATTTTACAAGCAATTACTTCATTCATACAGACAATTACAACATGTATTAACATTTTCTTTATTGAAATTTCAAAATGGAAGACAATTGGCAAGGACGTTCTAACAGACGGCAATAATTTAAGGTTACGCTGAACAAACTGTTTCTACAAACAAGTGGACATCTGTTATGCAATACAATTCTCAATTGAAGCGTCGTTTAGTATTGTGTGGACCTAGTTACGGAATCATGCAGGTCTTGAACTATTAAGAATTATCTGGAATGTTCCTTTTACGGACTCATTAAATAATATATAATAAGCACTTTTACAATAAAATAATAATAAAATAAATTGTAAGTGAGATTATCGTGGCTTTAAGTAAAATACTTTCACGTTAAATATTTTGTCCAATATAATTATTATTAAATTGCAAAAGTGTATAAATTTCTGACATATCATTGTTTCGTTTTTATGTTTTAATAAATACTGTCATGTTAATGATATAACGATGAGGTATTATCGTGTGCATTAAAAACTTATCTCTATAATGTACTGGCTGCATACATACGATATTTTTTTTACTTTGTTTCAATATTACAATTTATATGCAACTTGTAATATATGTAATATAAATAAATGATTACTTTGTCAGAAAAACTGCGATAACAATTCCTTTATACATTATAATTTTTTATTTATTTTTTTGCTCAGAGCAATTATTTAATATTACTTCATAGTGTACACATACCCCAAAAGTAGACACAGGCATGTCTTCTGTCTCCCAAATCGTTATTCTTGGACAGCTTTTATATATCTTAACACCCTCGTTACTCAAATGCATGTAGAGTTCAACAGCCTCCCATTTCCCAGTAATATTTCTAATGTCCAAATCATCGTAATCGTGATTATTTTCGCACCTCACCGGTATATCGGTTTTATTAGAAACATCCTCAGCAATAGCGTTCATTAAAATACATAACGTAAAAAAAAACCTACACAACACAAAACCTATATCCATGGCGTTTAAAAATTGATATAGAATTTAAATACACATTTTTTTATATGGATAATATACAAAATAACATTAGATGGTTTTAAAAATAGCACGTCTAAGCGGTAGTTTACAACTGACAGTGGCAGCGCTGATGCGCGTTCAGTCCTGACTCACATAGCTATCTTATTTGACCCCTAGTCTTACAATCGCACAGAGGTTCCACTCATCACAGAAATTGTCAACGAAGGTTATAATTGGAGGGTCAAAAGGTTGTGGAGACAAACGTCAATTAAATTTAATAACACCTCACGCAAGGCACGCGTATTAAAATAATACCTAATAAATTTTGTATAAATATAAATTTTTAGATAGATGTTGCAAAATTCTTATTTATTTAGAATTTATCAAAGTAAACTGTACTATATAAAGTAAGATCCTCGCCTGAAATGGCCTTCGTTCTTGTAAACATTTATCTTATGTATCTACCGTTGGTCATTATAATGACACTAGTTGTATACAAATTATTTATTTCTACTATGGTCGCATCATCATTAATAATTCAGTGTTTATATGTCTAGTACTCTGTGATGTGTACTCAGTTTCATAATGTTTAAGCAATTACGAGCACTCATTAAAGACATACATATATATTGTTAAAGGGATTAAGATTGTTTTATTGAAAAAGCTGAAACAAATATCAACGTAATGTATTTTGTTAAAACATCTGTATTTTTGACTGCACTATTAGAGGAACAAGGTGTATTAAAATTCAAAATAGGTTTTGTGAGGAGTCTGAATAAGAATATCTGTATCAAATGAAAAAAAAAAATGAATTCCGGGTATTAAAAATACTTTTGTGATGTGTAACCATACAGTCTTATATATCAATATCTGAATATGTTAAACTTGTTAAAAATAAAAAATAAATAGTAATTAGTTTCTATAAATAAAATATTTGGAATATTGGATAATTTGGACGTTTAAAGATATGTCTCATTTTCCATTTTCTAGTAAAATAATGTATATAATTGCCACATCTGTATATATTTAAGTCTGTAAACTGTAAACTGGAGTTGGTCGCTACGATCAAGATGTGATCGGGAATTCTTAATTGTTCCTATTACTAAAATTTCTATTGATTGGACCATATAGACACAAAACTACTAACAGCTGTGACTCCGGTCCAACTAGCCTATTGATAATAAAATTGGAATGATTTTAAAGCATCCTATTTCTTCTACTGCCGTACTTTTAATAAATACATTTGCGATTTCAAAATTTGATATAAATTTTTTTTTGATTGCCTTTTTTTGACAGATATAACCAATTTATCTCTCTTAAATAACATTTATTTTCCAAAGTTTCATCAAAGTGTGTCTAAATGTTCCCGTAATTACTAATTAGATAACAGATGAATACTAATAATAATAAATAACAGACAGTATATAGTAGAAATATCACAGATCTTTTATATTTGTCAATAATTATAATAACATATATCTAAAGTAAATCTACAAGGCAGACCCTAGCTAAAGCTGGGAAATTGCCAGGTAGAAGAAGATAAAGTAAATCTACATAGTAATAAAATTATTACAACGTATTTGTCTAACAAAGCAGTGATATAACAACTACACATTTACATGATGTTTCAATCAATTTAAAAATTATGACATCATATTTCTTTGTTTATAGTCATGTATGTATTGCGGTGGATATATTTTCACATAAATAAATATACTAGCTTTCCGCCCGCAGCTTAGCCTGCGTGTAGTTCGGTTATATCGCGTTTCCAAGAGGACCTCTCAAAAGTCTGGGATAAAAACTATCCTATGTTCTTTCTCAAGGTCAATTTATATCTGTACCAAATTTCATTAAAATCAGTTCCGTGGTTTAGGCGTGAAAGCGTAACAGACAGACAGACAGAGTTACTTTCGCATTTATAATATTACGAGTTGTAGGGACTAGGGATAGATCTCGGTATCCATATTTACACATATAAATCATATTGAAGAAGACATGTATAGCATTTTGAGCAGGTAAAAATTTTCACAATTTATAATTGTTTAATATAAAAAAAGCAACTTACTTGATCAGCGGGTTCAGATATGTGTATGACGATGCATGTTCTGTCATAATCTACTCTGGCGTCTCCTGCCAAGTGCTGGATAAATTCCACTCCATACCACATGCCGGTCAAACTATCCACCCAGATACCGTTCTGAGGAGATCGGTTAACACAGTAACCTTCATTATACTTCATGAATGGCATCTCATATGTACTGACGCCTTGGCCGAACGACTGGCCACTGTATCCTTGACCATAACCATAGTTTTGATTCGATCCGTAGTTAGGCGTCGTGTAACCCGACTGATAGTTGTTATTCGATCCAGCTGAGTTATACGGATAAGGAGTTACCGTCGAGTATGCGGAGTTATAGTTGGGATACCTAGTAGCTTCTGGGAATGAGGCAACGTCACTGCCATAATTTGTCTTATAGGGAAACTGATTTTCGTTGTATAAACTGGCTACTGTTGTGTATGTTGGGTACTGATTTGTTACACCATATCTTTGTTGGCTAGCTCCGTATGCCAGGGTAAATAAAAAATGTAGTAAAATTATTCGATTCATCTTCTATGGCGTTTATTGCAGCGTGTTTATGTCGCGTGGTAGGTGGCTCGTGATAGCGTGTTACTGCACGAACTACTACAAGAGTGGGATGTAAATTAATCAAGCTTAATTGACACATCCAGCGGCTGCCAAAGTTAAACAACTCGAAAATATGACTTTTAGAGTTTATGACTTATGTGATCAATATGATTTTACACACATATATTATACTGTGTTTCACTTGTTCTGTTTAAAAATAATGATGACATAATAAAATAGACGGAGATATGAACTAATAATATAATAATCACTTATATTTCCCAGTTTATTGTTTACACAACATATAATAATTTTGAAATCATCATCAGCCAATCAGAGCCCACTACTGAGCAAAGGCCTCTTTATCACATGGAGAAGATTTGAGCCTTAATCACCACGCTTGCTCAAGAAGGGTTGGTGATTTAAAACTTATAATTATGAAGTTATATTTAAGTCCAGGTTTCCTCACGATATTTTCCTTCACCGTCTTCACCGGTGGTATCTAAATACTCTTAGAAAGTCCATATGACTCTGAAAAATCACATTGGTACTTGTCAGGATCGAACCCGCGCCCTCATGCACGAGAGGCTGGCCCTTTAACCACTAGGCCACCACTGACTTCCTTTTTTTAATAATATGTATATATGTAAAAAGACCCTTTTGGTAGAGCCTGGCTAAAGCTGGGAGGTTGCCAGGAAGAAGAAGAAGATGTAAAAAGAGATACAGCCGGACACAACTGTAATAATTACATATATTTATCAAACATAAGGGTAAGACGATCGTAAAATATAACAGTTATTTTTTTTACTGCCTTCTGAATTTGGGATGAGCTTTTATAATTTAATTGAGTGAACAATAACGAAGGAACTTCATTTTCTATTATATAAATGTCGTTCTAAGGTTACTGTTATCTCGTGTATTTCTTGACATAAATGCGGTATGTGAATTACTTTTTAGCTTTCAATTATCAAGAGGATAAAAAGATTCAAATATAATTATGTATTATAAAACTTACTCGTTGTCTGGTACTTATTAACGCAAACAATTTTTAACGTCGTCTTAGCTGTGTTAAATTCAAATAGGCGGTAGAGCTTAAATGTGGTCAAGTAACTACATCTCGAATATGGGCTGGCTCGATCGAGGAAGTACCACCCTCTCACAGAAGTTTGGCGTGAAGTAGTCATTTTTTGACTACGTTTTTTCCGATGAGTGAGAGAGCCTTTCGCCCTTTCCCTGTTCAAACTCTTTTCTGCTATTTCCTTATACCAATCCCTCTCTTTTCCACAAAAACTAATGTTAGCAACGCATAAACAAACAAGTGTTGCAGATGTCCATGAACAACGGAGACTACCGCCCATCAAGTAGGCCGTCTGCTCGTTTGCCACCTTTCACATTAAAAATTTAAAATATGTATGTATATAAAATTAAAATGTCGAAACAAACATATTATAATAATTTTTATACTTGTGATTAATTGTCTTTTTTATTCATACCAGGAAAATGAGAAAATATTGTTTCTTTTTAGGTCTGTTCTTCAAAAGATCTTTGAAATAGTAAAATGTCTCTCTCTCTCACGTAAGCAACATCAGCTCCGTAACAATTTAAAATTAAAAATATAATTATCGTGATTTAATAATCATATTCCATGTTATCTGAGAACTTATAATACGCCTTTAAAGTGACAGTGTTTTGTGGTCTTTATTATAGTGTAAATTAACAAACAACAACATCAGTGGAGTGAGGAAAAAACAGAACAAGCCGTCTATTTTTCGTAATAAAAACTAACAACTTTACTGTGCTTGTGCTATATTCGTATTTTGTGCTCAAGGAACTCAACATATACAATCACAGGTACATATCAGGTTATCGAAAGCATAAAAATAAAAGAATAAAAACAGTGAGACAGTTTTACAATTACAGTGAACGGGTAGAAAATAAATACATAAAAATCGGGTATACAAGTTCACTGTTAACGTGTACATACGATACCATATTTTCACACGGTCTACTAACTACAACGGTGGCATAATCTGTAAGCTACAGAATTGAACACCGACAAACCAGGGTTCAATCCCAAGCCAATTCTTGAAAAAATTTATTTTATCTGGTTTAAATTATATCGTGATTGAAAGTATGGAGTGCAAAGGATGTAAACAAATGCATTTAGAACGAAATAAATTTTTCACTTGTAAATTATGTCAAGACAAGTACCATCACAAGTGCCTGAACATTTCTGATGAGCAATTCAAACGCCTCAACTTAAAATTTCGAGCTTCATGGATTTGTCCAGCGTGTACAAACATAACACGCAGAAACAGAGGAAATATTAATACTCCCGTTCGACACAATCAAATTCCTACTGTTGAAGATTCACTTGATGTGTCGTGTGATTACACTGAAGTCGGTAATGTCACACCGAGCGAAACACAAACAGCACATGTAAACGACAATAACGTAATCACTATGGATAAAATAAGTGAGTTGCTTGATCAAAAATTTAACACCACTCTACAGGCACACATGAACAATCTTCGTTTGACACTACGAGAAGATATAAAAACCCTAGTGCGTACTGAAATGGATGCAGCAATACAAAATTTAAAAGACGAATTCTCTTCAACTACTGATTTTATCTGCGCTGAACATGAAAATTTAAAAAAAAGAAGTTGACACAAAAACAAAACTAATTTCCAGTTTGGAGACTGAAAACTCACGATTACGTAATGACGTGCAGAAGATCAACAATCGAATATGTTTACTTGAAAAAAGTTCCCGCAGCCATAACCTTGAGATGCAAGCTGTGCCTGAGTCGCGTAACGAAAACGTCATGGATCTGTTCAGAAAATTATGTGAAATCATTAACGTACCCCTCGATCCCATACAAATCCACGCATGCCGCCGTGTCGCCAAATTAAACCCATCCTCAGCTCGACCGCGTAATATTCTGGTTACCTTAAGCTCTCCTTACATAAGAGACACCATTCTTTCTGCTGTACACAGATACAATAAAAGACATCCAAAAGAAACATTAAACTCGAGCCTTATAGGAGTTACTGGCGAGTCAAGAAAAATCTATGTAACGGAGCACCTATCCCCAGATTGTAAAATGATTTACGCCTCCGCACGGAAAGTCTCTAAAGAGAAACAATATAGATACGTCTGGGTCAAGTATGGAAACGTCTACGTACGCAAAAATGATTCGTCATCGGCTATCCTTATTAAAAACGAAGATTGCTTAAAAAACTTAAAATAACTAATAGTAGTAAGTAATTGTATAATCTTTCGCTTTATTCTAAATCTTATATTTTGAAACCAAAAGTACTTATTATGTTAATATATTACCAGAATGTTAATAGAATTAGATCAAAAACTGTTGATGTATCCCTCAATATTTTAAACAGCAATTATGACGTTATTTGCTTAACCGAAACCAATTTCAATGACGAAGTATTCGACCATGAAGTCTTCGACTCACGCTACAATGTTTTTCGTAGAGACCGCTACACTTCCAGTATTAACAAAAAAGACGGCGGTGGGGTAGTTGTGGCGATTAAGAAAAGCTTTTATGTTTTAAGACAAACTTCCTGGGACAGTGATATCGAGGATCTGTGGTTGAGTATATCTACTCAAGATAATGTCTGTGCTCTTCACCTTTGTCTCTGCTATCTGCCTCCTGACCTTGCTGTGGACAGTATTGAATCTTACTATGCTTCTTGCACTAAACTTATCACCGACATAAACGAGACGAACAATTTCTTAATTATAGGAGATTTTAATACACCGAACTTAACATGGCAAAATACACCCACATCTAATTATCTTATACCTAGCTCTTGTCAGGATCACAAATCACATTTATTACTAGACACAATGAACTTTTGCAATCTCAAACAATTTAACTGTATTCGAAATCATAATGACAGACTTTTAGATCTCGTCTTATCAAATCTATCGGCAATCAAAGTAAACAGTGCGGTAGACTCAACTTTAAGTCGTATTGACAAACATCATCCACCTATTGCTATTACTTTGAATCTAAAGCCACAGGTAACAATTAGACAAAATAAATCGAAAAGCATAAATATCACAAAAAATTTAAAAAATTTAATAATCCGCGTGACTACGATACTTTTTCTTTACTACGTAAAAGAAGCAAGAACCTTATAGACAAATGTTACGACGATTTCGTGTGTTCGGTGGAAGACTCAATACATATTAACTCAAAGATTTTCTATCGATTCATAAATGATAAAAAAGGTTCCAAAATTAACTCAATACCGGAAGCTGTAAAATATGCGAATAAAATTTCAAAGAACGCCCAGGATGCTTGCGAATTATTTTCAGATTATTTTAGTTCAGTATTTAGTTCTTCCAATTTAAAAGGCCTATACAACCCTGAGGCGGTCGACTACAGTAATGATACCCTAAGTAACTTCTCTATCTCTAAAAATGAAATATGCAAAAAAATCAGGCATCTAGATCAACATAAGGGTGCAGGCCCAGACGGGATACCACCATCTTTCATAAAATCATGTGCTCAAGAACTTAGTGCTCCACTGGCTATTCTGTTCAACATGTCCCTGAACAACGGTATCTTCCCCAAATATTGGAAAACAGCCTATATTATTCCTATTCATAAATCTGGCGACCGTTCGCACTGCGAAAATTACCGACCTATCAGTATTTTATCATGTTTCTCCAAAATCTTTGAATCTATCGTATACGACAAAATTTATCATCATGTATATCCAGTACTCTCTGAAAAGCAGCATGGTTTTATAAAAAACCGTTCCACTACAACAAATTTATTAGAGTATAAGAACTACATTTGTAACACTTTCGCGAAAAGTGGACAAACGGACTCGATTTACACTGACTTTTCAAAAGCATTTGACAAGGTAAACCATATTTTGCTCTGTCGCAAACTTAAAGCATACGGAATCCATGGCTCCTTACTAAGATGGGTAGAATCATATTTAAACAGGAGAACTCAATTAGTTGCAATCAAAGGGTACACTTCTTCCCCGGCTACAATTACATCTGGGGTACCACAGGGATCGAACCTTGGACCATTATTTTTTATATTGTTTATTAATGATCTAGCTAAGAACTTGTCTTGTCAATTTTTACTATACGCTGATGATCTCAAAATGTATTCCTCGATTAACAACACTAACGACGCTACATCTCTTCAGAAGGACTTAGACGCTGTTTCTAAATGGTGCTCTAATAATCATATGACGTTAAATACAGAAAAGTGCTTTGTAATAAGCTTTACACTGAAAAGATCGAAAAAAATACTTTTTGATTACACATTAAACGAAAAAATACTTACACGCAAATCCACCGCGAAAGACCTAGGCGTGATATTTGACGATAAACTCACATTCAGGGACCATTATGACTACATTACTAACAAGGGTAACAGATTGTGCGGGTTCATAAGCAGGGGCACTAGAAGTTTTAGGAGTCCAAAAACTTCCATACATCTATACTGTACCATGGCTCGCAGCGTTTTGGAATACAACTCGGTCATATGGTCACCCAACTACAAAATACACTGTGATAAGGTCGAGGCAGTACAGAGGAGGTTCTTGCGACTGCTTAGTTCTCGCCATCGGTACGGACGTACACTCGAAAGCTACAACGACAGGCTCAACCGTTTCGGACTGCAAACGCTTGAAAAGCGTCGCAATTGTAACAGCTTAGTGTATTTGCACAAAATTATTCACGGTGTCGTTGATTCACCCACGCTTCTAGGCTCCATAAATATAAACATCAACTTTAAATTCCGACACCCCAGAACATTTACCCTGGATGTTTATAATAACAATATCTCGTATCACAATCCTATCGGACGTATGTGTCGCGCTTACAATAGGGTCTCTCTTGAGGACGACGGGTTGGATGGTATCGACGTTTTCAACAGAAACCTAAAGCTATTTAAAAAACGATTGGTTTCGGTTAACAGCCAGGAATAGTGATCGAATCTATATTATTTGTTTATTTTTTATTTTTCATTATTTTTCATTTGTAAGTGTGTTGTGTTACGTATTTTTGAGTGCTGATGTGTTTTTTTTTTTCTTTTTTTATAAGTGAGATACTTTGTATATAATCTGTGTTCGCATAATTGTTGGATTGCAACTCAGTTCATTTATAATGTTTGCTCATTAATTATTCGCATATTAAGTTGTAATCTGTTGTGTGAACCGTTCAAAATAAATAAATAAATAAATAAATAAATAAAATGTAACTTACATCACTTTGCTTCGAACGTGAGAACCCTTTAGGTAGTTTTGAAAATGAGTGTGATGTTATTGCTCACGAAGTGTGTAAATTGTTATAAAAATATCAATAGTCAATTATAGAAAGCCAAAAATTTTTTTATTACTCTTTTAATGATTTACAATATTTTTTGCAACAGAATAAAATCATTTTGGCCATTTTTATTGTAATAATATATACATATTATTCTTTTTTTTAGCTAACTTAAAAGAAAATTATGTTTTACTAGCTTTTGCCCTCGACTTCGTCCTCGTTTCCGTATGGTTTATTAGCATATTTCATGTCTGAGTTTGGTGTTTCTATACCGATTTCTACGATTCTTTTTTAATTGAATAGGTAATAATATATTTTTTAAATTAGAAATGAGTGAGAGTATTATAAAAGTAAGACTAAACAAATATTATTAGAAACCTTTGACTGCTAAGCTATAGGAAGTTACACGTGTTATTGTGAGTCAACCATAAAAGATATGTCTATTGTCTATCAGCATATGCTGTTGTGGGATATTTTTTATATAATTTTATACCCGTCATAAATGGTTTCTATGAAGCTTTAACTTATAACCCTGCACAGGCGCTTGAAGCTTAAAAAATTAAGTAATTTCGTCCGTTTTCCCAACATTTCCCTTCAACGCTCTTCTCCTGTTGATTGTAGCGTAATAAAAGTATACTTTAACCTGCCCGTATGAAGAACAATTGTACCAAGTTTCGTTAAAATTCGTCGAGTAGTATTTGTTTCTATAAGGAATATACAGACGGACATCAGTATCACTCACTAATTATCCCCTGATACTAATCTTGAAAATATATTTTATGTACAAAATTGTCCTCTCTATAGATTTATTATAAGTATAGAGATAACTTAAAAGATATTTAACTATTAAGCTTGTGTTCGAAATGCTGATAAACGATACTAAATAAACTGAATATAAAATCTATTTAATGTTATAATTTATATTTTACTAATGCCGGCAATGCATCCCCAACGCCCCTTACGTTGCAGATGTTCCTGGGCGAAGAAAACTATTTCCCATCAGGTAGGCCGACAGCTTGTTTGCCGTTTTGGACATAAAAAAATAATTGCTATATAATGTTCTGTAATTAAAAACGTATTGGTTACATTACATCTACTCTAGAACCGACGACATCTAGTTTTAATAATATTTAAATAATTTTAATATTCAAAACGAGTCGTAAAGGAATCATCAATTGCATATAAAGTCGTGATTTGAATTATATACATCACCGATATTGAACATATATAAAGATGTTTTTTGATATATAAAATGCACATAATATATCTATATAATAAATATTCTCAAAGCATTCGTCAAAAAGTAAGTATACTAATACAAACTATTTTTATTAGTACTAGTTTATCGTTTAGGATAATCTTTAAAAAATATTGCAGAATGTTGAGTAACTATTAAATACTTAAATTAAAATTTAAGTGGTAAAATTAATATGAAAAATTAATTGAAATGTTCAAAGTTTGAACCTGCAACCTCGAGAATATTGCGTTTCAGTTGCTTTCCCAATTAAACTATCGTGACCTTACTTGGGTCGGAGTCATCTAGACCAAATCAAGCTCGTCTCGATGAATTTTAATTATATATTCTATATTTAAATCTTATTTAAATAGTAATAACAATATGGTACCTTAAACCCCTTTATGGGTAAGTCGCAATTATTTTATTATTAAATACCTATCTACAGGTTTTTATTTCGAAAAGCCCTATGCACATAAGTTATATGAAATTGTTAATTGCTACCTACCTTCCTACCTTCTACCTAGCAATTTCCCAGCTCTAACCAGGGTCTGCCTTACATGTTGTGAATAGTTTTGGCTAATTGTTTTTACGACCGGCCGCCTGCCTGACATCAACCCTCTTTTCGGAATCAGCATTAATCAGTGATGTCTAAATAATCTTAGAAAGTACATATGACTCGGAAAAATCACATTGGTACTTGCCCGGGCCAGGATCGAACCCGCGCCCTCGTGCATGAGAGGCGGGCCTTTTAACCACTAGGCCACCACTGACTTAATATGTTAATTGCTACCGTTTTTAAAATTACATTCAACATTTTTTAATCGGAACTTTTGATATTAGCATGTAATTTTTAATTCATCATCGAATGTTATACTGAATATTATTTTTATTTATGTAAACGTCGTTCGTAGTTTGTACATAATAAATATACTTGTATCTTATTAAGTTATGCTATACACTATATTTTTATTGAATAATAATTTAAGACCATAATAGAAAATCAAGAAGAATTTAAATAAGTATGTAAACATTAATAGAAAATTTTAATACCTTTTATATAAAACAAAACCTAATCTTATAAGCGGATGACGTAAATGGTCTAAGTAGTCAGTAGTCACGTTCTAACAGTTAGACCGGACGAAAAACAAATTAAACTATTGACTTTAGTTATAATTGCTGGGTTAATTAGAACAATCTTCTCATGGTTCCTGTCTCTCCTGAGTGACCCCGTCTAGGATCTCGGATCAAAAGTCACCACATCCGCCCAAACAACATTATTAAGTTCATTTTGAACGTTAATTTCTCACGGAATATTAATTAAGGCATCATAATGAGTGATATTATGTAGTAGAGAAAGCGCCTGCAAAAAAAATTGCTGTACCAACATCAATATAATAAGAAAATTAAAAAAAATTCAGGATAGCTAACTATGATATTTAGTTTGGCACGCAAAAACTAATAAACGAATATCTGTCCATTTCAACGATTTATGTATTATAAAGGAACGTAGAATTAAAACCTTTGAATTAAGATGTATTTATGTATTCCTAATTTATTTTCTTTTGTCAAAAGAACTACGAAACTCGTGGGTGGGAGTTGGATATAAGTTATCCTTGACCTAAGTCAGAACTACTAAGTTCTAAATACTTATACATAGTGGCACGCTACGAGCATGTAAAAAGAAAATCTAAAGGTAAAACTATTCATACATCAAATATTTTATTTCTACAGTTATTGTTGTTTTCATAAAATGTTTTTCCAAAATCATGTACAACAGTTCCCGAGAGCACTGAAAACAGAATTCATAAAAATACCTATATTTATTTTTACACACATTCAATATTGCATTTATGCGATTGTTGTTCTTCAATTTCATACCGAAAATTTTTCTTTGAAATGTATAAACATGTTGAAATATTTTTGCGATTACAGAGAATCAACTTGTATTGCAGGCAAAATATACTTATGAAGAACATACTTAAAATATTAAGTGATAACTTACAATTTAAATGTTTTATTATAAAATAAAATCCTTAAAAATATGGAATGAAAAATTCCTTGATAAACGGTACTTCTGGAATGCGGCGTTCCTGACTCGACGAATTAAACATTCTAAACATTTATCCTTCATATCGATACTAATGTCATGAACGGACACCTGGAATGCTATATTCCAGAAGTTGTAGATTCCGCTCGTGGAATGAAATTTTACTCTACATGTTCTATTTGCTTGCGATTCAAATATTCAGCACATTCTTGCTTAAACGCTTACATTAAAGGAATATTGATATAAGGATTATAAGAATACAAATATTTTTATATAAAATTTTATTTATTTAATGTTTCATTTATATAGTACACTGGCAAAAAAAGTTAAGACTGTTAAAAGTATATTTGAACTAAAAGCGATAGCTGTTCCACAGACAGCTGAATATCTGTACACGTTGGGTAGTTCGAATTTATAGAACTCTCTCTGGTACTGATACCACTCCCATTTCTGGACCCTCGATGGTGATCTTCGTAATATAAGTGTAAATATACCACCATTACCCAACTCAGCGCAATGATTAAGAACCAGCGTGTTCGGAGTGACCTTCAGTAGCCGAATTACATCTGGATGACGAGGTGGGTCATCTGGATACCAGACATCTGTAAATAAAAGTTATTATAAACTTTCCTCAGTCAGAAAACTTAAGTTTCTAACTTCGTAATTATTATTTTGTATTAATTTATTTCTTTTAAGTTATGCGTTAGAAATAATGTTGAGAAAAATGTTCTTTATCTTATGTTTTATATCAACCGCTGATACAAAAATACCTCCTATAGGTATTACGCTGACGTAATAGTATATGATACTTGATTCTTTATAGAACGATGATAGTACCAATTCCTCTGGACATTAACTGCCTTTCTCCAGGAAGCAGTCTCTCTGCAGTCCAAAGACCTGGCTCCTCGGGATAATATAAATAAATTTGCTCAAGACTGTGACCATCTTCATCCCACAGAACTCTAATACGTTTCTCATCCAAAGAATCCCTTTTCGCTCTCCGTTTTAAACGTATATCAAGCCACGATCCAGCCAACTTGTCTCCTGACCAAGGATTGCTTTTAGACGAACGCCAATTCTGATCTGAAAAATTTCTTCTCTGGAACTGATAGAAAAACTCATTAGCATTAAAAGAAAACAATCACTGGTAATTACAAGTGTGAATTACACTCACAGACCAATCAAGCCAATTGTCTTCAAATTCATTAGTTGCGTCGGTTATGTAAAGAGACACGCATCCGACTTCATTAGGCTTATTCGTCATATCTGGGTTATGTTGTGCGTAGCCCACTCCGTACCACACCCCAAAGACATCATCTATATTGACTCTATGAGACCAGCGTACAGTATCCCCACATATACCTTCGACCTTATTCACGGAGATTACTACAAGATATGACACGAGCTGAACAATCTGAACGAACATGATGACACTCTGGATATCACGGAGTATGTGGGACAAGGCGTCGGTCGCGGCCAACTCGCTTTTAATTAGCAAATTAGTTCAGGTTGCTGTTATTGTACGTCACGTAATACATAGTCACAGTAATTAATTATACTTAACACATTCAAGAGATGTATCTTATGCATCTTTTTATAAAAATGTTTATTAATGGAATTCCTTGTTTAAATAAAATACTCTCAAAGGAACTGTTTAAATTGCTACAAGTAGTTTATGTATACTGAATAACACATTTCGATTCGCTCAACAAACTTATCTCGATTCCATTTTCAACGCTTGTTTGATTTGAAAATTCCTACTTAAAATATTACGTATAAAAATTAAAACCAAACAATTTGAACTATAATAATTAATATTCGACTGTGTACATAATAGTAAGTAACGATAAATTTAATAATAAGTTTTTAAATATGACTAGGTACTTCGTTTATTTTCAGACTTATTAATTATTTTAAATTAAATAACTCGCAAGTTTTGTTTTAAACAGTACCTAAGTTTTTACGTTTTCAAATTGTATTCGTTTTCTTCGTCAGTATTGATGTAATTTTGCACTAACATCATATTTGTACTCAATTTCACACAAATTTTTAAGTGAACTTTAATCACAGGCCTCTTTGTTTTAAATTTATTTTCTAAATTTAGCTTTCCAATTAATTAGGGAACAATTAAACAACCTTGCACATAAATATTAATAAATCAAAACACGACTCCTTATTTTAGTTTAATCGATATTAAGTAAAAATTAAAAATAAAATGTAGTAAATTTTCTATCAAACAAGTAACAATTTAAATAGAAGTATAATTTAATTGAATCTTATATTTCATATCTTAAGAATCCATTTTATTTCACAGACCCACGATATTATTTATTATGATAAATAGTACCTATATTTCTTTGTCCATACATAAAATAAGATTTTTTTATACGCAATGTTAACTCCTCTTGGTTATAAGATGTATATAAATGCCAGTCATAAATACTCGTACTTTTATTTTAAAGATATTTAATATAAATGTAACAATGCCAACATTATTTAATAGATTTAGAGAAAGTTCTATGTGAAATATAGTGGTCAGTTGTAATATCTAGACTCTAAATTATAATTATACTTTTTTCTAGGCCTCGTTTTCTCTGAAATAGACCGTGGAATTGATTTTGCATTCTATACAATACCTACGGGCTACAATATTTCTGATTTATCATAACAACGTTTTCATGAAACAACAATGAAGTTAATTTTAACATTTTATGCCGTGTTTATTACTTTCTAAATGGTCTTAAACTTTAGAGCCATAACAAATGAAACATAAGCATTAAAAAATACATTTTATTATAATATTATCATTGTATTAAAAAAATATTCATTAAATATAAATAATTTATTTCATACATTATGCTTAGTAAATAGGTCGTTATCACAAACGTAATTTTGAAAATATCAGTAAGAAACATAAAATCAGTGAACCGGAGAGTTTAAAGCTGACAGCTGAACTTTCACAGACTCGTTTGAGAGAGGAAGTTGACAGGTTCTTTATGGAAAATATATTATGGATGCTGGTAAGATCTCCCGGTGTTAATTGGTTCTCGTTCCTCGCGAGTACAACGCTGTACAGTTGAGAATGGGGCAACCTCATGCAGAAGTTGAGCACCAAATGGTTGTGAGACACTTTTAAAACTTGGATCACACCACCGAAGAAACGATACATTTTGTCCACAGCTGAAATATTGCATTTTATTAGTCTATATGACTAATATTGAAAGGGTAAATGAAAAACTGTTTGACGTAATAGTTTACACAACAGCTATAATACTTGACCTTGATAGTCAAATGGAATCTTTAAAATATGTACCTTCAGAGAAGAAAAAAATTCAATTCGTTTTATTTAAGTATGTGTTTGAAAAATGTGAATTTTCTATTCATTAGATCTTCTAGTCGTGATGGAATATTACTCACATATGTTGAATATGTTGTTCTTTGGATTGTGAGAACATCATAGGAACTGAATTAGACGCTAAACTTATTATTATTACATATTCGTTTCAAAACCTTGATTTTAGAGTTATACTAAAGTCTTTTAAATATTATAAAAATGCAAATAACGAAAACAATAGTCTTCGTATATTATTAAATTTGATGTAACTCACATCCATAGGGGACATCCGTAGGCCAAAACCCTTTATGGGAAGTGTTCACTTTAATATGATAATCATCTTTCCATAGTCCTTCATGCCATTCTAAAACAAAGTGTCTAATTCTATACGGTTCCGGAGAATTGTATGGTCTGCTTGCTAATTGGTACGGAGAATTTGTCATCTGCTGGTACGGTGTCGGAGGAGTAGGCTGGAAAAGGTGAATATACAAATATTATCAAGTATCGCCCAAATAAACATTTTTTTGGTTAGTATACTTATGTTCCAAAAGGGCAAAATGACATACATATATTTTTAGGATGAACTTTAGAGTATGAAAAATACTCTTCTCTTTTAAACACTAGCAATAAACACTTCAAATTATAGACTATCATAAATAAATAATCATAATTATTATCCTAGTGCCCATGAAACAAGCCATAAAACTTACAAGATTATGGTTTAAAAGACCACCACTAACATAGTCCTCAAATTTTCTTATTTGCACCGTGGGACAGTACGGATTATATTCAGTTTTAGTTCCGTTATCATTATGGTAAACATACTCTTTTATGTACCACAACCCCAAAATAGCTTCTTCGTCGAAATCCTCAACTGGATGAAGATTCGCACAGAACTTAACGTCCGAAAGACTCACGGAAGATGCGAAAATTAATATTAATAATATGAGCATTTTAACCCAATTTGGTTGCAATAAAATGCGCAATTAGCCTCTAAGTTGTGAGATTGAAGTCAAACGGTTAATTGGAGTATCTCCAGTACTATGGTCGATCATTGTGACACAGGCACACTTCACACTCTTAACCTGTTAATTGACTCACCGACCCCACATCCTGACGTGTCACCTCTAATGAGATGTTAATGTAGAAGGTTATCATTGTCATATTGTGATTTAGACAACTTTTAAAGGAATAAAGTTATTTTCAATAAACAAAGAAGCATCAAAGTTAACACGATAAAACATGCAATAATGAACATTAATTGTTATTTATTATTGGTATTATCTCATATAATAATTATAGATCTATTGTATATTTGCTTATTATAAAAATAACAAAAGAAACAATGTCTCACTTATATGTGCAAAAAATATTACTATATTTCAAATACACTTAAAATCACTCAAATTAAGTTATAAATAAATATATTTTTAAAATCTGCTCAAAGAAATTTTTATTTATGGAAATAACTCACCTGAATATGAAGTTCCTTTATATCAATATAGAAACATTCGTTTGTATGTTCTATTTTATACTCTCCTTTTGTATGAGGTATTTTCTCAACACCATACCAAATACCGGTTATTTGATCCAAATCTATCTCACCGAAATATGGTGAGAGATCATCACAGTACTTGTGGTTTTCGAAATAATAATTATTTTGTCCGTAACATTGGATATATCCTACACAGAACACTGATAGAATGAAAAACAGATGATCCATTGCTACAAAGCCGGGTAACCCGGATAAAATCGGATACAGATTCGGATAAACAGCACCGGGGGTACCAGGCGACTATACGCTGTTGGAGGTGTCGGCCAGATTAACAAACGGATTTGGCAGATGAAGTGCCCGGGACATGTGGGCGGAGTTTGGAGCCACGCTCAATTGAACTTCTCCTCTCGTAATTTGCTAGTTAGACGGGAATACTTCCTTCATAAACATAATTAACCGTTCAGATCCCCACCATACAGATATCACTGAAGGTTTAAATAGGACGCCACTATACAAAAAATAAATTATAAAAAAATATTTCTGGTTAAAAGAGAACAATATTCTTCAATTAAAATACCTGTACACCTATTTTATAGAAAACTTCTGTATTTTAATTAAATGTCTTCAAAAGCCACCCCCATTCAAGAATTTTCTCAAGTCATCGAAATTTCCCGTAACGAAAGCTTTCCTCGGCATACTTAGATACCAGGAACACATGAACATCAGAATATGGAATATGAAAAATCAATATGAGACACTGACGTCACTCGATCACACAGAGACACGTCCATCGATCGGCCGCGATTAGACTTGTGGTGATGGCTTTATTGATCGCGCTTACTGTGTGTGAGTGAGAAGAGAACATCCGATTAAAAGAAAGAGATGCAGCATATTTATAATATGAAAAAGGACAACTAAGCTTCAAATGCTAACATCGTATAAGGTAAACATATCAAGGTAATAATTAATGTATAAATTGTCCGTATTGTCTTTATCCTTAGTAGACATTCAAGATGGAGGCTATGACGTAGATGCAGCCATTGGACTCCACGGATGACGTCATGCGCAGAGTTTTAGCACCATTCTGGTAGTACTAAGGCAGCAGAGGACCAAATGCGCAAAATACTTAATGAACGACAACATATTAAGTAGAAAACACTGCTAACTTTGATATACAGAAGTACGTCTAAAATTATACACTATATTCGTTTAGTGACCACAAGTATATAAACTTTATAATAATAAATAAGACTTTTGAGAGTATTCATTTATATAAAACTAATATTTTTGAATGTACACTTTTTTGTGCAAACGATGTGCTTTACAGCAAAGTAACCGAAACGTCCGGAGTTATTTAAAAAAAGAAAACGCGCAGTACATCCGAAAATATTAGTTTTGTTTTCATTTAATATTTTAAAGTATTACAGAGTACCCAAAAAATTTGGGTAAACAAAAAGTATAATATTTAATGTAATAATTATTATTAAAAAAATATTCAATTTATGAAAACTATATGCAATCATTAGAATTGTAACTGCAGAAAAAAGTTTTTTCTCCTTAATATGATATAACGTACTAAAAGGTATTCGCTTATTTTAAATAACCTTAGAAATAATCTCGCTTAAATTTTTCTTGACGACAGGAAAAATACAACCTCATTAATTGAGATCGGCTCCGTGGGAGTAGAGATATAGTCTGTCAACTATGTAGTCGTATATTTATATATACGTTTATAAATATTAACGATATTATTCAAATTAAATATTTGCCCTAACTACTGAGTCCATAGAAAATAATAATTATTATAAACTAACATATCTTTATGTATATTAACAGATCTTATTCAATATTAATATATTTTAATCTATGTTTCGTTCTGTTTTAATCTATGCAACTGCTAGATCATAATTAAAATTAAACAAAGCAAAATAAACATATTAATAACTTAAATTATAGATGAAAATTTAATTTACAAAACGGTCAAAAAAGTATAAAAGTTTTTAATATGAGTAATTTTTATAAATTGCATTTATTTTTATGCCAACATGATGTATAAATCCTGCTTTCGTGAAATAACTTCAACTTCAATACAACGGGTAACATAAGGCTCTAGTAGTATGTTAAGAGAATCTAGATGTTGGGACTATGTTACCCTTTTAACCACTGGTACCTTAGTACTTAGGCGTTACTTGTAACCTGCGTACCTAATGTTACTTTGTGTTAGACACTCTCACAACTATAAAAATACGCCCGCACAAAGACGCCCACACACGCGAAACAAAACTTATTCAAATCTACCGTTTCATTTACATCGACCTTAAATTTATTATAAAAGTATATGAGAGAATTTATAAATTAATTTATTCTTTTTTATAATAATTTTAAAGTAGAATAATCAAGATCTACGTCCGATTCGTGAGGTCTGATTAAAAAAAAATAAAGTCAAAGATTTCATCTGTCAGATTAGATGCTTTTTTTATTAATAAAACTTAATTTAAATTAAGTTTAAAAAGCCATTTTCAAATATTAAATTAATAGTTATTTTTAATTCCAATCTTTGTTTATAATCGTTAAGTTGCTTGTAGCGTATTCGTAGACGTGCTACGAGCTACGCCGGCCGAACCTTCGTAGCGCTACGAGTTTTGATTTTCATGGTGACGTAACACCCTAACTACGAATGTACCAGGGTAGCATAGACTGACTGGAGCACAACGACGCTGAGCCCCGGCGTCGAGCGCCGTCAGCCCGCGTAAGCTAGTGTAACATAATAGGATAACAGAATGGCGAATAGGTGGAAATAGTGCGCTCCACTATCATGGGGTGGAAGGGTGAGGGTGGCGAACACATAAGTATAAGATAGAACATAATATGTAATAGTATAGAGAAGATGGAACATATATTTTGTAATGCTTAGCTTGATAACTTTTATTAATTATTTGGTAAGGAATAATTATACATATATTACACACTTAATTGGAAATTTGTATTAAGTTACATATGTATTTTTGCCGCCTAAATATAATCACGACCGTTGGTTAAAAAGGTGCGTTAGAAAAAAAAATATTAATTATTTTCTACAGCAGTCACCGCTTTGAAGTTCATTCCCAAAATTTCATATTAGCATATTGTGTGAGGGTGAATGGTGAATTCGGATCCCTTTGTTGTTTATGATGTCCTGGTACAAGGGGTCACGAGCAGACAATGGCGCACAAGTGACACGTGCTACAAGGGGTAATTTCAGCCAATAAGATAACAAAGGGCTAATTAAATGAGCCCAAATATAATTGAAAAATCAAAGAAACGCTTGCCTATTGTCCTATACTTAAACTTTTTAAAGTAATTTTTATTCCCTTTATTTTTTTAAAGTTTAATTTTTTTTCTTATTATAATTTTTTTCTTACCTATTTTTTTCTTATTCTCATCGTATTGCATTATATATTTACCTTTATTTTTAAAAATAAAACTAAAAAAACCGGTTTAACCATAAATTGTATCCGTCACAAGAAAGCACTAATTCTGAACCTTTGGCATTTAAGCTTGACCTTTAAGATTACTCTCAGTAGGGGTGACAAGGCTGCTTCAGAGGTCGATTGTACCAGGGTGACATAAACGAAAGAATATATACGGCCACCAGCAGACGAGACGGCGAAATAATTTAGGTACGGAAAATGACGCACACTGAAATCTGAAATCTTGTTTAAATACTCGTTTCTAGATGTGAAACATTGTGATACTACGTGATGTGATTATACATGTATATGATTATCTTTTAAACTGATTTTAATGTTGTATACACTAAAATAAGACACCCACATATTGTATTAGTTTAAGAAAAATATATTTCGGTCTTACGTGGTGATTTTTGATACAACCAATCAATATACAGAGAACAAAATATTAATTGAAATCAATTAAATTCTTTCAGCCATATTCGCAGAATGTAACTAATTGATCATGTTTAGAAATTCGCCATATTCAATTTGGAATGACGTCACTTAGCACGTCATCACAACTATAGTTGTAAGTTGTTATAAGTTGGTCACTTCAATGTATTGTTGTTAGCTACTTGTAAAGACTTGACTAATAGTAGTATTTTAACCACTATTACGATTTATTTATAAAATATTAAAGTACATTTTCCACTAGAAGTCAAATAAGTTACTTTCGAAAATAAAATTAGATTAAAATTTAATAACTAATTCGACGGAATGAAACTTAAACGTCACTTCAGAAAAAAGTAAACGAGGAACACCTTTTTTTATATTTACTTAAAATAATTCGTTACCACATGAAAGTAAATATGTTTCACTAATATTCTTAAGATATATCATAAATGCGGACATGTTCTGGACCTTATCTATCTATAATAACAATAAATTTAATACTCAAAAGTCAAAACAATGTTTAAATCTCAATTAGTACATTACATCTACACTAATATTATAAAGCTGCAAACTTTGTTTGAACGATCTCATCCCAGGAACTACTAGTTTATTATAAAACTATACAATAACTGCATTTTGTAATTGTAACTATAGTGATATTTGTTAGTGTAAAAACATTCTATTCTAGATGAATAGTGAATATCTTTTATTCTAGATTCTTCCAAACAGATTTGTAAGGATATAATGTTTTATTAATGACATGAATGAATTTTGCAATCTCATATTATTTCATTTCTTTTGTCATAGTTTTAATACGAAATTAGTTTTAGTTTAAAACTAACTAGGAATTGTATTTAAGGCGCTGGCGGTGGACATGCGGAGCTATTACTAGGGTTTCATAGTATGTGAGGGGGAAAATTATCGAAAGGCTTTTCTATATTTTCAAGAGGTTTCCCTTAAATAGATTTGTAGCCTAGAAATAGTTAATCGCATTACGGTATTATTGGAAATAATATTGGCTGTAAATGAATGAATTATGCTGTTTGATATAAAATACTACTATTTCGAAATAAACATATACAGACATATATGTATGTGTAGAAGAATAAAATAATGAACTAAATGTCACCCAATAATTTCAATAAAAATACATATGTCTAAATATCTTAAGGACAATATTTCCTTGTAAATTTCCGCAGTGTAAAACTGTAAAACTAAGTCCGATCCGCTCCGCCCTAGCCCGCCCAAAGGCGCTGTATAGGGCGGCAACAATTTTCCACGGGCGGTACAATTACCAGGAGATAAGGAGTAACAAGGAGTTTTCAAGTTACTTGTACACGTCTGTGTTATATGGCTTCTATACAAGCACACGTGCTTGTGTGAACTCACGCATGCGCGCTTAAAGTCGTAGCAGTCGCCTCACTCCTGTACCGCAGCTACAATTTGGAAAAAGTTAGAGTATAGCCTTCCGTATATACATACATAACATTCTATTATTACTTTCGAGGGCATTCTTACATACTCTTTGTTTATATATGAAATTCTTCATTGAAATAAGCTTCACATTATGTAGACGTACAAAAGGTCACGTTAAAACATGTTAACTCGTATCTAACTCTTATTATTATTATTCTTCAAATGACGTCTCCGCTGACGTAGCTGCACATACATTTAATTTTACGTAACACCAAAGGTTCCATGGCATGGCATTTCACGTTCGCGGGGATGAGGTGCCGAGCTAGTACGGCGTCGTAGGTCGTGACGCGACGCTGATGACGTCACTCGGGTGGAGGGTGCGACAACCCCAGCTACCCAGCACCCCAGTGAAAGTAGCGTCAGTCAGTACCGAACCGTCGGATTAAACGCACGTCGCGTCACCACGTTCCTATATGAACGCCGAGCATTTAACCTACAAACTTTATGCAGCCTTGCAATATTATAAAGGTTGTAGGTACGGTAATGTGTTATTGAATAAGAAATCTATAGTGGTAGTTATTTTAATACTGTAAGTAATTTTACACTGAGTTGTCGTTAACGTTCTTAATAGTCAGATTTACGCTCGCTACGACCGAAAATCCTATATAAGGCGATTAAATAAATAGACCAGTAAATACATTTGATGGTTTATGACATTTATATGTATCTATTATTATAAAAACCGACAATTGAATGGCAATGAAATTTATATTCAATAACTTTTAAACTTATTGTAGTATATTTTTTATATAAACCACTGAAAAATACGACGATAATTTTGAGGAAGTCTGTCACTGATGGTGATGAAATGAAAGATACTACTAAGCCATAGAACCATAGATACTACCAGCGAGAATTACGACTTCAGTTAACCCATGATTTTTATTTACAATCTAATTTCAGCGCCAATGCACGAAAGCTGCTAAAAATAGTCGGGGTTCGCGCGCTCGCGTCTCCCGCAACCGGCAATCGTTTTCACTACGCACACTATTTCTGTCTATAGGAAACCAATATTATATATGAGAGATAATATTGTTTAAAATTTTTGTGGACAATGAGAAAAGTGCGAAAAAAACATCGATAGTCGCTAAGCGGCAAACTTCGATGCTACTGTGACTGCAGTTATTGAGATCATATTGTAAAGCAAACGTTCAAAGTAAGTAACCAGCTAGATCATTTATATATATACTTACGATAAATATTATATCTAAGTAAGATATGTACTTATTGTGGATTTATATTTTGACATACTTACAATGTAGGACAATGATACTTAATTTTTTCCAATACACCAGTTGCATCTTTAGTGGATAATTTAAAACCATTGTCTTTAGAACAATATATATAAATATCTATACATCTAAATAAAATTCAATCGTTTGTTTGTAGTTTAAAAATAAAATAATATAGTCATTTCAAATGACATATATACGTATGTACATGATTGATTTTGAAAACTTATTTTTATCTATGCAATAGAATAGTGATAATAAGATTTTATCGAGATTTCATATCAGCCGGTTTATGTTTTAAAAGTAATAGTTATCAAATTCAGAAAAAATCGAAACTTACATAGTTTAACACTGACGAAGCCCCAGTAAATAGCTATCTAGTTGATAGTACATACAGTTATATTAAACCATTATATATATATATATATATATATATATATATATATATATATATATATATATATATGCTTAAAGTCTAATTTAGTGGGTGTCTCAATCAAAAGTAAAAATATTAAATTTATTTTGTTACCCACAACAAAATAAATACATAATATATACAAAGGGTAAATACGAGTCCAGCACTTAATATTTTTTTATATAAAGCTGAGTTGTAATGTTAATATAAGTTTAATTTTTAACCTAAAAGAAAGAAACAACATTAAATGAATTTAAACATAAGATTAAATCACACAGGAATAAATGTAAACGTAGCATTTATTAAAACAATAAAATATGTTAAAATTATAACCGATTTAAGTCTACATAAAATATTTAGGATATCAACGAAATTTCCATACTTTCCAAACTCTTTATATACCTACGTAGCGAAATTAATATAAAAAACACTGAAATCTGATAGACCATTTGACATTCTGTGTGAGGCAACGAATTTTGACACGACAGAAGCTTAAGACAAAGAAGTGACATTAGCAAAATATTTCACAATTCAAGTGTGAATGAAGCCATAAAAAAAGAAATTTTAAGAAGTCACTAGAAACAACCAAGCCAAAGCATTAAAAAACAACTTGCTTAGTGTGAATGAAGCCATAGTAATGAAAGAAAAGAGAGAACTTCTTAAATTTAATTCCTTGCGTAATAACAAAAAAAATATCTCTTAATAGTTGGCATTGTAAGCAAAAAAATAATTTAATTTGAAGTTACTCAATTACAATCATACCATTTTATTTTTTAATATGATCTTTGTTAGGTAATTCAATAAAAGAAACATTCAAATTTCAGTTTTTATTAAAACAAACAAACACTTTTTGGCAAAAAGTAAAACAAATACAGCAATAACTCCACCAATTTGTTAAAATTAATAACAAGTAATATTAAAATATATAATAGAAAATCTTATAGATTAAATATACAGTTTGTGCTAAATTAATTAACATTTAAAATCTTTTCAAATATAACAATCCATAACTAACACTTTCTTAGAAAACAATACCTTAGTAATAATCCTTATAAATGTAAAAAACAATAAGGCACTAATTAACTAATAATTGCCTTTAAATGGCATACATATGTATTTAATTATTAAAAATGTTCAACTAGCATATAGATGTACATTTTTTGTATCCTTAAGTAGCTGTAAAGACCAATATATATATTTTTTGTCGTGACTAGAGATATACAATACATTAATGTTACTTTGTGCAGTTTTTTACTGTAAAATATAGACAACATTATTGTATCAAAACATTTTTATTTATATATTCTTCATAAGTACTTGGATAAATTCATAACAATGGAAGACCTTTTTTGGTAATGTTTCTTTAAACTACATTTGAACTTAATACTGTACATCTTGGTTGAATGATGTATCTCAATGTTGAAATATCGGGTCCAAATATGCTGTCACTTGCGGCCAGATTTCATCTGATGTGCGTCCTTCAAATTCTTTCAATATACCTTTTTCTTTGTAAAAATTAATTACAGGTCGTGTAACACTTTCATATATCTCAAGTCTCTTTTTTACGGCCTCCGGTTTATCATCGGGGCGTTGGTATAAATCTTCACCGGTAACATCATCTTTTCCTAAGACTTTTGGTGTATTAAAACCTATATTATACACCCTACCGGAAGGCAAATGCACCCAGCGGTTTTTAACCCTATCTATGATGACATCAAATGGCACATTGAGGTTTAGCACTATATCGACCGGTTGCACTTTCCACAGGGCCTCGGCTTGCGATATGGTCCGTGGGAATCCATCTAAAAGCCAAGGTTTATCTTCAACTTTCTTTAATTCCGTGATCATAAACTTGATCATGACATTATCTGGTACCAGCTGGCCTTCATTGAGATATTTCTTAACCTCCAGTCCCAATTCGGTTTGTTTTTCTATGTGATCCCTTAATTTATCTCCACTGGACACATGATCAGCCTGGTACTTTTTTACTATCCGTGACGATATTGTACCTTTCCCTGATGCGGGAGCGCCTAATATCAGTGTTTTCAGTAATTTCGTTTTTCGTATAGTCATTTTAAGTCAATCGACTGTTGACCTTTGAATCTTGTACTTTGATACGGCGAGCTAATATTGCACTGCTATCTTATTTGGCCTTGCGTCCCAACTAATAAACTCAATAACTCTTAATAATATAACGTCCCAAATAATATATACGTCACTCTGATAAAAATAATTAAAAATTACCTTATCAGTGTCCCTATTGATAATTTCGACTGGTTACTTGAAACGTATAAATCGTAAATTATAAAAAAAAAAATCTTCTGTAAATGTATAAAATTATATCAAAATACTCCAGTAGAAAGTTCAAATTGAAAACACTGATAATATTGAAAAGTAAACAAATTTAAATCGAAAACACAAATCTCAATTATAAACTGCCAATAAAATGTTGTAAGAATAGTGACTTTAAATGTCAATCCGCAATGGGAGCGTTCGAAGTTAAAATTATCTCTGTGCAACATTCATCGTTTGACGTTAGTTTAGTGAGATATTTTTGCAAGTTCCTGATATTCTTTTATATTTGTCTAAACAGTTTCTATTTTTCTTAATTTATTTATAATAATTATACCAAATGTATAATTTGGTGTTCCTTCTAGTATCATTGTTATTAGATAAAAAAAAGTTAATTAAGCAATTGTAATTTACATCAATAATTTATTTTAGTAAACAATTAAACATAGTTCTATAATAAAATTAAAGGTGAAAGGCTTTTTTATTTTAAATTTTGAAAAGAATTAATTTGATTTTGGTAATTAAAAAAAAATTGCTCTAATTTAAAAATAAATTAAAATTTAGTAATCCCATATAATATAAATATATATAGCCATAATATAAAGCAAAATGTTAATTTCGTAGGATGGCTCTCGTTATGCTGCCCTGTGATTTACCATGGTGGACGTCTGTACAACGGCACCTAAAACATCTTCTTGTAGCATCGTCTCCAGCGAAATTAACGGCTAGCATGTTAAAAATTCATGATATGTGCAAGTAAGTATGTAATGTGATGATAATGCTATTATTATTAGTCAATATAATCTAAGAAATATTAACTGTGAAAAGAATAAATGAATCAGCATTTTTTTATTTATATAATATCTACTTCTTTTGAACTCCATAAAATAAATACGTCTAATATACAATTTGTGTTAGAATTTTCATAAAAAAACAAACCTTATCCATATTACAGTATAGGAATAGACCCGGACGATGATGTAAAGGATCCAGAGCTCATGAAAGGACTAGAACAGTTCTTGGATGAAGAATTTTCTGGAGAAGAAAGAAGAAATTTTCTCGATAATACAATACGTATAATGGTGAATAAGGCAATACATCTTAAACGATGGCGTCCACCTAAGGGGCTTGTTTTTAGTTTGCAGCAACAAAGTAAGCATATAATATAACACTAAATTCTTACAAATCACAATTTATTGACATTCGAATTCATCTGCTTTATTCTAGAAATATTACAGTTAGAATTTGTTTCCATGATATAAAGTAAATCCTTATGAAGACAAATTTTAACACTCTGAAAAGATTACAATGCAGAAAAGTATATATTTCATTAATTACACCGTCCATTAAGAGTAGGGATGACTATAGATTTGATACCAACTATTATGATCTCTCAAAACGTAGAGAGTATATATACAAGATTTATGACAGCCACTGTATCAAACGGTGTCTACAGTCTAGACATCGTGAGTTGCAGACAGACAAATAGTTAAATAAATTTCCTTTTATTATTTTCCTTACTGGCTTGCTTTCGTAGCTTGCTTGACTCTCTTTCAAATGAGAATAAAAAGGATTAATAAATACTATCCATTCAACAGTCAGGGCCATAGTTTTCTCTGGGTGAAGTCCGTATTGGAATTTTGGAGAGGGCCCGTTTTTAAATTTCGTCGTAATCAAAAAATATAAAATGACATCCTTATATTAAATGTGACGAACTTATAGTGTACCTACACATCTGGTGGCCACAAAACTCAGTCAAAAAAATACATCACGACGACCAGTCGATGACATACACGAGCTTAAAAACATATTCAAACTTGTACTTATAATATTTCTACTTTCTCCGTTGAAGTTTAACTTAAACTCTGAAGTATTAATAAGATTTTGGAAAATACTTTAAGAATTTTTCACTTCCACTATGCCTCAATAGCTAAAGGGCTGCGTATCATATTATCTACGTTTGTAATGGCATTAGCCATGCCTCATAACAACTAAGCTTTGGAACTGTACTGTAACAGACAATTTATAATATAAGTAAAACAATCACTTTGACAGTAATATTATACCCTTTATTGGCAGATTCCAGTCATATTTTATGTATAAGGGAAATAACTCTTTAATGAATTATTTAATAGAACTATGTGCAATAAAATTTTCGTCTAGTATTTACATTGCAATAATTTACCTTGAGAATCTCGGCTGTGACATTTGCGTGAAAGAATGGCAAATATAAATACATTCACAAATTAACTGTTACATATTTTCATTTCGTTTACATTTCTTACAGCCATAATTTTAATATTAGAAGAAAAATAAGAATAACTGTCATTATTAATTATTTTCAGGCGATTCAACTGAACTGGATTATAATTTCCTATCATCGTTGGTTGCTCACGCATTTTTTTCTACTTTTCCAAAACGGACGCTCAAAACACATCCCACATTGCAAGACTTCAATTTTACGCATTTTTTTAAAAATCTTCATAGGTATGGAATAAAAAATATAAAATATGAGTTATATTAACCTTTTTACTTACATTTATCGAAATATCATTAATAAAATTTTCAGAAAATCGCAAAGGAATAAATTAAAAAGCTTACTGCATTACTTTGAATGGTTGGACAAAAATAGCAATGAAGGATCTATTAAGTTAAGTAGACAGGTAATAGCTGATAAAATTTTATCTAATTTATCGATTGCATGTGATAGGGAGATAGTGTAAAGTATATGAATTATCATTAGCCAAAAATTACTTATAACTTTTATCGGCTAGGGTTTGGTTTAACTAAAAGCTAATAACGTACATTTGGCACGATATCAATTTTTACCCTCGGTACTTGTAGACTTGATAAAATCTATACAATGCAATTAATATGGACAATTATAAGCAATGCAATCTGTAAACAGAATTTTATTTTATTTCAAATAGTCCTTATGTACAATTTACATTTATAGTATTTATCAACAGATTTTGGTCAGTATATACATTTATTTAGAATATTAGTTCTAAATGATACAGTGGCACTATCTACGTTATTCTCTAGTTTTCGAATCGCGAAGAACATGTGATTACTTTCACCCAAAATATGTGAGCCACGTCCAATTTTTTTTAATCTTGTACCAGTTTTTTCTGAATAATTTTCGATTAAGTTCACCGTAGTAAGCAGTAATAGAAAAAATGAAAAACGGAAATTGGCTCAAAATTTTAACATTGTTTAGATAATGTCTTCAAAGCAGTGGCTGACTATTGAAGACTGGCTGGAATGCACGTTGCCTTTGTGTAAATTACTGATCCGTCATGAGGGTCGGCCGGAACGCTGTGAGAGTGATGACGCTCTGAGAGTGTGCTTCGCCTCCAGCAGGATTGGTGGTGACGTGCTCATTGATGGAGAGTCACAGGTAATCAGCTATATTACTAATTTAATGGCATAAAATCGTCTACTAATGATGAAGTTTTCAAAAGAGCTCAAGTTTGGGACTTATTTTGTTGTCCTTAGGAATTTTTGCACGTAATTAAAAGTAAGTTCATGCATTGCATTCATGCAAACTTATCTGCACTGTATGTTTTAAGTAAGCTTAAATAATGCAGGTTTTTAAAACAGAATATTTCTGAACAAAATATATTTTATAATAATTCCCTCATTGTAAATCTTTCAGGAATCACTCACAATGTTTATGATGCCCGAACTTTTGCCGGCCATGCTCTCTGTGGAGGCACTCGAAGATAATGAGGTATTGAAAGTCGAAGGAGTCAGGATGTTCAGCAGAATAAGTGACCAGCGACAAAAGAATCACATCGAATTCCTCGAAGAACCAAAAACGGTAACATTAAAAAACAAAGACTAACTCTTAATAAATAATTAACTTAATAAATAATAATAATTAACTTAATAAATAATATTCACTTTTTAGCCCTTTAATTAATCAAAATTAATAACTTCTCCGAACTCCAGGTGACAATATGTCTGATGGACGCTGAGGATTACAGCGCTTTACCTCTTGGTCAATGGGAAGAAGACAATGTCCTGCGCGAACTGAATAAGTGTCTTTTAGCATTCCAGCAGTCGCCGATGAAAAGTCAAGAGATTCAGAAGGCTGAGAGACGACTTTCACCCATAGGTATTATTGCAATTTATTGTTGGTATTATATTGTGTAATTTAAAGATTTTACTAAGAGTTAACAATGAATGCCTTCCGGTTAAATACGTATGATTCTCATGAAAAAAGGGATTACTTTTCAATGTCTAAAAGTTTGTAACCTATATACAATTTTTAAACTGAATTTTCGTCTGACCTTTTTGGATTTTGTAATTAAATTTTAGATTATGGCGCATTTTTGTTACAGGAGAATCCTTTAATCAAACTCCACCAGAAGTTGAAACAACTGTCATGATAAAACAAGCATCGTCTTCAAGCACCATCAACAGCATTAACAGCAGAAGTCCTTCACCACAGAACTATAACGTGGCATCACTAAACCTGAATGATCCTAGTAAGTGGCCTAAATATACAATAAGACGTTAGATTTGAACTTAAATTTCTATAATGATTCCAAAAGCCAAATATAGAACTAACTTATCATAATTACAATGCCTAAATGATGCTTTAGTCGTTTAAGCATTTTAAGATAAATTTCAAATAAATATAAAGTAAAATTCCTCAAAATGACGAGGTTTTAAAAGTTTAGTGTCCCAATCACACAGAAAACACGCAATTTGAAGGTTTAGTGTCCCAAACACACAATAATCAATCAAAAAGTCTACTTTCATACAATAAATCCTTAAAATCAAAGATTATGCTAAAAAGTCCATATTTATTTCGCTACTATATGTAATGTTTAGTAAATATTAAACAATGAAAATGTTTAAAATTGACAGGCATGGACCTACAGAAACGGAAATGCTGGCTATCCCCTGACGCGGGCACTTTGAACAATCGTCGCGGGCGGTTCATAGTGCTGGGTTCATCCGGGGAGTGTCTTCCTGTGACGAGATCCTCCGGACACGAGGACCTGCAGCAGGAAGACAGCTTATACTCAAGCTGCAACTCCAGCGATGATGAATACCACAGCGCTAATGATAGCTTCGATTACGGTAATTATTACTTGTATATCATTAATATGTATTGTAGTGTATGTATCTATACAATAGATATAACACACTGTCTCACGTACTCCACTGGACGGGGTGGGATGTGCTCGGCAGTCTAATGACTAGCGCGGAGTGGAACGCGTGCGCCTGCGCTCTAGGCGGGGTAGTAGTGAGCCAGTGACTAGTTATACTTACATGTAGGACCAGGGATCCTACATGTACGAAACAATTTACTGTTAGAATAATTGTTTTTTTATTGTGTCCTGAATCATGATTCGGAATCATAAAATACAGGCAGCGAAGATGAGGGTAGGGGTGAAAGCGCGCGTCCGAATTCATTCCAATATTCAAAAGATCTATCGACAGAGGAAAGACGGATGAGTTTCGCTGATAGACTTCGGGAGGCTCTCCGGAGGGAGGCTGAGACGTCTTGCACGACCAGTACTACTGGGGACTGGTCTACTGATAGCTCCAGTTACGCTGTGGGTATCAGCATATCTGGGGCTGAGGTTAACGATAACGACATAAGGTAGGTATTAGAGAATTTGATAAACTTTTTCTGGTCATTCGAACAGTATTATAATTTTTGTTCTGCTCTATAGAGTGAAACGAGGCGGCTCCGTCGGTTTCGTGCTAACGGATAAAGAAACAGTAGAAAATGGGAACGAGCCGCCCAAGCGACTTCTGTCTAGGAAAGAGACTGGGAATAGTTCGAAATACAGTTTCAGTACGGAATATTCGTAAGTGCTCAATTGATAAATCTAAATATATTCCTTATTAAGGTTTACGACCTTTTATAATTTTGTATTCACATTTACAGTTCAGAGCTGGAGGAAGTTTACGAACAATTCAACCAGTGGCTGAACGATCCGATATTACAGAATGACAACAACGAAAACAAAACCAAGGAGTTGGACTCCCGAGATCTGGCAGTTATAAGGTTAATCTTATAAAGGATACATAAAAACAATCATTTTTTACATTTTAAATCTGCCCGTACAAAATCCATCTGTCATGTAATATGCCATCAACTTGATCATTATTAACAACGCCATCTAGTGAAGTTATACAGAAATAAATTGTATTACTACTGAATTAACTGGTCTGAAATTTTAACTAATAACTTTAATATAAGCTCTTAGCTCAAAAGATATGGAACTTAATAAGCATATATAAAGCAAGTACCATGTCTTATTAATATTTTGTTTCACAGATTCGCAGGGTCGTTACTAAAGCGCACCCTGAGCGAGTCCATGGCTAGCGGCGCGTGCGCAGACGCTTGTGAACTGTACGGGCGCGACGTCCGGGAGCGAGTGCCGCCACGACGCCTCGCGCTCGCCGCTAGATCATTATCATTGGAACTAGCCAAACATCGGCACAGACTCGCCGCGCATTTGGTATGATATATAATGACCATACATCACTAATATTGTACATACTCGAGTCACTTATTGTTTTTTTAATATTTCTATGACTGTATTTATGTGTGTCTGATGAAATATTTTGTTATTGCTTTATAATATAGATAGAAAAATGATATGAGACTTATATAATTGTTTAAATAGAGCGCTACTAATAACGTTATATTGCAAAATTAACTATAACAGATAGAAAGTTAACCGCTTTAATATTATAGTATATATTATATAATGCGATACTTCGTTAAAATTTATTCATTAACTTTTAGACAAGATACGAACAAAATATTGGATTAACTTTATGTTAAACCAACTAAATAAAGTCTATGTATCTAATTTTACTAATTCACAAACGTTATTTCTCTCAAAAGTCAAATAAGTCATATAACAATGTATTAATATAGATTAAATTATAAGCTACATATAAACTCACAGTATAATATATTTTGACAGAAACGTAAAGTAAAAGAATCGATACTAGAAGATATATTAGAGAATGAACTAGTGAGAAGCGATAAAGACGATAGTCTGAGCGAGGGTAGGACGAAGTCCCTGGGCTCGTCCACTGAAACTTGTTCGACACAACTTTCAAATCCAGATGTGAGAAAGAAAAAACTTAATTGGGTAGTAAATATGATAGTTGAAACCATCGAAGAGACAGTCGAATGTGAGCCGGTGACGATAAAAATTAAGAAACCAAAGGTCAGACGCGTTGCCAGCTGATAACTTTAAAATAAAACCTCAAACTACTACTAATACTGTACTAACATTACACTGAAGGCGATGGCTTTCACGTTTTTTTGGAATGGCTATTGGCTTAACTGCACTGTGAAAAACAATATTAGGTCTTGCTAAAGAAAATAGAACACAACTGTGGCTAATTATAACTTAATATTTAACAATTATTTTCTTGTAACTTTCGTGAATGGATCACTGTTTGCTATTGACTGTTATTTTCTGGTTGCGATAAAAATTCGGGCTAAATTGTACATATATGTATGTATTTATAAGCACATTATCTGTGTGTGTATATGTCTGTGTATCTATTATATAAGTAGATGATTTTTTATGGATTTGTCCAAATCTTTATTTTAATAGCTTGTTATCATCTGGTGTTACCAGAAATCAAGCTTTAATATACCTTTCTAAAGAAAAAAGTTTTTTTAATTTTATTTGGAACATTTTATTGAGTGAAGCGAGACAAACGAACACAACTTTTTGCAACCGAATGATAGAGTCGAGGTTTTTTGTTCGATAGCCCAGCTATCTGTGGTGGTTTTTATTAAAAGACAATTGATATCGGACATTAAATTTCAATTTTTGAGGCGGAAAACGGAGCCTAAAATCTGAGTTCGCTTCCCTCAATGGCATCGAGATTTTTCGAACGAATCGAGAAAATAAAAATACGAAAGGCATTTCTTAGAATAACACTACATAGAACACACTATAAACGGTATCATTGCACTGTGTAATTGTAATTATTCATGATAATTCATCTTAATTCCAGCTAAACCAATTAGCGCATAAGATCGTAACAGGCGGGTCGTGTCGTCCCGTGGCTACCGGTAACTGGGGCTGCGGCAGGCGTCAGCGGGGACACCCTCAACTGAAGCTGCTGCTGCAATGGCTAGCGGCCAGCGTGGCGGGAGTACCGGCATTATTTTATTACACATTCGGAAATGAAAAGTTGTTTAAGGTATTTGAATACAATATTCGTTTCATCACGAAGTTAGTTCTTCTAAATGAAACATGTGAAAGAGTAATCTATGTATATAAAAGATAGTTATGTTAGTTACATTATTTATAACTCAAGAATATCTGTAGGGATATGCTTGAAAATCGGTGGGGACATAGCTTAGAAATATGAGACGGATATAGAATATTTAATAATTCTATTCGATCGAAAATGAACCAAAATATCTTATAAACTCTAATATCTGGTTATTTATGGCCTTAAGGGCGGAATAGATTTCGCCCGGTCAGCTGTACGTATTTATTATCCCAAAATTAACGAGGACGAAATCCCGGGAAAAAAAACAATATTCAATAATTGTTGCTTTAGAATTTAGCCTTTTTTGTATTGATAATAACTTAATTAGTTTCTTTAAATGTTAATTTTTATTTTTACAGCTGGACACACTGGTCCGTGTGCTCACTGACAGGAAGTGGACGGTGGGACAATTGGCGCGAGCCGTGTTAAAGTTCGCGCGTCAAACCCTACACGAGCCGCACGTCATACCGAACAATCATTCACTCTTCGATGAACTGATCGGGATCGAGAAAACATCCGATGATTATTAAACATTCAAACATTCAAAACGTTCACTTCCCAACACTATTATATACACTTTAGCCAAACTCTCAACTTTAAAGATCAAATAATCAAAAAATAACATAATCTATGTAATTAGCATACCTTTAACTCTACCCTATATATATTTAAATTTGAAAGAAAAACCTATATCATTATATCGGAATCAGAGTTCTTAACGAACTTAAAACAATCGAATATCTACATAATGATTACATATGTATAGAATATGTGAAAATTTTGATATAGAAACTGTTTAATATGAAAACAACTGAATGTACTTTAGAAATATTTAATCAATTAACCTTTATAAAGCATAACATACCAATGTAATATATATTTACAAAGCTCAATACATGTTTCGATGCATTTATTTCATTTCAAATTTCAATATTTTATTCTAATATAATAATAATCAGAATGTTTACAAGTCACAAGTTATGACACTAGGTTATTTATAGAGATATATATAGTCCGTTAGACTTAAGCTGAGCTTTGCATTTGTGTGTGAAAGTAAAAGTAGAGTTAGACAAAAAACTTTTAGAATTCAATTTTATTATATTTTAAATAGATACATAACATAAGAAAAACTTGTAAAAGTCCAGTAATATAATATTGAGGAAAAAAAATTATTGATTAATAAGAATTTTGAAAAAACTACAGCTTCTTATTCACTTGACATTGCGTTTTCAACATTTGATAATGCTACCAGTACAAAAAGTGAAGTGACGAAGCAGTACAAACCGGTTTAAAACTAGAAAAGAACGTTTCATTCAAAAATTTAACATCTCACCTACACTATCCGTGTGCATTCACACAAATGCAAAGCTCAGCTTAAATCAAACGCACTATAAGATACTGATGATTTCACTTTAAATGTCCTGGCTGATTGATTTGCAGGCGCCCAGATAATAAAAAAGTTAATAATTGAAGAATTTTCGAGAATAATACTAAAACGGGCTGACCTTGAAACGTCAGCTGGCGATGGTGTCTTAATAATAATAAACTTTAATGTTAGTACAGTAGGACCTCGATTATCCGGACTAATTGTTGTCGGTAGGCATCCGGATAATTGAAAGTCCGGATAATCCAATATATGAAGAAAAACGGGCTTTTTGCATATGTACATATGTAGTCTGTACCATACATATGTAATGTTAGGTGTTTATTTAAAACAACAAATACATATGAGCGAAAATCAACGTTTATTAAGAAACTAGCTGTGCCCGCGACTTCGTTCGCGTGGAATAGTGACTATGAGCAGCGTTTGTTTTTTAAATATATACTTATTTTTATTTTGGATCATAATCACAGTCATTTTAAGAACAAGTATAGAAACATAGAATAGCAGCAGAGTATAAACATAGTGTTCGACGTGATTCTTTAATTTGACAGAACTTTTTTATTTATGAAACAATTGACATGAAACAAACTAAAGCATAAGTGAAGCATGCCACAATATATTCGTGAAAACCGCATCTAACTCGGATCAGCCGTTTCTGAGATTAGCGTGAACAGACAAACAACCAAAAAAAAAGTTACATACATTTTTGGGTTCGACATCGACATAACAATAACCCCTGCTATTTTTTTTATTTTTATTTTCAATGTACAGACAGCACTTTTCTACAATTGTATCATATGTATAGAAGATTGTACATAATGTACGTATAATTTGCTTACAATAATTTTGTATGTATTTGGTAATTTGCATTAGGTAATCATGAAATAAAATAATTAGTTTAATTTGGTTTAAATATGCAAGTTCTGACATGTTAATGTTAGAATAAACTCGTCGCGATCGGCAGTCCGGATAATCGCGAATTCGGATAACCGAGGTCCGGATAATCGGGGTCCTACTGTAATTATTCAAAAATAATAAATAGGATGTGATCATGGCAGCTGTGGATTACTTATACTGTTTACGAAATTTTGTAGAATTAAATAAGACGCTTAAAAGCAATAAATTAATGGGAGAATTTAATTAAATATTTTTGTACAAAGTATCAGTACAATTGTGTGTTTCTATTTATATTGTAGGATTTTTATGACGTTATTTAATAAAATGATCTTGTAAAAAAATACTATTGATAAAACATTTTAATACGTAAGCGTTAAGATAGTGACATTTATTGTATGTACACATAACTTTACAACCGTTGAAAAACTGAAAAAGCCAATATAAAAAAAAATTAAAGCTATCGTCACATGTAAATAGGCCATATTTTTCTTGAGTAAAGCTGTAGGTTCACTAACACGCTATAATCATTGACAATCAATAAGTACAGGACATCTCAAAAGGTCTTCCATAGCATGAATCTCAATGTGTCCAAAAGTTTGTTAATTTTGTGTAATTAACTAAAATAACCAAATTATGATATATATAAATATATTATGATGTCACTATATTGACTTTTATTGCTATTTTTTCCGCGTTTTTCCCTTCTTGGACTTATAAATCAGGTTCACTACAAAAATGATGGTGCTAAATTTTTTTGTCAGATGACAGTGGAAGCGATTAGCCAATAGCTCTATCGACAGATGATTCGGTGACACGGATCACACTCACCTTTCGTCTTATGCAGGTACTTACGGGGCATGGACTCGAGACTCTCGCTCAGAGGTGACGAATATTGTGAACGGAAACATCTCGCTTCCTTAATAAGAGCGATGGTCGGCAAAGAAAGAAGTTGGGTTGCAATGGGCTTCTTTTGACCCAGTGGTTGCCCCAAAGGAAGCCACTGCAACCCAACGAAAGGGACATGCAGCCAGCCTCGTTTACTCCATAGAGGAAGGCTAGGAAGAGAGAGATCGAACTACGCCCGCCGACTCATTTCCAACCTGTAGGTCCCGTTGGAGGGAAGCCTCCAGAACTTCCATCGATTAAGATCTATGTTGTTTGGGCGTTGTCGTTTCTTGGGACATACTGATAGGGTAAGTAATTCTGCCGGAGTACAGTGGTGAACTCAAAAGCGTTATCAATGGTTTTTTTTTTGGTAGGCTCATGGACAGGACATCTTATATTCTTAAAAAGAGAACCATATAAATGTCCCGGTAATCGCACATTGCCATACTTGGCTGATTGGTATACAGTAGTGCGTTTTTCCAACATAAAAAGAATAAAGAAGACATCGAATTATGTGTAGGGGGAGGGGGGGCACATTGATTCACGGGGCACATTGGTACAGTATCTATATCTCAAAACCGATAAACGCTACACAGTCCGGCAAATCACTAGAATGCTCAAGGGTATTCACAAGAATAACAGTTGTGACACCGTTCGCCACCAGTTTGCCATTGGACCTCAACGGTCACTAACGTGTTAAAAGTGGCGTACGCCGCTGCCTACAAAAAAAAAACATGAAATGTAATTGTGTCTCAGGAGGATTCTTTTAGTTGTTTTTGTTATAATTTGTTACTACAGGTAAGTAAATATAGTTATTATTGTATTTTAAAATGTTTTTGATTGCATTATTATTATATATTAGATAAAATTAATTGTTTTATGGAAAAAGTCCGTTGGGGCACTTTGATACGGTAATGTGCGGGGTACAATGATACGTATCAATCTGCCCCTCTAGTGTATTAAAGTGTAGTTTATTTTCTTTTTTTCAGAAAATGGTGCACACGTACAAACCCAAAACTGATAGAAAAAATATTAATGAAGAAAACATTGAAGACGCAATACGTGAAGTATTGTCAAAGACTTTATCTACACGCAAAGCAGCCGACAAATATAGCATCAAAACTGCGACCCTACAACATCGCATAGAAAAAGCCTGAAAATCATTTGAAGCTACCAGAATATTATCTACAAATGAAGCATCCTCTTCATTACAAGCAGAATCTTCTTTATCACAAGAAGAATCTTCTTTATCACAAGCAGGTCCATCTTCACCACAAATAGCACCATCTGTGGAGATGGCAAAAATAGCGTCATCTTCAGCACACACTACTACTGCAGCTTTATCATCACACACTGCTACAGCTACTTCATCAAACATCTATGGTTCCAAGTATACCGTTGCACAAGTTTTTTCAATCGAACAAGAAAAGGCATTGACTCAATATTTATTGAATTGCAGTAAAATGCACTACGGCATTACATTGAGACAGCTTTTGACTTTGGCATACGAGTTCACAGAATCCTCAGGGTGTAATTATCCAAAACCCTGGAAAAAAACAAATGCGCTGGAAAAGACTGGGCAGCTGGCTTCAGGAAGAGAAACCCAGAATTGAGTCTACGAAAACCAGAAAACACAAGCGCAGCAAGAAGCTTTGCTTTTAATAAAGCTGCTGTAGCTCACTTTCATGATAATTATGAACACATAATCGAATAATAAACTTAGTCTCAATCAATAAAATTGTTTTATTTCTTAATTTTAAGTAATAATACAGTTTATATTGGGTTTTTAGTCAGTTTAAATTTGCATTTCATATGGATCTAAAATACGTATCAAACTGCCCCACCCCATGTATCAAAGTGCCCCACTGGTGGGGCAGAATGATACAAATATTTTATTTTCTTAAAATCACATTATCTCTATACGTCGCCAATTTTTGCGGTTTTTGCGTAGCCAAAATGTAAGCTGACATATCAGCCAATGCACACATCAAAACAAATATTTAAATATAATGCTTTACGGTCCTCAGAAAAGAGATTTAATTTTTGTGTATCAAAGTGCCCCCCCTCCCCCTAATAATATCTTAATGCAATAAGATGACGTTGTACTCGTCGTACAAAAGTTGAGTGTGTAAATGATTCACAACTTTTTTATCATCTCAAACACTACACAGCAATCATACTACTCTCGACAGCATGACTTTAAAACTGTGTGTTGGTTAACTTTTATTATATCTGTTTGGTCCACATTATAATTTAAAGTTGCCTCATAGTCTATATAAAATAGTAACATTAGCTTTGGTGTATCATATGTTACAAAATCCTACAGCGTTATAAGTTATGAACAGAAATTACTTTTCATAAATAACTTATAATCCTTTGTGATTTTATACATATATTTATTTTAGAAATGATTCCAGGTAACTGTTCCTGTTATGCAAAAAACACAATAACCATTTGCTAACCAGACCTTCCACTCACTTTTTATGGATAGATTTATGAATTCTAATTCAAGTAAGTCATATAGAACAATTTTAGAGACTACTTCACATTCGTGGTAATAACACATACTTATTTACGTTTTTAGCATAAAACTCCCGTATTTAAGGAATTTATTTTTTAAACAGCTATCTTAAATATATTGTTTTTTTATTTATGTTAATTTACCTAATATTTAAGTTAATACGCTACGTAGCTATAGAATTTTAATAATTTTATTTTATATAGAGAAATATAAAAATCAGAAAAATCGATTAACAATGCATTAACGACTGAACGTTTTTGACAAATACGAAGAAGTTTTATACAAAAAAAAATAAAAAGACATCTTATACAAAATTTTTAATTGAAATTCAAGTTAATCAGTCGATAAATGTATTTTTCAAGTGACACTAAATAACCAATGTGTAATAAAATTCACAAAAACAATTTGCTGAGTTTCTTTCTTTTGGGGATGGATATAATATTTGATATCTGCTTCATGTACCATAGATAGAAAATAATGTGGGGCCAACATAAGCATATGCAGCATAGATTTAGCTTTACCACAAATAAATCCATAGACTATGATTTATTGCTTCATTGACTATATAGGTTTTTTTTAACAAAAAAGTTGTAGTATATTTTTTTATATCATATATGCTATGGATTCTTAGTAACCTAGTATCTAATATTATCGTCCTCCCTAAAAGAATAGCCCTCTCATACGTCGCCCCATGCCTTGCCTGTCGTACAATATATTAAATCTGTTGACCAGTTGATTGATAGCGTTGCAGCCTTTAGTGATTGTACCCAAGTAAGTCATAAGCGCCACGTCGTTACATTGCTGAAAGAAAACGAGATTTTATTAGTCACTATTATTATTTTAATTCTACACAGTCATTAAAAAAGGTTTAAAGAAGGTTAAAGAATGACAACATTGACATTAAAAATAAGAGATTATAACAAAACAAAACGTATTGCTGAGGCTGAATTACCTCTGCCGAATATAATTTTCTTTAAAACTCTGCAAAATTATCATGATAAACTTGGCCATCTTTCTTAAATTGGAAAGTTGAAATCAGTTTCAGCCTCTATTGTTTATACTAATGTTATTCATAAGGGCAAATTAATGTTCAATTGAATTTCTCACAGATTATGCCAATGAAATCATCTCTATATTTGTACGTACGTTATAAAAGTGCGTTCGGAACTGTTGTGAAGTGAGCAGCGGCAGTCTGTTAGCGAGGGCGCGGGCCTCACGCAACAAGGCGGGCCTTGGCGGCAGGGTTCCGTCACGGACCGCGCGTACAGTCGCCAACACAGCACGCACACGGGACACCAGCATCTTGATGGCCGACCGCTGAGCTGTTAGGTGTTCCGCCACTGAAATACAATTTAAACATCACAATAATGATGACTGTACTCCGAGTAAAAATTGGTTTCATTTATGGTGTCAATAAAAAGTTGCTTGACTCGTTATTCAATTTACACTATTAATGACTCGGGAATTTCATGAATTGCTGAAAAATTACCGATGGCTGTAGATTGACTTGGACATTCACTGCATTACTGTCAAATTAGTAATTACGGATATCTTTTGAATTAATTTTAGCAAAACATTATTATTGACTTTTATATACCTAAGAGTTAAGTGTAAACCACACCAAAATAACAAACAAATACACATATAATTGTTATTTAAAAATAAGTATGAAAGACATTAATTAATAATAGTTCTATGAAATTTCATACCTAAACTATTAAGAGCAGCTTCACCGGATGACACCCTCGCTACATGATCCACTCCGATCCTCTCAGCCTCCTCGGCAGCCAAGGTGTATGTCAGTGGAGCGAGCAGCATAGTGGCATGTCCATTCACAACATCTATCACTGATTCATATAAAACTACTGGTAATTGCTGTAACAGAAGAAAAAAATAATTAACAAATTCTATTTGATTTACTATAATATACATATACCTATATTAAAAGTGTAAATTTAACTTAAATAAGTATTAAAACTATGTTTTAAACCGTAAATATACTTAAAATATGTAAAAAGAAATTTAATTATGTAATAGATATATTGTATATATAATATCACATACATCACCCTTCCTCCCTGCCGGGTTTAACATCAACATGACTGGACATTCGTTGATGTCACAGATCTGACGGTGAACGGCAATATCTCTTTCAGTGGGTACCTCACCTGTTGTGTACCATCCGAGGAAGTCCATATCCGAGAATACTTGCTTAACTGTTATATAAATTATAAGCATGTTAATATTTTCTTACAACCATACCACTTATAAAATTAAGCTTAAATAGTAATAAAACGTCTAATGAGTTTCACTGTTGTCTCACAAATAGAAAATGACTTATATCATTATTTTATTATATCATTTTCTGTGATATATAAATTTTGAGTTGCATAAATGACATCTTTTGAGCCCATCTTAGAACGGTTCCAATTTTTAGGTTCTCAATAAGAATGAAAAAAAAGGCATGAATCAAAACCGTTTCCAAGTTGTTTTTTAATTGTTTGTACTCTTATGGGTTATTTTCTTTTAGGGATTGAGCAAATGATCCAATCGAAGTTGATAGCAATCGCATGTAATGGCCTCTTTCCGTATAGACTATATAATAAATTACACCCTACTGATACTACCCACAACAGAAAAGATTTGTGCCATAAATATTTGGTTTTGTGAACTATGTTGATGCAAGATCAATAAATTACTTCCTTATAATTATTTTTTCAATTTTAAATAGCAAGCAGACTGAACTCGTATTGCTACTGTCATCATTTAATACAATACAGAAGTTATTCAAGGTGCTAATTCATGAGATAAAAAAATAAAGAAATATATCTATTTCAATATTACATCAATTTGAAGAGTGATAGTTTTATAATACTTTATTTGGATTATTGGGCTTTATATAAAACATTGTAATATAATATTGTAAAATACTCACATTGTTCTTCTTTTAAATTGTAATAATCTCTATCTATAATAATGTCTCCATCAATGACACTAAAGACAAGTTCAAATGAATTCATTACTTCTATATTCCGACCTTTTTGTTTGCCTATTAGTGCTCCTATAACTGAAAGAAATAATAACAGGTTTAAACACATATATATATATACATTAAATACTCAGCACAAATATAAATAAGCAAAAATAAATAATCAGCTGTTATATGAAGGATATCAAAAGCTCTAAACCTCATCTAAACTTGATGCCTCCATGACATTTTGGTGTAATAAAAAAATCTATTTTATAACTTTGAGGTTTGAGTTTAAAAAGTATGTATATTAAATAAAAAGTTTATTATGTTTATAATTTAAACATCAATAGAAAGACCATTGATAATAACTTACATAAAGTAATTCTACCCTTTAAAGTGTGTAGAAGTAAAGCAAAATTAATTACTTTTTCTAGTATATGGTTCCTTTGTAATAGTATCATAATTATTTCCAATGAATGAGTTCATATTTAAGAATGTATGATTAGAGAGAAGACGACAATATTATTTACCAGTCTGAGGTGACCCTTCTTGAGCTCGTAAACGCGTCCAATGTTCAGAAACATTCATTATGACCAAAGGATGAAGAGACACTGTGACTGAGCCAGATGTGGCTGTTGTTACTACAACGCACTTCGCACTGCTTGAGGGCGGAGGAGCCGGAGAGGTTGGGTTAGGCAAATCCACCGGAGGACCCGACGAAGCACTCTCAACTTCTACCTCCATCTCAAAATCGATTCTGTCAGCACTCGACATAACTTGAAACGTAAATGATTATAAATTTCTATTTGTCTTATATTAACTCTTGATTTCAATGGTTAGAGAAAAATAGAGTTTTGTTTTTATTTAACACATTGACAGTTTCAATCTCAGCAGTCAGCAGTAGTAGCAAATCAGAAATCTATATACCTATCTTTAGTTAATTGTCATAATGAAACTTGTATCAGTGTCACAGTGACTTTTAGGTATATTCTTTGTTATTTCGAGTTTGAGCTTTCGAGCTTCAATTTAACCTGAACTCTCTATTACAATATTTTGAAAAGATATACTTTTTGACTAATTGAAATGAAAGAAAACCAAGTATAAATTAACGTATCAAATTTTTGCAATAACTTGATATTTGAAAGGCGATGTAAATGATTTTATGATTTAAAAACAACTATAAAGTCTTTTGTTTTATGTTTCAACAACTGAACTCAATCAATCAAGTATTTATTAATATCCATTTTTAAGAAGGAAAAAATAATTTCAATATTGGTAATGCTGAGCTCAAGGCATGAGCGTGGATAGTTACAGATAATAATCGCATTACTTTATACTCTGTGGGATTATTTCGTCAAATTCATAGGATGTCAAACAGAACTCAGAAGTCAGAAGTCAAAAATAATGTGCATTGGTGTTGGTGGGCATTTATTGTAAATAAGATCTATGAACCAAAAGAAACCATATTTGGTTTGAATTTTCCTTAACATCTATTGTTTAAAGTTCAAGAAAAATACAAGAAATATTGGGTGCCAGTAGCAAAAGGTCAGCATACAAATCGTTTTATATATCATGGCATCTGTTGCTACGAAGGTGTCTGCTGTCGCAAGGGATATATCACCCCTTTACTATAGGATATTATCAAAATTTCCACAAAATTTTACCTTTTGCTTCGCTTATGGATCCGCCGTTAAGCCTCAAATAGGAAATCAAAAGAAACAGAATATGATCGACCTGATATACTGCGTCGATAATTCTTATCGTTGGCATGGTGCTAATATTGAGATGAACCCGTCCCATTACTCGGCACTCCGTTTCCTGGGCAAGGGATTTGTTGCAAGATTTCAAGAAAATTGGGGTGCTAAAGTTTATTTCAATACTCTCGTTGACATAAAAGAAGAAAACGTAACTATTAAATATGGTGTAGTATCACAGAAAGACCTCATTGCAGATCTTCTGGATTGGAATGATCTATATCTCGCTGGTCGTCTTCACAAACCCGTGGAGATCATCAAACAAACCAACAGTTCTCAACTGCAAAATGCTCTACAAGCTAATTTAAGATGTGCCGTTCACACAGCACTACTTATTTTACCAGAAACATTTTCCGAGTATGATTTTTATTTTGCCATATCTAACCTAAGTTATGCGGGTGATTTTAGAATGACATTTGGAGAGAATAAAAATAAAGTTAGAAACATTGTACAACCACAGTTGTCTAATTTCCGGGAGCTCTATAGACCAATCTTGCAGCAATTCCATGCCTATGTGGATTTCCCGACCGGAGATACACAGTGCCATCAAGACACCAACCCTGAAACTAAACTTCATCATTTAATGCAGCTTCCAATGGTTCCACAACAAAGGATAGTAAAGTTTTGGAACCATGGCGGCCCGCAGCAGGACATGGAAGATGTTCTTAGAGCCGTTGCCTATGACATTGACTGTGCTGTTATTTTGAGACAAATATTAAAAGATTTAGTTTGGCAATCCAGTGTGAGACAATCCCTTAAAGGCATACCGACGGCCGGTTTAATGAAATCTATTCGGTACAGTGCTAAAAAAATTGCAAAAATGTTTTAATCCATAAAATTTGTAAATTGCCCCATATCTGTGACCCCACAATGTCTCTTATACTTTGAGTAATAACATTATTTTCTTAATCTATAACTTTTAGTGTTGTTTTAAGTGCAATAAATCATGTATAAATAAAGCTAGAATATGATTTAATTTAAATTTGTTTTTATTCCACTTAATTTTTTTCCTTTATTTCATTTTAGGTCCCAACATGCTGTCTGATGAATCAAGCAGTGATTCAGAGACTGGTAGATTCAAAACTCATGATAAGAGTAAAGAAGAAAGGTCAAATAACAGTGGTCAAAAAAGAGATGTAGCATTTGGTAGGACCTCAGAGAGAAGTAGGAGGTATGATGACAAATTCAAAGATTTTGATAGGAGGCCAGACAATAGAGAAAAATATGAGAGTCGTCCTAGAGATAGAGATAGGCATAGGTATTCAAGATACTCACCAGTAAGGAGAAGACATTCTCCAGACAGAAGTAGAAGCAGACGGTCAACTGATAGAAGAGATAGATATGAGAAGGATTCAAGAAGAAGATCAAAACCACGAGATTTAAGAAGTAACAGTGCTGATAAAAATCGAAGTAGTAGAGATGATTATAGACGTTCTAGATCAAGGTCCCATAAATCACCGATCAAAGGAAGAAGTGGAAGAGAAGAATTGAAAGCGGAAATTTCAACGAAAGAAAGTAGTTCAGAAAAATCTGAGAAAAAGAACAAGAAGGAAAAATCATCAACACCCGAGACTGTCAGTCAGAAATCAGCAGTACATAAACCAACAGAAACTGAAACACAGAAAAAAATTAGTACTAGTCCCATATTAATAGATGAACAAGCCAGTGATGGTTCTGATGTAGTCCAACCAGGGTCTTATTATAGCATGATACCAGCCATAGTAAAAGAAAAATCAGAAGAATCAAGTGAAATCGATTCTTCCGATGACGAAAAGCTTAGAGCGAAATTGCTAAATTTAGAAAAGCAGTTGCAAAAAACCAAAAAGAAAAAACATAAGAAGAAACATAAAAGAAAAAGTTTGAAATCTGATAAAGAGAAAAGTGATTTATCAGCATCTGTTGAAGTGAGTAGTACTACTGACATTCAAGAGGTTAAACCCAAAGAACTCACACCGGTTATAGATATAGCAGAAGTGACGTCAACTCAAAAGAACAATCAGAAAGAGAGTAGCGAAGAAGGTGAAATTATGAGCGACGACTCTCAGGCTGAGATCGATATAGACCCCACTGATTTACGTCATAAATTGAAACGCTCAAAACAAGACAACAATAGTAAGACACAAAACCTTGACTTTTGTGGTCCTGCCCTACCACCGCACCTCGAGAAGAACTCTCGAAAAAGTGAGTCTCCGACAAGAGAGGGACCATCACTACCACCGCATCTACAAAAAAGAAATCGTAATATTGGTAAGTGTCTATAATATTGACATTAAAAACAAAATTACAATATTTTTTTATTATATTTCTCTAATAACTGCTATTTTCAGGTCCATCCATACCAGAGGACTTAAGGAAAGTATTAGCCGATAAAAGTGAGGAGATACAAGTTATAAAGAGTTCTGATGACGAAGATGGTATAGGACCACTACCTGCTGGGGCTGAGAGTAAATGGTCGGAGGCTCACCAGCGTCTTGAGGAAAGGGCCATTGAGATGAAAATAAAATCTCTTGATGGCCACTCCTTACAGAACACGGATATCAAAACTCGAGAGCAATGGATGCTGGAACTCCCGGAAGGAAAAGCTAAAATTCTAGGTCTGGAAGCTCGAAGTTTTAGGGCTAAAGAGGGACCAGATATGTCTGATAGGTAAATATAAAAATAGAATACGATTTAACAATTATCAAAATTATTACTATTTCCAGTTGTATAAGTTTTCTCAAAATTATACATTTAATATTCAAGGTCGAGTTGGACAGACACTCCAGAAGATAAAGCAAAAAAAGCATTAGGAATTGTTAAAGAAGATTCAAGCGAGACTCTTCAAAAGGAAGCTAAATCGCGATATATCTCAAGCAGGGATGAGGAACAAGAAAAAGCTGTTAAGTAAGAAACTACTCCAGTAATACTATACATGAATAATCCATATTAAAATCCAAACATACACTAATAGTAAATTAAATAAATATTTTCAGAAAACACAAAAAGAAGCATAAAAGAGAAGAAAGCTTACTTGACATTCACCAAAAGAAACTCAAGAAAAAAAAGAAGGTGAAATTTGGTTTAATTTTTGTATGGTGAAATCAATCAATACTTATAATATATTATATATGTATTATTTAAAAAAATATTTGTTACAGAAGGATGAAAAGGACGATGAAAAGAAAGAACGCCGGCCATTCAGCCGTGACCTGGACCTGCAAGTGAACAGGTTCGATGAAGCACAGAAGAAGTCCATCATCAAGAAAGCACAAGACCTCAACAACAGATTCTCAAGCGGTGAAGCCAAGTTCTTGTAACAATTGTATATTCAGTAAAATGTGAACCAACTTTTAATATGGACACTATGTGTTCTATGCATAATTTAAGTGAACTTGTTTTTTTTATACCTTGCCACGAGAATGAAATAAAAAGGTGGCAGATAGTCACAAATTATGCATGAAAAAGTATGAAACAAATCATTCATTGAACAGCAACTGTTCTTAAATCGATATTATAATTTTATTTTAATAATAACTAAAAGGTTATTTAATTTCGAATGTGGAATGTCATGTTTTAAAATATATTCCAAACAAACAGGTTGAGTTCAAAGAATAATTGACAGTTATAACTTTACTCATTGTTCTGATAACTGTTTTTTTTTTCAAATAACGACAATTTTCATTACTAAGCAATTAATAGACAAAAACTTTTAATGAATAAATTATATACTCAAGATATCGGTGTTAAAACTGAGAGTACAATATAAAATCTCTCTTCGAAGTCTTTTAAAATTTTATAATCAATAATAATTGCATTAGCAAAGTGTCTACTTAAATAATTCAATACGACCTGAAATGTAATAATATGCTTTATATTTTTTTACTTATGGCGGAAATGTACAAATTTAAACACACATGTATTGGCTATCGTGCGGAAATTGTAAATAAATACTTGATTTATTTTATTTTTTTATTTGAACCTCTTTTTACATATGTATTAATTAAGCCTTTCGTAATAAAGTATCAAAATAACACAAAACTTAATTAAGTACATCGATTTAATTGAAATTCATTACAGAACTCATTTAATATTGTAATCATTTTACTCCAGCTTCTTTTCAGGGGAAGCGGTAGCATTTTCGACTGAAGGACAAACTTTGACATTTCCGTTCTCACAGCAAAGGGCTCCTTGTGCCGAAATACCAGCGTAGGTCCACGGCCTATCGCATATCTTATAAAATGCTGACAACTGTAAAATATATAAATACATTTACATTATGGATCAATAACATATATTTTGTATGAAAATACTTATGTGTATTGAATTTGTACAGAAAATGGATTTGTTATTTAAAAATTACATATGTATAATACTTACTTTCAACATATGGATTTTGCTTTCAATATGAAGTAGTATTAAAATCATTGACGTTGCTTATCTCAGATATTGAGGGGAAAAATTGCTTTTATGTAAAGTCTAAGGAACGATTTTCTGTCTGTATAAAGATACAATGATGGGAAATATGTACCTGCAGCTCATTAGCGTCTTTGAGTCTCGCACACAAAATTTCTGGTCCCCTAGCTTCTGCAGCGGTGGCTAATGCAACACAAAGACTCTTGCAGATACCATCGCCGGAGTCATCGCACTTAACGCCTATGCCTGGAGCCTGAGAAAGAAGCGGCTCGACTGTTCCATCTATCGTGGATGAAGGGAATCCTCCACAAGTACAGTTACCCTTTTCACCAACGTCTACAGGTGTGGTGCTGAGTAAAAAAATATATTGGTATATATTGCAGTACGTATTTTATTAAAAATACAAACAATAATATTATTTTAATACGTACATTTGAACCACCTGACCAAAAGATAGGCCGAATACGAAACAGCAAATGAAGATCAATTCCCTGATCGATACCATGTTGAAATCAGCAGTTCTCAACTGTGAACTTGTGTTTGAACAGGTTCCTTAAATACCCAAACTCTGTTCAAACTGAATAGGGTGACCAGATAGTAGAGGAACAAATACAAATTTTATATTTTTGAATTGGTAGTTAAAATATCGTAAGTATTCTTTTTTCTTTATAACTAGCCACCCGAGATACTGCTTATTTTTTTGCTTAAATAGTTCTAAGATGAAAATTGTGATATATCGTCCTTCCCAAAACGAAATTTCCTTCTATGTATATTTTATTGAGTATTTCATTTTTTCTTACACATTTTAATCTTTGTATTAGATTCTTTAAAAATGAGGAACACCGTATTGTAATCCAAGCCGAAAGTAACAATATTTTGATAGGAATAGGAACCAAATGTTATGAAAGTATCACTTCATACAATACACAATTATGAATGTACTTACCTAACGGGTAAACGTTTGAATTTCATCCGTTTACTAAGAAGTTCGTATTCATTAGGTATTTAATATATTTCATTATTTTAGCTGATTAATATTACATAATATGTAGGTATATGTACACAAGTATTTTTTCTATTTCATCAATGTTTTCTTTTTAGAAAAAGAAACCAGGAATTCGTATCAATTAAAATACAAATATAGAAGGTATACTGAGTCTGAAAATAGGTAGGTATATTAAAAAGAGCAGAATTCAACTGCGACTTCTGAATATCCTTTCCCAACACTTTAACCTGCAGTTGATTATATTGAACTAGCTTTCCGCCCGCAGCTTCGCCCGCGTGGAGTTCGGTTATATCGCGTTTCCAACAGAACTTTTCAAAAGTCTGGGATAAAAAAAACTTATAGACTCAACATATTTATTAAATAACATATTTTTTAAGTGTTCTAATTCTTCCATACGATGTAAACATATCTTCTCTGTCCCATTATGTAAAAGAAATTAAGCAAAAAATCGTTTTCTCGTAAGAGCGTGTACTAACTATAACGCATTGTTTAGCTGTGTTGATATTTTTAATGACAGTTTTTTAAAGTATTCTCGTGTTTTGAAAAAGCTCATATAGTTATTACATTAATATGTTTGTTTTTCTTTTTTATACTGAAATTCACTTTGAATTGTAAAATGTTTAAATTCTTATAATTATAAGTATTTTTTTTTATGTTCACTCCATGAAACTGCAAAAGTGGAAACTTTGTTGGCTTATGTAATTATTTTAATATGTGAAAACTATAATGATGTTGTATAAGCTGTTTGTTTCCCAATAAATAAATAAAAAAATAAAAAAAACTATCCTATGTTCTTTCTCAAGGTAAACTCTATCTCTGTACCAAATTTCATTAAAATAAGTTCAGTGGTTTAGGCGTAAAATCGTAACAGACAGACAGACAGAGTTACTTTCGCATTTATAATATTAGTAGGGATTTTACATTTTCCTAAAAAACTTGATGTTTAAAAGAGCAAGTAATGAACATCCTCATACTATTTCCTAAGATTTTGTGGTTTAGATATTAATTTCAGATACTATACTTATTGGACTTTTCAACTTTAATATTGTTTTCTAGTTTTATTTTTAAATCGCTCAACTTATGATTATCATTATACCTAATGATAATCATAAGTTGAATCCATCATCAACCTATTAGAGTCCACTGCTAAGCAAAGGCCTCTTCTCACGTAGAGAAGATTTCAGCAATAATCATCACGCTTGCTCAAGTCGGGTTGGTGATTTCAAACATATAACTGGAAATTATAAGTCCAGGTTTCCTCACGATGTTATCAATGGGTTCAATAAAAAGGTTGAAATGATAAGATGGTTATAAATGACAAATTCGGGAGATACTTATTTGAAATTCCGATGACTTAGAACAAGTACTTTTATTTGCAATACATTTATAACATATTTAAATATAACAAGATAGCATCATCAATAAATTGAACTTAAAATTTTGTAATTTTTCATTTATAGTCCGTTATACGAACAAACTTTATCATTTCAAAAAACAATGATTCCATATACTTGTAGGGTAAAAATCACAGTAAATTATATTAGAGCTTGTTTCTTTAAGTGTAATCTACTAAGTGCGTCAACCAGGCAATACAAAACTAGGTCGCATTTATTTTTAATAGAACATATTATAGATAATAGAAGGATAATACGTCAATTCTATTTAGTTTGACTAGAACTTATAGATAGTAGAAGTAATAATTCGTCAATTTAAATTATAATTCGAACCTATGATTTCCAGAATATAAATTTCCATTTTTAATGTTAAAACATATCTGATTGATAGAAAGAGCTAGTATTCAGATACAATTGACTTAGTATGTAAAGGAGTTGGAATAAACTAGACATCTAAGTTACAAAGTCTTTACTTTTATTATTATATTTGTACTAATGCAATTATATTGATCGACTTAAGTCTTATGGTCAGTTCATTATCCCTTTGTGAGGTAGTTCTAAGAGCAAAAGATTCCCACCTCTTCATGAGTCTAGAGTGGCTTCTGTAATTCCACCACATAACAATAGGCCATACTCGAACATGACACCACTGATATCTAAATACTTGTTATAAAGGTTAAATAAATAATATATATGTATAGTGTAGTCTTTTATAAAATTATTTATAAACATTTTTTTGTTTTTATAAAAGTTCATTAATTATTATCTTTGAGGTGCTGGACTAGGTTTTGGCATTTTTCCTAGAAGGCCCTGGATTTCTTTCTTTTCGTCATAGCTTTTCCACATTTCATATAAGTTGATAATTAGTCTTACTATTTCTTGGATCTGTAAAAGAGGTAAAAAATTAATACATTGAATGCAACTAATATTGATTTAATTGGTATATTTCAATACCTTGTCCATGTCAACATTTAATTCGGCAAACCAAGGCTTTAAATTTTCCTTGCCTAGCATTACACATGCTATATGAAGTGCTCCTATCGCAATCTGGAAAACAAATTTTGGAACTTAAGTACCTTATAAACCATCATTCTTATTATCATATACTTATTATTCTTATACTCAAGGAATAAAATTATGAATTCCTTACTATTTTTATATTATAAAACAAAATTTAGGCATTGTCTTTTCATTACAATAACATGGAGCAAACACAAAAAATATGATGCGGCCATTAATATTGGACAAAAGTCTGAGATGATTTGGTTAAAAGTGAGTAATAAAAACTAACCTATAAACATTTGTAAAAACCTCCAACAATGTTATTATTTATTATAAATCTTAATTAATGTTTACCTGATAGGGGGGATAAAGTAAGCTAACATCAGTTCGTAAAGAATCATTAACAATCCTCCAAGCATAGGTAAGAAGTTGATCATCTTGGCCAATGTCTTGAACAAAGAGTAACAGGGGTCTGTATGGTTGATACACAATCAGACAACAGTCTAAGTTCTCCAGTAAATAGAATTCACACTCTAAAATATGATTAGTTCTGTAAGGAAATTCCTGCTGGCCATAAGCATAACTGAACTTATTCTTAATAACTGTTTGACATGTTGTTATTAATCTTGAATTAGAAATAACACCAAATTCTTCTACTTTTGATGCCAGAAAAACGCAGGTAGGAGCTAGAAGCAACGGATCTATGCATTTCAATGAATTTCTTGCATAGAATCTTTTAAAGTAAACAGTAGCGGTCGCTATTACTTGCTGACGCAATTTTAACTGTTCGCCTAGTACTTGTATTATGCTAGCAAAGAAATTGAATATTTTTTGATATTCCTCTTCCGTCAATTTAGCTAAATCGTGCTGGCGATCTCGTATGAGATCTTGTTTGTCTAAAATCCATTGTTGATGGTGAGAACTTTGCCAAAAGTTTCCAGCCATCTTAGACCACTTATTATTAAACAACTGTTAATAAATAGGAATGATTCATTTATTTTTAAATATACTACAAAATTAGTTCCTTATTTTTATAAACAAGCTGGATCTAGTAAGTAAATCTGTCTCTTTTATGAACTTATTGTCAAAATTCAAGTGTCAATATGATAAACTGACGTCAAATGCGTAAGGTATGTAAATGGCTTCATTCACACTGGAATTGTGGAATACTTTGAAAATGTCATCGTTTATATTTGTTAAATGAATTATAATTTTGAATATTGTATGCATTGATAGTAATTCACCAGTCACCCTGTATACACATGTCGCTGTATATAGGGACGACCTCTAATTTTAAGAAAAACTTAAAATCGGGTGCTTTAATAATCAAATATTAAGTCATCAAAAATCTTTAGGCTTCGACTCAAGTTATAATAATAGCGTCATAATAAAATACACAGTCCACAGACAAGTGGACTCAAAACTAAATTCTACGCCTTTAAGCTCAGAATAATTTGTAGATAAATAAATTTAAATTACCTAGTCCATCTTTGTGTACTATTATGTAATATATATCTTAGGAGTAACAGGAAACATGTAACTAGAATTTATACATTAATAGCAGCGATGAAGACCTAGTATGGATATCACACAAACAAAAAAAAAAGAAAGATTCTTGAAATAGATTTATTTGAATTTTGATATTTGAATAAAAATTAATTACTTTATTACTCAATTACCGTATGAACATATTTGATTACTATTTAACTTGATATTTAATACGCCAATTAAAGCAATTAATGAAACGTGAGCGAAGAAGTAGAATTAATTATATAGTTAATGTTGTTTAGATATAGTCGTATCATAATATAGTCGTATGTATATCACAAAGTACCCAGTGAAATAAATTATTATTAATAATTTCCCGATCAGAAAAATATAGAAAGAAGAAACATTCAAACATACTACTTAATTCTTAACCAATATGAGGATTTTAACAAATTTTTATGGTTGACATACGGATTTGCCCTTTTTTAGATAAATAAATGGAAGATGCATTTTTGTTTCCTATATATTAGAGATAATTTTTTTATGCTTATGTGACAATAATATAGGTAAGCAAATAGTTAATGGCCAGTCTCAGTAAGTCGCAGTAGTAGAATTCGCCCTTTCTGGAGCAGCTCTAAAGCTAAGGAGTAAGGCCTTAAATAATTATGAATAAAAAAAAATTCATGAGTAGAAGTAAGAAAAAAACTGTAGTAGTGATTTATTACATTTTAAATAACTATTATATTGCTGTACTAATTTAAATATTTAGTATGGTTATTAATAACGTTGCAGATTTAAATGACTGTTCTGCTTTAAACGTTTTATTTGATACAAATTAGTCTTCGTGTGTAACTAATAGATATAGGTAAACCGCAGACCAATATTCTGATCTCTCTGAAGAAAAAAACCTAAAAATATAATATATTTTTTTAATTTTCTGGAGTCTAAAATAAAACCCAATTGTTTTCAAGCGAACAAAAAGATTAAAAAGAGCAAATATAGACAAATAAAGAACATCCCACTCAGACATAAATAACTTGTTTTTAATATGAAACTTTTTTTTGTGTCATATACCTAATTAGTCTTTATGTGAGTTTAACGACTTAAGATGAGACTGGTTTAAAACTAAACATTGTTATAATTTTAGCTTCCTATCATTATGATATCCTTTGATAGTTTTCCTGAAAAACCTTATAAGAACGAAATCATCCGTGTCCATATTTACGTACCTATAAGGTTATAATCGTAATGGTAGAAACAATCTTTACTTTTTTGTATCGAAATCGTTTGCAGGACACCTTTGTTTAGAATGTATTTTTATATAAAAAGTTGTATACATAATATTTCAATTACTAATTTAATGTTAAAATTACAAACATGTTTCACCGTATATTCGTTTTTGCCTGTATTGTCGCGGTAACGAAATCTGCAGTTGTTGACACTTTATTGAATATACGTAAGAAATTTAATATACACGACAGACATTAAAGATGCTTAAGAAATATGAAAAAAAAACCTCAAATACAACAAAAGTTATTGCTAAGAATATTCCTAAGTTATGATTGTAAAATAGATGAATTTTGTTAAAATTAACAGTTCACCAAAATGACGTCAATTTGGGTGCTTACGGCGGGCGAGTTGACATCGGCCACGTTCCGGATATTACTGAAATGACGGATTTGGATAAAAAAGCCAGCAGCGACGCTCTTCATGTGCTCGAGAGTATGCGCGGCTTGTTCGCAACAGGAATAATGACGATTCCACCCCTCGACCCTTATGAGGATAAGGATTTAAAACCTCTCCGATTTACCAACAAAGATTCCAAACTTATAACGTAAGTATGTCAAAACAATAAATTAAAATCTATTTAGTCCTTATAAGTATGTAATATATAAAAATGATTGATAGGCTTTGGGACACGATATTTTCATAAAGTCCATGGTAAGTATATACAATATACATACACTTCAATTGTGACGTATGAGAATTATCAGATCCACTGTACAGTGTACTAAATTTAAAAGGTTTTTTTTCAGAGGACAAATGAAAATACAAGAAGTAAAAGTGGAAGGAGCTAAAGCATTCAAAATAAATTCCTTACAACTTCGCATGAACACGTTGAGAACTGATGTCGACTTCATAATTCCATCGCTCCATGGTCATGGTATAGCTTTTTGGTTTTGCTTTTCATTAAAAGGGATTTCTTAATAAATAAGTTATAGCAAATTATAAATTACTCTCCGAAATATTAGGAATTAAATGTCAACACTAAGGTCCATTTCAGATTCTATCTTAAATAAGAATCGCCAACATTTTAAAATTTTCCAAACGTTACACAAATAATTTTATAAACATTAAATACTTTGCAATTTCTATTGCATTTTTTAATTATTGAAATGTTTTTTTTTTTCAGTTTCATTCCACTTTGATTTATATTTAGGAGGTATCCTTCCCGTACGACTGGATCTCAAAGTAAAGTAATTAATAAATTCAAAAGCTTATATTAATTAATGTAATTAAGATTTTCTACCTATGGTTAATTGCTGGAAACATGATCAATTTCTTGTAGGTATATAATACATGGCCTGAGGAAATACCTAAATAATAATATCGTTGTTATGAGTCAGTTTAGAGTCAAAAGTTATATCATGACTTAAAATGCACAATAAAAATACAATACAAGACTATTCACAATTTTCTTCGTTTTAAAGTGTAAATATGCACATGTTCAGAGAAAAGAATATTGTTATCTAAATTTTCCTTGTTCTTCTTATTACTTACTTCATTAATTGAAATATAATCGTAAATCCATCCTTTTATTTTAACTTCCCCACATGAAAATGTATTAGGACATTATTTATTGAATTTTATCACTGTTTTAAATTTTTTAAGTTCTCTCATGTTTTTTTTTCTTTGCAAAATTACTCAGTTGTGAGTTTGAGTAAAAAAAAAAGAAATTAAAGTCGGCACTTATTCCTGAGTCTTTATATAATCTGTAAAGTTTGAGAAGTTCTTTTATTCTACAGCTTCAATGTAACGGGAATAAGTGTGGTCGGCGCCTTAGGCACTGAAGAGGTGGATCACGAAGGAAAGAAAGTGTTTCAGGTGCAAGCGATGCAGGGAAAATTCCACGCAGACGATATTCACGTACGTTAGAATATTTTTAGGACATAACATATTTATTTATGTTATCATACAATATTTTCCTTTCAGTTGTCTTTAGAGGGTGTCGGAAGGAAATTGATTCAAGATATTCTGAATTTCTTGAACGAATCCAAAATCCTTGATAATTCGCCGGAAGTTAAATTTATAAAGAGACGCGTGAACAATTACGTCGCACACATATTGATGACGAAAGTAAACAAAGCTCTTGAGGGGTTTACTGTCGCCCAACTCAAAGCCTATATTCTAGGTTAATTAGAAAATCTGGCGAGCAAAATATATTAGCAATAATAATAATAAACAAAGAATTCTTTCCATCATAAATATTTATTTCCTATCCTTAATGACAGATGCACTTTGGCTGACATTTAATATTGTTTTAATAAAATCACTGAGGCTAACTTTAGACAGATATTCGTTAGCTTGAGGAACAGCATAATTCCAAGTTCCGTTGACAATGTCATCGTGAAAGCCATTCAAGATCGCTGCCCCTTCAGCATTCAGCACTTGGTTGATTAAGAAAGTGCTTTTCTCTAAATTAGCCTACAATAGAAATTTTGTAAAGTAAAAATATGATTTAAAAAAAAATACGGTAAATTGTACAGAAATGTAAAGAAAAATCTTTAAAATAAAGTACATTTTGTAATACCAATATGAATTAACAATTTAATATTTTAATTAAATTTTTAATAGCTTTATTATTTTAAAAATATTAATAATACCTACCTTAACTTTTTTAACGTTATACTCCAATGAAAGTTGATCGATCTTGGAACTAAAATCATCAACACGGACAAATCGCACTGTCGACAGAGCTACAACATCCTTCAGTTGAATTCTACAAAAGGAAAAGTCACACTTTAATATGAAAAGGAAACAAACCCTGAATGCAAACAAAAATTTGTTTTAAACTTACGTCATTCCTCCTGATCCTTTTATTGGATAGAAATAATATGCGCTTCCCTTAAGCGAATACTTATCTGCAATAAGTTTAAAAAAATATTTAATATGTTAGATAATATATGTAATATAATCTGTCCAGGAAATAACTATTTAATTACCTGAATGTAGTGTCAGTATGGGTACTCTGATTTGAGCCGTCAATGTCATACTATCTTTACTTTGCGATACAGTAATCTTCTCTAAAGAGAACGTATCGAGTCCTGTCAGCTGCATTTTGCCGATGCTAAACGTCATTCTGTAAAAAAATATGAAAAATAGAGAACTAAAAACATAATGTAGGTTGTGAGTTATATAAACTATCTAGCCTGTTTTTGTATCGATCCTTATTCAAAACTCATTACTCTTATGTATCCATATATCCATAAAATTATACTTTTCCAAACATTGAGTTAGATATCCTTACACGTTAAATGTGTAAATAACTTTCTTTAAAGCCTTTTAAATTTAAACACGAATATTCTAATACATATTTCATTTAATCGTATCGAAAACATCGATACTTGTATAGATTTTATTTTTTTTTATTTTTTGTACGCTGTGAAAAACGGTTTTTATTAAAAATGAATAATAAACTTACTTAATTCCATTTCCATCATAAAAACCGTCGATACCATCGATATCTAGAGTTTTAATAGAGGGAAGTTTAAAAAGATTTGTCTGTACAGCTCCTTCGCGCCATTTCGTTAACAGTACTGAAACCTTTTCTTCAAGCTCATTGGATGCTAATTAAAGAAATAATATTAATTTATTTTTGAGTGCCACAAAAAAACCTTAAATTTTGTATTCGAAAATCGACTATTATTGAAATGAAATTAAAATTATCGGATTTAGTACCCGTTTTTAATTATTTTGACTTTCAAGTTCCGACGTTTCGGTTACTTTTCAGCAACCGCGACACAGTTTGAATGGGTTGGTAGAATGTAGCTAAACGCGTATAAATTCGAAAATTTTAGTTTTATTTCAACGAATACTCGCAAATGTCTTAGATCTCACTATCATCTGCTATTATATTATCTTGTTATATTTGTTTTCACGTAATGGTTTAAATTTTTATACGTATATCATAAATATCTTCATAAAATATATAAAAATACTTACGTTTTACACTGTCTCCATTCACTACTAGTGATAAAACTATAACTATAAAAAAGATACTGAAAATTCTAAAATGCATTTTGCAGTAACTGCTTCACGTTAGTCGTTAGTCAGAAATGTTGAGGAAAGCCGTACTTTTAAAGCTATTCCTATTTATATATGCACCATTATGTTACGATTACGATATTTACATAGCATAAACGGAATGTCCTTTTCGGTAATCCTGCCACACGTAATAATAACTTGCTATCAAAAGGTTTTATTACTCCCGTACGCATCGCGGTACTCGTGACAAGAGTTATATGGACGATGATAAAATGTTTTACCATTTACAAACTCGGTTTTATCAAAGATTTTATAAATTAAACAAACCTGTCCAATATCTGGTCAAGGGTAATTGTGGTAATAAGACTGAATAGCTGTCTTTAATAACATCAAGATAAATAACAACATGACAAAGAATTTTAGTCTTAACTGTTTGATATACAAGCAGACGCCCGTTTCGGTTGACCTGATTACTCATCTTATTAAAGGTAATTTAACTCTGTATTCGCGAGAATAATATATGTTTAGTGCATACATATATGAATGTGTCACTGGAGCTACCAAAGTAAGTTTAAATAATTCCAAAATCTTTCAGGAACGAAGGTCAAGGCTAAGCACAGTATTCATATAGATTACATAGGTTTCTGCGAATCTTTCTACTAATCTCTATATGAGTGCTGTTAAACGCATTTTTTGCGTGATATCTTTCCTGTGAATATAGTTTCATTCCTTCCGTATTCATCATGAGTAATTTAAAAATTTTTCATATTATTTCATTATTATTCAAAAACCATAGATCAAATTTTATAAATTAAGCAATGATAATATTTTCAAATATACAGAAAAAAAAACTATTTTTATACTTAATTAGGTATGAAAATAGGAATCTTTTGGCAAAATATGAATATCATATCTGTTTGAACTCAAAATAAAATGGATTAATCGAAGTAAGCCTGGGATTTTATTACTTTCAAAACATTATTTTGTGTTTCTTTCCAACAGAATATCGAATAGAGAACAACATAGAGCATGTAATTAGAAAAATCCTAGAGCAACATTTACAAAAGTTGTTATCATATTCATTCCACAGTCCGTTCAGAGATTTAAAAGTATATTCCTATAATAGTTCAAAAAATATTATAAATTGTATTACTTTTACATCAGTTTTATCAGTAGGTATAGAAATTATAATTCACCTTTTAAAAAGTATATATTTATTAAGTATGTAATAAATGTTTTGAAATAATATCAGTTGGAAATTAAACTGTTAAATCAAAGGAGACTAGAATTTAGACAGTGGTTGCTGTCTGCTGATGCAGCAAACATGTGCAAACGTCACTTTCAAATTCTAGGTCTCAGATGTCAAGCAAAATGTCAACGTGAACGTGAACATAAATAGAAAAACCAAAGCAGCCGCTAAATTAACCAAAGCTAATATAATGCGCTCAAAATCTGGGGACTTGTAAATTAGGTCGAAAATAGACTCATACCTTCTGACTTACTATAGAATCATTGAATAAAATATATAAAGAATTGCATTGAGATCGCGTTCATACAAAAATGGTCAATCGAAATAAACTTCGAGAAGTCTACAACGACCTGAAGAAAGTGCTTACATGGAATTATTTGAAAGGAATTATAGTAAACCCGTCTCAGTTACACATAGCTTGTTTCCTTATATTAATCGCTGAATTAATATTAAATATACTGGTAGTGGAAAGAGTGCCTTATACTGAAATAGATTGGAAAGCTTATATGCAAGAATGTGAAGGATTTCTAAATGGAACCCTCGATTATAGTAAACTTCGTGGTGATACTGGTCCATTGGTGTACCCTGCAGGTTTCGTCTACATCTATTCTATATTCTATTTCCTCACTAACCGTGGTACCAATATAAAACTAGCTCAATATTTATTCATTTTCATCTATCTATTGTTATTAACTTTAGTTTTAAGAATTTATAAGAAAACTCGGAAAGTGCCTCCATATGTATTAGTTATAACAATTTTAACTTCATATAGAATACATTCAATCCATGTCTTGCGTATGTTTAACGATCCTGTTGCTGTTCTATTTCTGTATGCATCCCTTAATTTCTTTTTAGATTCGAAATGGTATTTAGGCAGTCTCTTTTATAGTTTAGCAGTTTCTATAAAGATGAATATACTTCTTTATGCTCCAGCACTATTTTTCTTTTATCTAGTAAACCTAGGGCTAAAAGGAACAATAAAGCAGTTACTACTGTGTGGAGTAACACAATTAGTGTTAGGGATGCCATTTTTACTAGTAGCTCCTATAGCATACATTAAGGGTAGTTTTGACCTGGGTAGAGTGTTTAACCACACTTGGACTGTTAACTATAGATTTTTAGACATTAAAACATTTGAGAGTAAATTCTTTCATTTAACATTGTTAGGTATTCACATAATGCTTTTAATTTTATGTTTACCAATGTGTATAAAATATTTTCAAAGTTATTGCCGATTGAAGTATGTACAAAGACAAGTACAGCCCCAAATTGATGCTAAAAACAGAGAAAATAAGAAAAGAGCAAAGTTGAGAAAAGATGTTAAAAATAATTTGAATCAACCTGATGAGACACTCTCTAAAGAACAAGAAGCGTTCCTTAATTCTTTTGAAGCTATGCTTAAAAATTCATCACAAAAAAGCAAACCAGATAAAGCGATAAAAGAGCATGAAAAGGAAAAACATTTTAGTATTAATTTTGATATCTTATCTCAACTGTTTATTCTTCCAATGTTTTTGGTTAATTTTATAGGTATTGTATGTGCTAGAAGTCTCCATTATCAATTCTATTCATGGTATTTTCATACTTTACCTTATTTATTATGGTGTACCAATTATTCCGTTATTGTTAGATTCTTAATACTGGCATTAATAGAACTATGTTGGAATACTTATCCTAGTACAGATCTCACAAGTGCCCTTCTACATGTATGTCATATCAGTATATTGTATGGAGTTTATAAGAAAATGGCTACAGAATTAAACATTACATCAAAACTAACATAAATATGTAACAATAAATTTATATTAGTTTTAAAATGCAATGTTGTCAAATGTTTATTAAAGTTTATTACTGAAGTGGTCTTATTATTTTTTTTATATACGATTTTATTAATTACATATTATTGATTGGGTACTTAGTTAAAAAAATATCCTTAATTTACTGTATCATCATTTGTTATTGGACTGAACAATTTATAAGCAGTTTCAAATAATTCATTCTGAATATACTCAAGTATAGATAAAATAAAAGATTATTAATTAAGCGTTTTGAGAAATATTTATTATGAACCTTATTAAATACAACTAATCAAAGGGAAATCTAATTAGAATCTTAAATTTAGAGATAGAGGCATAACATTTCCTCCTTTATCACAAAGTCCACTATAAATGGAATCAATCACCACTGCCTAATATTCCCGTAACAAATCAAGATCTTAATGACTATGATTTTATATAGTTTTTGTATATGTCGTAGTACAATCACGAATGTAATTAAAATATTTGACATTACGAGCTAACCGGGTGGCTACATGTACACATTAAAATACTGAAGTCATTTAAAATAACTTGATTGATGACAGATAAACTGAAAGCATCATATAAATGACCAAAAAACTGTTATTGCAATAATACCAAGACATATACTCATCAAGCTTGCAAGAGAAAACCTTTACTCATCTTATAGGCAATATAAATAAAAGGAGAGAAATGCACTTACTTAGTTTGTATTCAAACAAAAGATTAAAGATCTGTAAAGAAATTTACTTCAGAAAAAAGAAAACAATACATTAGCTATTGCCAAAAACTTTTATAAAGTAAATATAATGACGATTTCTTATCTCACATCGATAAAATATGTTAGTCACAATTTGACTAAACAAGCTAATTTTAAAAACACTGTATTATGGGCGCGAACATTAGTTCACATGAGGTTATATCATACAACTGAAACAATTTTAAGTCCTAGTTAATTCTAGAATTATGTTAATGTCTTAACAAGTCTATTCATTTCTTTAGTTGACTATGCACTTGTGCTGTCCAATAAATGGAGGCCTAATTTAGAAAGTGGACAATAATTGTTTCATAAATATAATAAGAGTCAAATAACCCCAGTCATATATTTTTCAGTCATATTTGTCAAAGATATACAAATCATACTATTATGTATGTACTAGTAGTGCTAACATTTGACGTAGGTCTATGGCGCTCTATAAATACAAATGTATAGTATCATAAAACCAACAGGGATAGAATACAACAGCAGTCTCACGGGACTGTTTTTTAAACGAATCATAACGAAATTACAAATAAACATTTACACAAAGCCGAAGTTTTTAGTTTTGATAGCGAGTAATAATTTATGTTTGAGAACGTGCCGCGAGGAGTACAGAGGTATGTAGAGTCGAGAGATGCAGGTATTAGCGGTGGGGAGGTGAGCGTCGTCGGCTGGTCGGATGGTCACAGACGGCATGGGCTGGAAGCCTTCTTCTGACGCCGGAAGCGCTGGAGACCCGGTCCAGAAATATACCTTTGAATATAACAATCATTATTATTAAGTACCAACAAGTCTTAAAAATACTAAGCACCACGCAAAACTTACTAAATCTTGTCTTTCTAAATGCGTCATCTTATCAACGATAGCCCAAAGCCATCGTTTAAAACGAGCAAGTCGTTCCGGAGGTTCACCGCTTTCATCGTTGAAGCTCGTGTATGATACTAGTGCCGTCACATTTATATCTCCTACACCGTTTAATAGAAGTCGTAAATCTTCAGCCGTTAGGCCTTCTAGGGCAGATTCAGGAAGCACGTCTAGTACACCAACACGCATTGCCTGTAAGGGAAATATAGAGTTATAGACACGAATTCACGATGTGACGCCTCAAAGAAACGTAATCAATAATGTAAACATACCTCAAGAGCTTTTTCCTGTGATAATAGCATGCGGTGTTGGGCATATTTTCGTACATAGTCATACACATTGAGAGCCGTAACTTCAATTTCCCGACCGCCAGGCACCAGTTCGACGCAGCCACCACCTTCTTCTTCACACATTTCCAAACTGTAAATTGAAAAATATAATGGTTTAGAATTACATAAATAAAATGGGCAAATAATTTTGATTTTCAAAAGGGGCAATGTTTTGCTTGTAATATACCTAAAGTTGAGATCAAGAGCTGCAAACAGTGAATGCGAGTCGCCAGTTTCAGCATCGACGACCAGCTGACGAAGGCTCTCATAGACGACGGGATCGAAGAATGCCAGATCGTGAAATCTGACGGGTCTACCCAGTATGTACTTCAATACATGACGATTTAAAAACATCGGGCAGAGTTCATTTTGTAACAAGCATAAACCGATAATCCTGAAAAATAAAACAATATTATGTAGCAGACGAAAATAAAAGTAATAACAAATGTCATTAAATATTTAAAACAAGTAAAGGTTTCTAAATTTAAAGGATTCTAATCATAATACGGAGCGAGGCCGACTAAGTCAATCGGGGTATACATTCAAAATGTACAGTAATACCCCGCTTTACGCGAGGGATACGTTCCGAAGAAAATCGCGTTAACTGAAATTCGCGTATATCGAGGTTTATGATTAAACTTAGTCAAAATTTAATAGACAAATATAAAAATTATTTTAATCTATCACTTTAATTCTAAGAACACTATACAATACATAGGTACCCCTTATTTTTTACTAAAAAAATACATGTATTATCTTTTGGGTAGCGTTTTGTTTACGTTTTCGTAAAATACGTTCATAACACCAACCACTGTTTTTAATCGTTTGACACACGTTCAAGACACGGTCATCATTATTGTCTATACTTTGCAATGTCCGAACCTGAATAAATTTTTGAAAATCGCGTTATAGTGAAACCGCGCATAACAGGGTCGCGTTAAGCGGAGTATGACTGTATATAAAAAAACTACTATTTTAACATAACAGCAAGCTAGAACTTATAGGATGTTCATGCTAACCTGCCAACATTTCTGAAGGCGTTGATCCGTTCAAGCGTGGCGCGTCCCTGTCTCGGCGAGTAGTACCCTCGCTTGCCGGGTGAGTAGAACAGTGGGGCAGCGTCGTCGGAGGCAGCCGTGGTCGCGCCAGCCGCCGCCCCCGCTCCCGCGCCACCACCGCGCTCTGAGAGCGAGAACACGTCCAGATCTATGTGAAGACAACCATTTTAATGTGAACCAGGGATCGGAATGTCAACTATTGCAAGTTCTCTCTGAGATATATTTATGTTGTACAAGCTTCATTCGAGTTTCATATAATTTCGATCCCTGATTATGAAATAAAAAGCCGAAAAACAAAATAATTCCGCAAAATAAAATCGAGATATACAAGTGGTTTAATTACCTAGTATAGCTTCTGATGGATGTAGTACTATGAGATCCATAGCCTCACGTACTTTCTGCCGCAGTGCGTCTTCGCTTGCCAGGAGGACAAGGAGCTGGGCTGGCGTCAGTTCCAGCAACATGCCAGTGATTTTGCCAGCAAACGTTGGATGTAAGGAATGAACCTGATGATCGATTGTCAATAATTATATTATTGTAGCAAACATTTCTGATATTGTAAGGTTTAAAATTTAGATTCAGGTCGTACTTTAGGGTAAAGTCGTTCTCCGAGTTGAGCTTGATGTAACGTGAGATGTTCGTTGTGTCCTCCAGGTCGATCTCCGCTGTATCCAGCGCCTTCAGTTCCAGGAGCAGCCTGTATGTGGAAATTATTAATACAGTCATTTTTCATTGTAATACAAATATAAAAACTAGATCGAGGATTTTAAAACTTATTCATCTACTGTCAACTTTGTGATATTTTTTTTGTTACCTGATTTATATTTACTGAAGAACAACTACAACTTATTCCAGGTAAATGTAATTATCAATCACCCTACAGGCCTCTATACAACCGCCCTGTTTTTGAGTCTTTAACCGCCCCCTTCAGGCCTGCAGCTGCCAAAAGGGGCGTTATCGCTTACTTTTTTAAACTAGATAAATCCCAAATATATGTAATGTATATAAATAATGTACACATATTATATCTTCTACCTGGCAATTTCCCAGCCTTTAGCCAGGGTATGCCTTCCATGTTGTGAATAACATTTGGCTATTTGTTTTACGACCGGCCGCCTGCCTGACATCAACCCCTTTTTGGGAATCAGCATTAATCAGTGGTGTCTTAATAATCTTAGAAAGTACATATGATTCGGAAAAATCACATTGGTACTTGCCCGGGCCAGGATCGAACCCGCGCCCTCATGCATGAGAGGCGGACCTTTTAACCACTAGGCCACCACTGACTACACATATTACATATCAGATACATACCTGCGGTGAGTATGGTCGTGCGTCTACACTGAGTACTCGTCTCGGTTCCCGGGCGGCGGGAGGTCTTGGTGCGGGTCGACCTGGTGCGCGGCGGGCGTTATCCTTAGCACGAGCACGCCCGGCTCCGCTGCGGCTGTGTTACAACAATATTATAATCATTAAACCGACTTTCGTGTTTCTCTCTCCAGATTTATTTCATAACAAAAATGATTTAAAGTTATCTGGGTGTAAATAAAATAACCATTTTCTCGTGTGTCTACCATAAACAATATTTGAATTCATAACTGATTAAAAATTTCTAAGGCTTGGACGAGAAAAGTCCCAGGGCCCCCACACTTTATTCATTTTCTGACCAAATATGAAACTAAATATTAGACCCATAAATTCGATTTACGATTGAGGTTTCATTTTTACCTTGTGCCACTGTTACTACTAGCGCCGCTAACAGCCGTGCCGGAAGATCCGAGTGTACCGTTAGTAGTACTACTATTGCTGCCGCTACCAGTAGTCGACTCCAAAGGCGGTAGCTTTTCATTCGCTAATAAAGCCTGTAAAAGGGATAAACAAATACCTTAATGACATTTGTATAAATAAAACTAATAGTTTCGAATTACATCGCGTTATTTCATTATTTCTAAAAACTACATACTCCTGACGTTTCGGTTAATTTGCAGCAACCGTGGTCGTGGGCAGACGAGATGAGAAAAAATGTTAGATCTCATAATGATATTTGTATTATAAGTTAGTTGAGGCGGTGTATTGACATATTTACCTCCGCGACGCTGGTGTAAAATGATCGAGCGACTCCGCTGCCCTCTCCGGGTTCATCTCTGAAGGTCACCTTCACACGGTTCACAGCCAGCGGGGGCTGAGCGCTGTGAGCGCGACGGTTGTGACCAGCAAAGGCGCTGTTTAACTCAGCAAATGTTTGTTGCAATAGTTTAGCGCGATCACGTTCCATCTGATAGAAAAAAAACAATTGTCTGTTAATAGAACGTATTAACATTACATGAGTACCAATTTTGTAGTAAAATTGTGAAGTGTACTTTAGATTATATTTCAAAAGTATTAAAAAAAAATCTCATAAATCCAAGTTTTTCTTCGTTTTAAAGTGTAAATATGCACATTATTACATACATTTATATTTATATGTTTAATTGTTCATTTATATTTATTAGTATATATATTTATGTATATATGTATGTATTGTATGTATCTATTTATATATGTATTAGTGTATATACATATAAGGATAAGGCACCACCTACCTATTCGCTGCACAATTTCCCCAAATCGAAGGTTGTCTGGCAGAAATCGCTACTTAGCGATAAGACCGCCTTTTTGTACATTTCAATTTATTATTTTTTTTTCCTTGTAAAATTTACTGTTTGTGGTGTACAATAAAGTATATTCTATTCTATGTTCAGAGAAAAGAAAATTGTTATCAAAATTTTCATTGATCTTCTTATTACTTACTTCATTTATTGATAGATTAACCATAAACACATCCTTTTATTTTAACTTCCCTACATGAAAATGTATTAGGACATTATTTATTGAATTTTATCGCTGTTTTAAATTTTTTAAGTTCTCTCATGTCTTTTTTTTCTTTGCAAAATTACTCAGTTGTGAGTTTGAGTAAAAAAAAAAGAAATTAAAGTCGGCACTCATTCCTGAGTCTTTATATAATCTGTAACGTTTGAGAAGTTCTTATATTCTACAGCTTCAATGTAACGGGAATCAGTGTGGTCGGCGCCTTAGGCGCTGAGGAGGTGGATCACGAAGGAAAGAAAGTGTTTCAGGTGCAAGCTATGCAGGGAAAATTCCACGCAGACGATATTCACGTACGTTAGAATATTTTAAGGACATAATATATTTATTTATGTTATCATACAATATTTTCCTTTCAGTTGTCTTTAGAGGGTGTCGGAAGGAAATTGATTCAAGATATTCTGAATTTCTTGAACGAATCCAAAATCCTTGATAATTCGCCGGAAATTAAATTTATAAAGAGACGCGTGAACAATTACGTCGCACACATATTGATGAAGGAAGTAAACAAAGCTCTTCAGGGGCTTACTGTTGCCCAACTCAAAGCCTATATTCTAGGTTAATTGGAAAGTCTGGCGAGCAAAATATATTTGTAATAATAATAATAAAAACTAATAATTCTTTCCATCATAAATATTTATTTCGTATCCTTAATGACAGATGCACTTTAGCTGACATTTAATATTGTTTTAATGAAATCACTGAGGCTAACTTTAGACAGATATTCGTTGGCTTGAGGAACAGCATAATTCCAAGTTGCGTTGACAATGTCATCGTGAAAGTCATTCAGGATGGCTGCCCCTTCAGCATTCAGCATTTGATTGATTAAGAAAGTGCTTTTCTCTAAATTAGCCTACAATAGAAAATTTGTAAAGTAAAAAATATGATTAAAAAAAATACGGTAAATTGTATAGAAATGTAAAAAAAAAGCTTTAAAATGACTTCATTTTGTAATACCAATATAAATTAACGATTTAATATTTTAATTAAATTTTTGATAGCTTTATTATTTTAAAAATATTAATAATACATACCTTAACTTCTGTAACGTTATACTCCAATGAAAGTTGGTCGATCTTGGAACTAAAGTCATCAACACGGACAAATCGCACTGTCGGCAGAGCTACAACATCATTCAGTTGAATTCTATAAAACAAAAACCCATACTTTAACAGAAAAAAAAACCCTGAATGCAAAGATCTTTAGATTTCTATTAGACTTACGTCATTTCTCCTGATCCTTTTAATGGATAGATATAAAATGCTCTTCCCTTTAGCGAATACTTATCTGCAATAAGTTTAAAAAAATATTTAATATGTAATATAATCTGTCCAGGAAATAATGATTTAATTACCTGAATGCAGTGTCAGTATGGGTACTCTGATTTGAGCCGTCAATGTCATACTATCTTTACTTTGCGATACAGTAATCTTCTCTAAAGAGAACGTATCGAGTCCCGTCAGCTGCATTTTGCCACTACTAAACGTAATTCTATAAAAAAAAGATACAAATAGAAGTTAGAACACTAAGAACGTAATGTAGGTTGTGAGTTATATAAATTAATATCTAGCCTAGCCTGTTTTTATATCGGTCGTTACTCAAAACTCATTGCTCTTATGGATCCACATATTAAATATTAAGCGGTATATTATAGAATTATTCAATATTATACATACAATAAACGATATATTTTCAGGCTAACGCGTCTTAAAAGAAGTAAACATTTAAACACGTTCACATACATACAGATTAAAAACTTGACCCGCCTTTATTTAAATCGTTACAACTAAGAAAAATTCATCGGTTAATATTTTTCTTTACATAATGTTGAGAAATCATTCAAATTAATAATATTCAGATAAACAAATTGATATTCCAAAAATTGAGTTAGATATCTTTACAGGTGAAATGTTATAGGCTCTTATTAAATTTATTTTTTTAGTGCCTCAAATAAAAAAAAATATCGTGTAACCTATATTTAAATATGAAAATTTTGTGTTTCATTTAATCGTATCCGTAAACAACGTTCCTTGAATAGGTTTTAGTTTTTTAATTTTTAATACGCTGTGAAAATCGGTTTTATATATTAAAAATGAATAATATACTTACTTAATTCCATTGCTATCATAAAAACGGTCGATACCATCGATATCTAGAGTTTTAATAGAGGCAAGTTTAAAAAGATTTGTCTGTACAGCTCCTTCGCGCCATTTCGTTAACAGTACTGAAATCTTTTCTTCAAGCTCATTGGATGCTAATTGAAGAAATTATATTAATGTATTTTTGAGTGCCACAAAAAAAAAATCTTAAATTTTGTATTCGAAAATCAACTATTATTGAAATGAAATTAAAATTATCGGATTTAGTACCCGTTTTTAATTATTTTGACTTTCAAGTCCCGACGTTTCGGTTACTTTTCAGCAACCGCGACACAGTTTGAATGGGTTGGTAGAATGTACCTAAACGCGTATAAATTCGAAAATTTTAGTTTTATTTCAAAGAATACTCGCAAATGTCTTAGATCTCTCTATCATCTGCTATTATATTATCTTGTTATATTTATTTTCACGTAATGGTTTACATTTTTATACTTATATCATAAAATATATAAAAATACTTACGTTTTACACTGTCTCCATTCACTACTACTGATAAAACTATAACTATAAAAAAGATACTGAAAATTCTAATATGCATTTTGCAGTAACTGCTTCACGTTAGTCGTTAGTCAGAAATGTTGAGGAAAGTTGACTGTTGATTTTTTTAAAGCTATTCCTATTTATATATGCACCCTTATGTTACGATTACGATATTTACATAGCATAAACGGAATGTCTTTTTGGGTAATCCTAACTAATAACTTGCTATCAAAAGGTTTTATTACTCCCGTACGCATCGCGGTACTCGTTACGAGAGTTATATGGACGACTAGCTTTTGCCGCGACTCCGTCCGCGTGGAATAGTGACTTCCGGCAGATTTTTGGTTCTTCCCACATAGTTCCCGTTCTTGCGGGGTTTGTCGGAATGGTCGAGTTCCCGTAGAATTTTCAGGATAAAACTTGTTATTTTTTATTCACAATGAAGTACTCTTAACCAACAACATATTTATTTGTTTATTTGAATAAATATTAATATTATTATGTTGATACAACTTAAACAAATTATTTCACCACTGCCTAATATTCCCGTAACAAATCAAGATCTTAATGACTATCTATACTAATATTATAAAGCTGAAGAGTTTGTTTGTTTGAAAGCGCTAATCTCCGAAACTACTGGTTCGAATTGAATAATTCTTTTTGTGTTGGATAGTCCAGTTATCGAGGAAGGCTGTGGGCTATATAACATCACGCTACGACCAATAGGAGCAAAGATATAGTGGTAAATGTGTAAAAAACGGGAGAAATTATTTCATCTTTGAAGCCTTCCGTAGCGTGCGCCGTGAAAACGGTTCAAGATACACAAAAAATATGTATTAAAGAATAATAGCTCTTTTAATGATCTAAAAAACAGTCCGCGACAGTATATGTCTATCTTTTAAGATTAACTCACAAAAACCGTTTTTTATGGTACCTAATGTGGTCGAAATAATTTGTTTAAGTTGTACCAACATAATAATATTAATCTTTATTCAAATAAACAAATAAATATATTGTTGGTTAAGAGTACTTCATTGTGAATAAAAAAATAACAAGTTTTATCCTGAAAATTCTACGGGAACTCGACCATTCCGATAACCCCGCAAGAACGGGAACTATGTGGGAAGAACCAAAAATCTGCCTGAAGTCACTATTCCACGCGGACGGAGTCGCGGCAAAAGCTAGTGATTTTATATAGTTTTTGTATATGTCGTAGTACAATCACAAATGTAATTAAAATATTTGACATTACGAGCTAACCGGGTGGCTACAATGTACACAGAACAACATAGAGCATGTAATTAGAAAAATTCTAGAGCAACATTTACATAAGTTGTTATCATATTCATTCCACAGCCCGTACAGAGATTTAAAAGTACACCTGTTTCCTTATATTAATCGCTGAATTAATAATAAATATACTGGTAGTGGAAAGAGTGCCTTATACTGAAATAGATTGGAAAGCTTATATGCAAGAATGTGAAGGATTTCTAAATGGAACCCTCGATTACAGTAAACTTCGTGGTGATACTGGCCCATTGGTGTACCCTGCAGGTTTCGTCTACATCTATTCTATATTCTATTTCCTCACTAACCGCGGTACCAATATAAAACTAGCTCAATATTTATTCATTTTCATCTATCTATTGTTATTAACTTTAGTTTTAAGAATTTATAAGAAAACTCGGAAAGTGCCTCCATATGTATTAGTTATAACAATTTTAACTTCATATAGAATACATTCAATCCATGTCTTGCGTATGTTTAATGATCCTGTTGCTGTTCTGTTTCTGTATGCATCCCTTAATTTCTTTTTAGATTCGAAATGGTATTTAGGCAGTCTCTTTTACAGTTTAGCAGTTTCTATAAAGATGAATATACTACTTTATGCTCCAGCACTATTTTTCTTTTATCTAGTAAACCTAGGGCTAAATGGAACAATAAAACAGTTACTACTGTGTGGAGTAACACAATTAGTATTAGGGATGCCATTTTTACTAGTAGCTCCTATAGCATACATTAAGGGTAGTTTCGACCTGGGTAGAGTGTTTAACCACACTTGGACTGTTAACTATAGATTTTTAGACATTAAAACATTTGAGAGTAAATTCTTTCATTTAACATTGTTAGGTATTCACATAATGCTTTTAATTTTATGTTTACCAATGTGTATAAAATATTTTCAAAGTTATTGCCGATTGAAGTATGTACAAAGACAAGTACAGCCCCAAATTGATGCTAAAAACAAAGAAAATAAGAAAAGAGCAAAGTTGAGAAAAGATGTTAAAAATAATTTGAATCAACCTGACGAGACACTCTCTAAAGAACAAGAAGCGTTCCTTAATTCTTTTGAAGCTATGCTGAAAAATTCATCACAAAAAAGTAAACCAGATAAAGCGATAAAAGAGCATGAAAAGGAAAAACATTTTAGTATTAATTTTGACATCTTATCTCAACTGTTTATTCTTCCAATGTTTTTGGTTAATTTTATAGGTATTGTATGTGCTAGAAGTCTCCATTATCAATTCTATTCATGGTATTTTCATACTTTACCTTATTTATTATGGTGTTCCAATTATTCCGTTATTGTTAGATTCTTAATACTGGCATTAATAGAACTATGTTGGAATACTTATCCTAGTACAGATATCACAAGTGCCCTTCTACATGTATGTCATATCAGTATATTGTATGGAGTTTACAAGAAAATGGCTACAGAATTAAACATTACATCAAAACTAACATAAATATGTAACAATGAATTTATATTAGTTTTAAAATGCAATGTTGTCAAATGTTTATTAAAGTTTATTATTGAAGTGGTCTTATTATTATTTTTTTAGACAATTTTATTAATAACATATTATTGATTTGGTACTTGGTTAAAAAAATATCCTTAGTTTACTGTATCCTCATTTGTTATTGGACTGAAGACTTTATAAGTAGTTTCAAATAATTCATTCTGGATATACTCAAGTATAGATAAAATAAAAGATTATTAATTAAGCGTTTTGAGAAATATTTATTATGAACCTTATTAAATACAACTAATCAAAGGGAAATCTAATTAGAATCTTAAATTTAGAGATAGAGGCATAACATTTCCTCCTTTATCACAAAGTCCACTATAAATGGAATCAATCACCACTGCCTAATATTCCCGTAACAAATCAAGATCTTAATGACTATGATTTTATATAGTTTTTGTATATGTCGTAGTACAATCACAAATGTAATTAAAATATTTGACATTACGAGCTAACCGGGTGGCTACATGTACACATTAAAATACTGAAGTCATTTAAAATAACTTGATTGATGACAGATAAACTGAAAGCATCATATAAATGACCCAAAAAACTGTTATTGCAATAATACCAAGACATATACTCATCAAGCTTGCAAGAGAAAACCTTTACTCATCTTATAGGCAATATAAATAAAAGGAGAGAAATGCACTTACTTAGTTTGTATTCAAACAAAAGATTAAAGATCTGTAAAGAAATTTACTTCAGAAAAAAGAAAACAATACATTAGCTATTGCCAAAAACTTTTATAAAGTAAATATAATGACGATTTCTTATCTCACATCAATATAATATGTTAGTCACAATTTGACTAAACAAGCTAATTTTAAAAACACTGTATTATGGGCGCGAACATTAGTTCACATGAGGTTATATCATACAACTGAAACAATTTTAAGTCCTAGTTAATTCTAGAATTATGTTAATGTCTTAACAAGTCTATTCATTTCTTTAGTTGACTATGCACTTGTGCTGTCCAATAAATGGAGGCCTAATTTAGAAAGTGGACAATAATTGTTTCATAAATATAATAAGAGTCAAATAACCCCAGTCATATATTTTTCAGTCATATTTGTCAAAGATATACAAATCATACTATTATGTATGTACTAGTAGTGCTAACATTTGACGTAGGTCTATGGCGCTCTATAAATACAAATGTATAGTATCATAAAACCAACAGGGATAGAATACAACAGCAGTCTCACGGGACTGTTTTTTAAACGAATCATAACGAAATTACAAATAAACATTTACACAAAGCCGAAGTTTTTAGTTTTGATAGCGAGTAATAATTTATGTTTGAGAACGTGTCGCGAGGAGTACAGAGGTATGTAGAGTCGAGAGATGCAGGTATTAGCGGTGGGGAGGTGAGCGTCGTCGGCTGGTCGGATGGTCACAGACGGCATGGGCTGGAAGCCTTCTTCTGACGCCGGAAGCGCTGGAGACCCGGTCCAGAAATATACCTTTGAATATAACAATCATTATTATTAAGTACCAACAAGTCTTAAAAATACTAAGCACCACGCAAAACTTACTAAATCTTGTCTTTCTAAATGCGTCATCTTATCAACGATAGCCCAAAGCCATCGTTTAAAACGAGCAAGTCGTTCCGGAGGTTCACCGCTTTCATCGTTGAAGCTCGTGTATGATACTAGTGCCGTCACATTTATATCTCCTACACCGTTTAATAGAAGTCGTAAATCTTCAGCCGTTAGGCCTTCTAGGGCAGATTCAGGAAGCACGTCTAGTACACCAACACGCATTGCCTGTAAGGGAAATATAGTTATAGACACGAATGCACGATTTGATGCCTCAAAGAAACGTAATCAATAATGAAAAAATACCTCAAGAGCTTTTTCCTGTGATAACAGCATGCGGTGTTGGGCATATTTTCGTACATAGTCATACACATTGAGAGCCGTAACTTCAATTTCCCGACCGCCAGGCACCAGTTCGACGCAGCCACCACCTTCTTCTTCACACATTTCCAAACTGTAAATTGAAAAATATAATGGTTTAGAATTACATAAATAAAATGGGCAAATAATTTTGATTTTCAAAAGGGGCAGTGTTTTGCTTGTAATATACCTAAAGTTGAGATCAAGAGCTGCAAACAGTGAATGCGAGTCGCCAGTTTCAGCATCGACGACCAGCTGACGAAGGCTCTCGTAGACGACAGGATCGAAGAATGCCAGATCGTGAAATCTGACGGGTCTACCCAGTATGTACTTCAATACATGACGATTTAAAAACATCGGGCAGAGTTCATTTTGTAACAAGCATAAACCGATAATCCTGAAAAATAAAAAGAAAATTATATAGCAGACGAAAATAAAAGTAATAACAAATGTCATTAAATATTTAAAATAAGTAAAGGTTTCTAAATTTAAAGGATTCTAATCATAATATGGAGCGAGGCCGACTAAGTCAATCGGGGTATAAATTCAAAATATATACAGTAATACCCCGCTTAAGGCGACCCCGTTGTGAGCGGTTTCACTATAACGCGATTTTCAAAAATTTATTCAGGTTTTCGACATTGTAGAGTATAGACAATAATGATGACCGTGTCTTGAACGTGTGTCAAACGATTAAAAACAGTGTTTGGTGTTATGAACGTATTTTACAAGAACGTAAACAAAACGCTACCCAAAAGACAATACATGTATTTTTTCGTAAAAAATAGGAGTACCTATGTATTGTATAGTGTTCTTAGAATTAAAGTGATTGATTCAAATGATTTTTATATTTATGTATTAAATTTTGACTGTGTTTAATCATAAACCTCGATATACGCGAATTTCAGTTAACGCGATTTTCTTCGGAAAGTATCCCTCACGTAAAGCGGGGTATTACTGTATAAAAAACTACTATTCTAATATAACTTATAGGATATTCATGCTAACCTGCCAACATTTCTGAAGGCGTTGATCCGTTCAAGCGTGGCGCGTCCCTGTCTCGGCGAGTAGTACCCTCGCTTGCCGGGTGAGTAGAACAGTGGGGCAGCGTCGTCGGAGGCAGCCGTGGTCGCGCCAGCCGCCGCCCCCGCTCCCGCGCCACCACCGCGCTCTGAGAGCGAGAACACGTCCAGATCTATGTGAAGACAACCATTTTAATGTGAACCAGGGATCGGAATGTCAACTATTGCAAGTTCTCTCTGAGATATATTTATGTTGTACAAGCTTCATTCGAGTTTCATATAATTTCGATCCCTGATTATGAAATAAAAAGCCGAAAAACAAAATAATTCCGCAAAATAAAATCGATATATACACTTGATTTAATTACCTAGTATAGCTTCTGATGGATGTAGTACTATGAGATCCATGGCCTCTCGTACTTTCTGCCGCAGTGCGTCCTCGCTTGCCAGGAGTACAAGGAGCTGGGCTGGCGTCAGTTCCAGCAACATGCCAGTGATTTTGCCAGCAAACGTTGGATGTAAGGAATGAACCTGATGATCGATTGTCAATAATTATATTATTGTAGCAAAAATTTTTGATATTGTAAGTCACAATTTATATTCAAGTCGTACTTTAGGGTAAAGTCGTTCACCGAGTTGAGCTTGATGTAACGTGAGATGTTCGTTGTGTCCTCCAGGTCGATCTCCGCTGTATCCAGCGCCTTCGGTTCCAGGAGCAGCCTGTATATGGAAATTATTAATACAGTCATTTTTCATTGTAATACAAATATAAAAACTAGATCGAGGATTTTAAAACTTATTCGTCTACTGCCAACTTTGTGGATAAATTATTATTTGTTACCTGATTTTTATATCTACTGAAAAACAACTACAACTTATTCCATGTAAATGGAATTATCAATCACCCCACATGCCTCTATACAACCGCCCTTTTTTTTAGGTCTTCTACCGCCCCCTTCAGGTTTGCAGCTTCCCCGAGGGGCGTTTCGCTTATTTTTGGAAAGACTAAACTAGATAAATCCCAAATCTATGTAATATATATAAATAATGTTTACATATATATCAGATACAAACCTGCGGTGTATGTATGTATGTATGTAGTATGGTCGTGCGTCCACACTGAGTACTCGTCTCGGTTCCCGGGCGGCGGGAGGTCTTGGTGCGGGTCGACCTGGTGCGCGGCGGGCGTTATCCTTAGCACGAGCACGCCCGGCTCCACTGCGGCTATGTAACAACAACATTATAAAAACGACTTTCGTGATTCTCTCTCCAGATTTATTTCATAAAAATAATTATTTAAAGTTAAGTATCTGGGTGTAATTAAAATAACCATTTTCCTGTGTGTGACTACCATAAACAATATTTGAATTCATAAATGATTAAAAATATCTATGGCTTGGACGAGAAAAGTGTCGACATTTTATTAATATAAAGTAATTGTCTAAGATCTCAGGGCTCCCACAGTTTACTCATTTTCTGACCAAATATGAAGCTAAATATTAGACCCATAAATTCGATTTATGATTGAGGTTTCATTTTTACCTTGTGCCACTGTTACTACTAGCGCCGCTAACAGCCGTGCCGGAAGATCCGAGAGTACCGTTAGTAGTACTACTATTGCTGCCGCTACCAGTAGTCGACTCCAAAGGCGGCAGCTTTTCATTCGCTAATAAAGCCTGTAAAAAGGATAAACAAATACCTTAACGACATTTGTATAAATAAAACTAATATATTCGAATTACATCGCGTTATTTTATTATTTCTAATAACTACATACTCCTGAAGTTTTTACTTTGCAGCAACCATGATCGCGAGCAGACGAGATGAGAATAAGATGTTTGATCTCATAGTGACATTTGTATTATATGACATTTGAGTATAAGTTAGTTGAGGCGGTGTATTGACATATTTACCTCCGCGACGCTGGTGTAAAATGATCGAGCGACTCCGCTGCCCTCTCCGGGTTCATCTCTGAAGGTCACCTTCACACGGTTCACAGCCAGCGGGGGCTGAGCGCTGTGAGCGCGACGGTTGTGACCAGCAAAGGCGCTGTTTAACTCAGCAAATGTTTGTTGCAATAGTTTAGCGCGATCACGTTCCATCTGATAGAAAAAAAACAATTGTCTGTTAATAGAACGTATTAACATTACATGAGTACCAATTTTGTAGTAAAATTGTGAAGTGTACTTTAGATTATATTTCAAAAGTATTAAAAAAAAAATCTCATAAATCCAAGTTTTTCTTCGTTTTAAAGTGTAAATATGCACATTATTACATACATTTATATTTATATGTTTAATTGTTCATTTATATTTATTAGTATATATATTTATGTATATATGTATGTATTGTATGTATCTATTTATATATGTATTAGTGTATATACATATAAGGATAAGGCACCACCTACCTATTCGCTGCACAATTTCCCCAAATCGAAGGTTGTCTGGCAGAAATCGCTACTTAGCGATAAGACCGCCTTTTTGTACATTTCAATTTATTTTTTTTTTTTCCTTGTAAAATTTACTGTTTGTGGTGTACAATAAAGTATATTCTATTCTATCTATGTTCAGAGAAAAGAAAATTGTTATCTAAATTTTCATTAGTCTTCTTATTACTTACTTCATTTATTGATCCTTTTATTTTAACTTTACTATATGAAAATGAATTAGGACGTTATTATAGAATTTTATCGCTGTTTTAAATTTTTTAAGTTCTCTCGTGTGTTTTTTTCTTTGCAAAATTGCCCAGTTAGTGGTGAGTTTGAGTAAAAAAAAGAAATTAAAGTCGGCACTCATTCCTGAGTCTTTATATAATCTGTAACATTTGAGAAGTCCTTATATTCTACAGCTTCAATGTAACGGGAATTAGTGTGGTCGGCGCCTTAGGCGCTGAGGAGGTGGATCACGAAGGAAAGAAAGTGTTTCAGGTGCAAGCGATGCAGGGAAAATTCCACGCAGACGATATTCACGTACGTTAGAATATTTTAAGGACATAATATATTTATTTATGTTATCATATAATATTTTCCTTTCAGTTGTCCTTAGAGGGTGTCGGAAGGAAATTGATTTAAGATATTTTGAATTTCTTGAACGAATCCAAAATCCTTGATAATTCGCCGGAAGTTAAATATATAAAGAGACGCGTGAACAATTACGTCGCACACATATTGATGAAGGAAGTAAACAAAGCTCTTCAGGGGCTTACTGTTGCCCAACTCAAAGCCTATATTCTAGGTTAATTGGAAAGTCTGGCGAGCAAAATATATTTGTAATAATAATAATAAACTAATAATTCTTTCCATCATAAATATTTATTTCGTATCCTTAATGACAGATGCACTTTAGCTGACATTTAATATTGTTTTAATGAAATCACTGAGGCTAACTTTAGACAGATATTCGTTGGCTTGAGGAACAGCATAATTCCAAGTTGCGTTGACAATGTCATCGTGAAAGTCATTCAGGATGGCTGCCCCTTCAGCATTCAGCATTTGATTGATTAAGAAAGTGCTTTTCTCTAAATTAGCCTACAATAGAAAATTTGTAAAGTAAAAAATATGATTAAAAAAAATACGGTTAATTGTATAGAAATGTAAAAAAAAAGCTTTAAAATGACTTCATTTTGTAATACCAATATGAATTAACGATTTAATATTTTAATTAAATTTTTGATAGCTTTATTATTTTAAAAATATTAATAATACATACCTTAACTTCTGTAACGTTATACTCCAATGAAAGTTGGTCGATCTTGGAACTAAAGTCATCAACACGGACAAATCGCACTGTCGGCAGAGCTACAACATCATTCAGTTGAATTCTATAAAACAAAAACCCATACTTTAACAGAAAAAAAAACCCTGAATGCAAAGATCTTTAGATTTCTATTAGACTTACGTCATTTCTCCTGATCCTTTTAATGGATAGATATAAAATGCTCTTCCCTTTAGCGAATACTTATCTGCAATAAATTTAAAAAAATATTTAATATGTAATATAATCTGTCCAGGAAATAATGATTTAATTACCTGAATGTAGTGTCAGTATGGGTACTCTGATTTGAGCCGTCAATGTCATACTATCTTTACTTTGCGATACAGTAATCTTCTCTAAAGAGAACGTATCGAGTCCCGTCAGCTGCATTTTGCCACTACTAAACGTAATTCTATAAAAAAAAGATACAAATAGAAGTTAGAACACTAAGAACGTAATGTAGGTTGTGAGTTATATAAATTAATATCTAGCCTAGCCTGTTTTTATATCGGTCGTTACTCAAAACTCATTGCTCTTATGGATCCACATATTAAATATTAAGCGGTATATTATAAAATTATTCAATATTATAAAATTATACAATAAGCGATATATTTTCAGGCTAACGCGTCTTAAAAGAAGTAAACATTTAAACACGTTCACATACATACAGATTAAAAACTTGACCCGCCTTTATTTAAATCGTTACAACTAAGAAAAATTCATCGGTTAATATTTTTCTTTACATAATGTTGAGAAATCATTCAAATTAATAATATTCAGATAAACAAATTGGTATTCCAAAAATTGAGTTAGATATCTTTACAGGTGAAATGTTATAGGCTCTTATTAAATTTATTTTTTTAGTGCCTCAAATAAAAAAAAATATCGTGTTACCTATATTTAAATATGAAAATTTTGTGTTTCATTTAATCGTATCCGAAAACAACGTTCCTTGAATAGGTTTTAGTTTTTTTAATTTTTAATACGCTGTGAAAATCGGTTTTATATATTAAAAATGAATAATATACTTACTTAATTCCATTGCTATCATAAAAACGGTCGATACCATCGATATCTAGAGTTTTAATAGAGGCAAGTTTAAAAAGATTTGTCTGTACAGCTCCTTCGCGCCATTTCGTTAACAGTACTGAAATCTTTTCTTCAAGCTCATTGGATGCTAATTGAAGAAATTATATTAATGTATTTTTGAGTGCGACAAAAAAAATCTTAAATTTTGTATTCGAAAATCAACTATTATTGAAATGAAATTAAAATTATCGGATTTAGTACCCGTTTTTAATTATTTTGACTTTCAAGTCCCGACGTTTCGGTTACTTTTCAGCAACCGCGACACAGTTTGAATGGGTTGGTAGAATGTACCTAAACGCGTATAAATTCGAAAATTTTAGTTTTATTTCAACGAATACTCGCAAATGTCTTAGATCTCTCTATCATCTGCTATTATATTATCTTGTTATATTTGTTTTCACGTAATGGTTTACATTTTTATACTTATATCATAAAATATATAAAAATACTTACGTTTTACACTGTCTCCATTCACTACTACTGATAAAACTATAACTATAAAAAAGATACTGAAAATTCTAATATGCATTTTGCAGTAACTGCTTCACGTTAGTCGTTAGTCAGAAATGTTGAGGAAAGTTGACTGTTGATTTTTTTAAAGCTATTCCTATTTATATATGCACCCTTATGTTACGATTACGATATTTACATAGCATAAACGGAATGTCTTTTTGGGTAATCCTAACTAATAACTTGCTATCAAAAGGTTTTATTACTCCCGTACGCATCGCGGTACTCGTTACGAGAGTTATATGGACGACTAGCTTTTGCCGCGACTCCGTCCGCGTGGAATAGTGACTTCCGGCAGATTTTTGGTTCTTCCCACATAGTTCCCGTTCTTGCGGGGTTTGTCGGAATGGTCGAGTTCCCGTAGAATTTTCAGGATAAAACTTGTTATTTTTTATTCACAATGAAGTACTCTTAACCAACAACATATTTATTTGTTTATTTGAATAAATATTAATATTATTATGTTGATACAACTTAAATTATTTCACCACTGCCTAATATTCCCGTAACAAATCAAGATCTTAATGACTATCTATACTAATATTATAAAGCTGAAGAGTTTGTTTGTTTGAAAGCGCTAATCTCCGAAACTACTGGTTCGAATTGAATAATTCTTTTTGTGTTGGATAGTCCAGTTATCGAGGAAGGCTGTGGGCTATATAACATCACGCTACGACCAATAGGAGCAAAGATATAGTGGTAAATGTTTAAAAAACGGGAGAAATTATTTCATCTTTGAAGCCTTCCGTAGCGTGCGCCGTGAAAACGGTTCAAGATACACAAAAAATATGTATTAAAGAATAATAGCTCTTTTAATGATCTAAAAAACAGTCCGCGACAGTATATGTCTATCTTTTAAGATTAACTCACAAAAACCGTTTTTTATGGTACCTAATGTGGTCGAAATAATTTGTTTAAGTTGTACCAACATAATAATATTAATCTTTATTCAAATAAACAAATAAATATATTGTTGGTTAAGAGTACTTCATTGTGAATAAAAAAATAACAAGTTTTATCCTGAAAATTCTACGGGAACTCGACCATTCCGATAACCCCGCAAGAACGGGAACTATGTGGGAAGAACCAAAAATCTGCCTGAAGTCACTATTCCACGCGGACGGAGTCGCGGCAAAAGCTAGTGATTTTATATAGTTTTTGTATATGTCGTAGTACAATCACAAATGTAATTAAAATATTTGACATTACGAGCTAACCGGGTGGCTACAATGTACACAGAACAACATAGAGCATGTAATTAGAAAAATTCTAGAGCAACATTTACATAAGTTGTTATCATATTCATTCCACAGCCCGTACAGAGATTTAAAAGTACACCTGTTTCCTTATATTAATCGCTGAATTAATAATAAATATACTGGTAGTGGAAAGAGTGCCTTATACTGAAATAGATTGGAAAGCTTATATGCAAGAATGTGAAGGATTTCTAAATGGAACCCTCGACTACAGTAAACTTCGTGGTGATACTGGTCCATTGGTGTACCCTGCAGGTTTCGTCTACATCTATTCTATATTCTATTTCCTCACTAACCGTGGTACCAATATAAAACTAGCTCAATATTTATTCATTTTCATCTATCTATTGTTATTAACTTTAGTTTTAAGAATTTATAAGAAAACTCGGAAAGTGCCTCCATATGTATTAGTTATAACAATTTTAACTTCATATAGAATACATTCAATCCATGTCTTGCGTATGTTTAATGATCCTGTTGCTGTTCTGTTTCTGTATGCATCCCTTAATTTCTTTTTAGATTCGAAATGGTATTTAGGCAGTCTCTTTTATAGTTTAGCAGTTTCTATAAAGATGAATATACTACTTTATGCTCCAGCACTATTTTTCTTTTATCTAGTAAACCTAGGGCTAAAAGGAACAATAAAACAGTTACTACTGTGTGGAGTAACACAATTAGTGTTAGGGATGCCATTTTTACTAGTAGCTCCTATAACATACATTAAGACCTGGGTAGAGTGTTTAACCACACTTGGACTGTTAACTATAGATTTTTAGACATTAAAACATTTGAGAGTAAATTCTTTCATTTAACATTGTTAGGTATTCACATGATGCTTTTAATTTTATGTTTACCAATGTGTATAAAATATTTTCAAAGTTATTGCCGATTGAAGTATGTACAAAGACAAGTACAGCCCCAAATTGATGCTAAAAACAAGGAAAATAAGAAAAGAGCTAAGTTGAGAAAAGATGTTAAAAATAATTTGAATCAACCTGATGAGACACTCTCTAAAGAACAAGAAGCGTTCCTTAATTCTTTTGAAGCTATGCTTAAAAATTCATCACAAAAAAGCAAACCAGATAAAGCGATAAAAGAGCATGAAAAGGAAAAACATTTTAGTATTAATTTTGACATCTTATCTCAACTGTTTATTCTTCCAATGTTTTTGGTTAATTTTATAGGTATTGTATGTGCTAGAAGTCTCCATTATCAATTCTATTCATGGTATTTTCATACTTTACCTTATTTATTATGGTGTACCAATTATTCCGTTATTGTTAGATTCTTAATACTGGCATTAATAGAACTATGTTGGAATACTTATCCTAGTACAGATATCACAAGTGCCCTTCTGCATGTATGTCATATCAGTATATTGTATGGAGTTTATAAGAAAATGGCTACAGAATTAAACATTACATCAAAACATAAATATGTAACAATGAATTTATATTAGTTTTAAAATGCAATGTTGTCAAATGTTTATTAAAGTTTATTATTGAAGTGGTCTTATTTTTATTTTTTTAGACAATTTTATTTGTAGGAGGGCGTTGTAAGAACAGGAGGGCCTTCATGGGAACTCATACTTTGAAAGGGATAAAGTACAGTCTATTCAATACGACACCAACTCAATCGAAACACTAGATATAACTATCACTTCGATACACAGCGATTCGTCACGAGCGCGGTGCGCGGGCGTCATCCCGAACGAAACTGTACAATAAAAGATGGCCGCCCTCGCTACCAACGACAATGACGCTTCACTAGGCTAACCTCAGACAGCTAAAAGTCAACCTGACGTATGATTTTTGACAGATGCGCCGTCACGGCCGGACTGACATCCGACCGTCCTCGGGCGGTTCTCGGATCAATGAACTACAGTTGTGTCTATTCCGTTCGGCATCCTGACAAACGACTAGTTACAATCATCAAAATGTGCTATGATACTTAAGACTTAAGGCGAACATCACGTAACAATTAAGCCGGACGACAACGCCTTGTCACCTAACAGCATGTAGGTTAACTGTTCACAATTAGTAGGTACTATTGGACAGGTCGGTCCTTTGGTGGATGTGACCCGGACGACAACATTCGTCTTACCACGATACTCAAAATATTCAGAACAAGTCAGCCAACGTAAATGGATCTGAACCGGACGACAACATTCGTCTTACTACCGTCTGCAGAGCATCCAGAACAAGTCAGCCAACGTAAATGGATCTGAACCAGACGACACCATTCGTCTTACTACAGTCTGCAGAGCATCCAGGACAAGTCAGCCAACGTAAATGGCTCTGACTCGGACGACAATATTCGTCTTACCACAATCTGCAGGGGTTCCAAGACAAGTCAGCCAACGTAAATGGATCTGACCCGGACGACACTATTCGTCTTACCACAATCTGCAGAGCAACCAGGACAAGCCAGCCAACGTAAATGGCTCTGACTCGGACGACAATTTTCGTCTTACCACAATCTGCAGGGGTTCCAAGACAAGTCAGCCAACGTAAATGGATCTGACCCGGACGACACTATTCGTCTTACCACAATCTGCAGAGCAACCAGGACAAGCCAGCCAACGTAAATGGCTCTGACTCGGACGACAATTTTCGTCTTACCACAATCTGCAGAGGTTCCAGGACAAGTCAGCCAACGTAAATGGATCTGACCCGGACGACAACTTTCGTCTGACCAATCTGCAGAGCATCATCACACACATATCAGTGAACAATGATCGAGACGTAGACTCCAATGAGCTAGCCCCATCATCTCCACTACTTATACTCATGTGAGTGAACGATGACCCGGACATAGACTCCACCGAGCTAGCCCGTCCATCTCCACTAGCCAAACTCATGTGAGTGAACGATGACCCGGACATAGACTCCACCGAGCTAGCCCGTCCATCTCCACTAGACAAACTCATGTGAGTGAACGATGACCCGGACATAGACTCCACCGAGCTAGCCCGTCCATCTTCACAACCTGATCAAGCGTCGACCGGACGTGGACTCCATCGAGCCAGCCCCTGCACGCTTTGATCCATCACTACTAGAAACATCGGCCGCATCAGCCAGTTCCATCGCCACCTCAAACACACCAACTCAAACTTACACAACTCATTTATGGTTTATCAATGTTGGAGGCCATCAGAGCTACTCACTTTCATCATCTGATAAAGCTTCGTTTCCATTCTCTCCACTCCATGACCCGCCGTCTCGGCCTCCTCATTACCTAGTTCAGTGGATATGTCAACTAACCCTTCAAAGCCTCTGGGTACTGCGCGCAAGTTTTCATGAGAGTATTTTAAAGTGTGATTAGATTCATCGGTATGTTTCAGTTCGTACCTATCGTTGTCTAGAATTTTAATTATGATAAAAGGTCCCCTAAACTTTCTTTGTAGTTTAGTTTGGTAACACTCGCTACACTTAACAAAAACGTAATCTCCCCGAGAAAGAAAAGAAGGTTTTACTTGGGCTTTGCCTTTATTAAATTTAACTACTTCCTTTTGATCTGCGTTTTCAGTGTTGAGGGAAGTTTTATTCCGGATATTGTCTAAATCTAATCTCGGCTCGTCTGAATTTTGGGCTATTAATGATATCCCTAAAGATTGCGCGCGTATGCCAAACATTAGTTCTGTTGGAGTATATCCTGTAACCCTACGGCTTGTGTTATTAAGTGCTAGATGACTCTCCCAGATCAGAGTAATTTAGTAAGATGGGGTAAAGGTACCGAAAACACTTGCTATATCTGCGGAAAGGCAGTTGGAACTGCCAAGCATTTGCTAGTGAGATGTAAGGTTCTCCTGGACAGCGGTCAATTCTCGCGTCGTCACTACAGGATTTTAGAGATCATACTTGAAGCGGTCAGTCTTTCGGTAGCCAGAGCGCAAAGGGAAACAACCACAAACGAGCGATCAATAGGTTTTGTGAGAGAGAGCACCAGGGCTATAAAATCAAACGTCAAGCCCTACTCCATCCTTAAAGCGGTTTCGGATTGGACTATCATGATGGATACGTATGAGAAACAACACAAAATCCCCGAGGATATTTGTGCGGCAGCCTCCAGACCAGACATACTTCTATACTCGCGCATTTCAAAGCGCGTTGTGATGATAGAGCCTACGGTGCCTTGGGAAACCAACATCCCCAAAGACCATGCCATCAAGGTCATTAAGTATTACGAGCTCACTAACGAACTAACTCGAAATAGGTTCGTCCGCGGTAGAGGTGGGAGCGAGAGGTATAACAGCCAAATCTCTCTACAACCTACCAAAAGACTTGGGCCCGTCCAGAACTAACATTAATTCATTCCTGGAACGTACGTCGAAGGCAGCCCTAGTAGGTTCCTCTCAAATTTGGCTAGGTAGGGAGAGGAACTTGGACAGTGGAGGTGAGCGTACAACGCGCGTTAGTTAAGGGGCCCCTCAAACCCACACCTGGGTCGCAAGTCCCAGGCACTGCTGAAGCTCCCCTCCCTGCAACGCGTTGGACCCGGCACCCGCACGGCGAATCCATTGAATGCTAAGAGGTTTCGTCCCTTGTACCTCAGGAAGTTTGTCACGCCACGTTTTATGGGTATCGTTTTCTATAATAGTTAGCAGACATTTTAAAATCTGCATGACCCTTTCTACTTGACCGTTGGCTTTATTTGCCCCTGTTGTTATAAAGTAAAGTTCTATACGAGGTGTTTTACTCAATTCTCTAAAGTCCGCGCTTACAAAGCCCCTTCCCCGATATAACAATTCGCTTGAGAACACCGAAAAGAGAAACAGCTTTTCTCAACGCTTTAATAGTACAACTGGCATCGAGGGATAGAGTATGCTCTTAAAGGACATACTTGATAACATAATCAATCATTACTGACGCGTATTTCTTTTCTGTCGCTTTTGCCACTTAATGTCCCAGTCATATCTATGTGAATAGTATGCCAATAAAATGTATGCAAATCCGTAGGAGAATTTACATGGCCAAAATAGCAATAACCCTACTGAATAAAATTTGGAGAGATAGGAAAATTATTAATGGAACAAAAATGCATCTGATACGAACGCTTGCCTTCTCTATATTTCTATCTATCTAGCTATCCGATTCTGTATAGTGCAAAGACGTGGACTATGAAAGTCGTTGACAGGCAAAGAATTGATGCCTTAGGAATGTGGTGATGACGAAGTATGTTACGCATACCTCAAAATATGGTCAGCGCTTATCTAATATCTATTTGCAGCACATACTGGCGTTGATTGGTCAGTTCCCTGACAGAACTACGGACAGCTTTAAACGTCCGCTAGTGATTGAAAAAGTGGACGGTAACCGAACTAGAGGACTAAATCCCAAAAGGTGACTGGACCAAATCCCAGAACACCTAAAAATACCTGCCTGCGTTGCACTCCATCAAGAAACTAAACGTGTCTATCTCAGTATGGATATGGTTGATTTAAGTCCATACAAGGGACTGATGGACGATAGGTTACCAACGACTAACTTTGTTTCGTTCAATTTTTTCGATATAGCATATTGTTTCTAACATCGTAGATGTGACTAATTGAATCGGGAAACTTATTATTTAAGAGCTGAGCAACAATATCTTGAACATATGCATCACGTTTTTGTTCTACCGCTAACCACCCTTGATTTACCTCTACAAACTGCACAGACTTATTAACTACTTGAGCCTTGCTTTTGTCGCTCTTGGAAGTGCCCTGCTCAGGGTCATCTATGTACTCTCGGTGTTAATTTTTTTTTTTTTTTTTTTTTTTTTTTTTTTTTTTTTAACTAAGAAGCTTTGAAAGGATTGCCACCCGTGAAAACAATAAAATGATGACCATATAGCTTTTGCTTCAAATATTCTTCCGCTCGAACGACTGCCGAGGTCTCAAGTTCATAAGAATGATACTTTTATTCCGTGTCAGTTTTCCGGCGACTGAAATATGAAATAACGTGAGGAACTCCGTTCTTTCATTTAATTAAAATGGTACCGTATCCGTTGGCGCTGGCATTCGTGTGTAATTCTATAGGAGGCTCGCGATCAAATATAGTTAGAATAGACTCCGTGGTAAGTATTTGAACTATCCATTTACGAATATTACCGTGGCCTTCTGACCGTTTAATTAAACCCTTTAACTTAGTGAGTGGACATAAGGATCGTACTAGGCGGAAATAGTTCGGTATAAAATTTCTAAAACAAAAGGCTTACTATAAGAATTGGTGTTAATTTGCCTAGAGTCAACATACATTATGTCAGAGTTGTCATTCGTTTTTTACAATTAGAATGGGGCTTGATAAAGTGTAAAATGATTGTTTCAAAGAGGGCATCCATTTTTTTATTTTTTTTTTTATATCGAACAACCTCTTATAATTTGTAAGGTCTCTCTTAGACTATGTTAGGGTCTAAAGAATTAGGGTCTAAAGAGTTAAGAAGTGCCCTTAATAACAAAATGAGTTATACTTCTTAAAAACATCGATAAGGGCTTTGTTATCGTCGCCTTCCAAATAAGTTTTGATACGAGAAAAGTTAAGATTGTCTGAGGTTGAGCACTTATCTGTTTTTGTCGTTTCAGGTTTTGAGAAAATAATGTAGTCACTGTTTATTTCTCCTTTAATTCCCTACTCTACAAGGTCCCGTCCAACAACCACGGATTCAAAAATAATATTCTCTTTAATAATATGAAACAAAAGAGACATTGAAACATTTTGAATTATGACCGGGCTTAAAATTTGTGTATTACAATAAGTCTATAGACGTAGAAAAACTAATAATAATTGACTGTTAATGTACACGAAGTACGACTAGAGTATTCAGTACCGAAGCGCAAGGTTGAATGACCTTTATTCGCTAATACGATCTAATATTAAAATCTTACGAAGTGGTGGGTAAGCGTGAAACTCATATCGTCGCCCGTTCGCTTCGACCGTATACTACGCGTTCAGATGCCTTTCAGGGGAACTACTTCATTGCTCAAAGTACACAGAAATTTATTTGAAAAATTTTCAGATACAGACACACATTAGTACTACATGAACAAGTACACCCACTACTAAAAAGAAAAGGAACAGTCTCACCAGATGACGTCGTCAACTCCCCTCGGCTCGGCCCATGGTCACACAGATATCTCCTTCACCGGCGAGCCTCAATTACCGGTACCTTTTACGATCAAGACACGACGAGACGTCCTAACCCTTATATCTGCTTCCGTACGATCCAGATTGAACCGGATCAACTACGTCGTCGAAGTTAGTTGAGAAGTTGACATTATTTTCATCGACAAGTTTCTCATTATTTTTTACAAAGTTTAACATAGATGGATGATCACTACTCTCCTCATTTTAAAGCCCTTTCGATCCCACTTCTGATGTAGGAGGGCGTTGTAAGAACAGGAGGGCCTTCATGGGAACTCATACTTTGAAAGGGATAAAGTACAGTCTATTCAATACGACACCAACTCAATCGAAACACTAGATATAACTATCACTTCGATACACAGCGATTCGTCACGAGCGCGGTGCGCGGGCGTCATCCCGAACGAAACTGTACAATAAAAGATGGCCGCCCTCGCTACCAACGACAATGACGCTTCACTAGGCTAACCTCAGACAGCTAAAAGTCAACCTGACGTATGATTTTTGACAGATGCGCCGTCATATTAATAACATATTATTGATTTGGTACTTGGTTAAAAAAATATCCTTAGTTTACTGTATCCTCATTTGTTATTGGACTGAAGACTTTATAAGTAGTTTCAAATAATTCATTCTGGATATACTCAAGTATAGATAAAATAAAAGATTATTAATTAAGCGTTTTGAGAAATATTTATTATGAACCTTATTAAATACAACTAATCAAAGGGAAATCTAATTAGAATCTTAAATTTAGAGATAGAGGCATAACATTTCCTCCTTTATCACAAAGTCCACTATAAATGGAATCAATCACCACTGCCTAATATTCCCGTAACAAATCAAGATCTTAATGACTATGATTTTATATAGTTTTTGTATATGTCGTAGTACAATCACAAATGTAATTAAAATATTTGACATTACGAGCTAACCGGGTGGCTACATGTACACATTAAAATACTGAAGTCATTTAAAATAACTTGATTGATGACAGATAAACTGAAAGCATCATATAAATGACCAAAAAACTGTTATTGCAATAATACCAAGACATATACTCATCAAGCTTGCAAGAGAAAACCTTTACTCATCTTATAGGCAATATAAATAAAAGGAGAGAAATGCACTTACTTAGTTTGTATTCAAACAAAAGATTAAAGATCTGTAAAGAAATTTACTTCAGAAAAAAGAAAACAATACATTAGCTATTGCCAAAAACTTTTATAAAGTAAATATAATGACGATTTCTTATCTCACATCAATATAATATGTTAGTCACAATTTGACTAAACAAGCTAATTTTAAAAACACTGTATTATGGGCGCGAACATTAGTTCACATGAGGTTATATCATACAACTGAAACAATTTTAAGTCCTAGTTAATTCTAGAATTATGTTAATGTCTTAACAAGTCTATTCATTTCTTTAGTTGACTATGCACTTGTGCTGTCCAATAAATGGAGGCCTAATTTAGAAAGTGGACAATAATTGTTTCATAAATTAATAAGAGTCAAATAACCCCAGTCATATATTTTTCAGTCATATTTGTCAAAGATATACAAATCATACTATTATGTATGTACTAGTAGTGCTAACATTTGACGTAGGTCTATGGCGCTCTATAAATACAAATGTATAGTATCATAAAACCAACAGGGATAGAATACAACAGCAGTCTCACGGGACTGTTTTTTAAACGAATCATAACGAAATTACAAATAAACATTTACACAAAGCCGAAGTTTTTAGTTTTGATAGCGAGTAATAATTTATGTTTGAGAACGTGTCGCGAGGAGTACAGAGGTATGTAGAGTCGAGAGATGCAGGTATTAGCGGTGGGGAGGTGAGCGTCGTCGGCTGGTCGGATGGTCACAGACGGCATGGGCTGGAAGCCTTCTTCTGACGCCGGAAGCGCTGGAGACCCGGTCCAGAAATATACCTTTGAATATAACAATCATTATTATTAAGTACCAACAAGTCTTAAAAATACTAAGCACCACGCAAAACTTACTAAATCTTGTCTTTCTAAATGCGTCATCTTATCAACGATAGCCCAAAGCCATCGTTTAAAACGAGCAAGTCGTTCCGGAGGTTCACCGCTTTCATCGTTGAAGCTCGTGTATGATACTAGTGCCGTCACATTTATATCTCCTACACCGTTTAATAGAAGTCGTAAATCTTCAGCCGTTAGGCCTTCTAGGGCAGATTCAGGAAGCACGTCTAGTACACCAACACGCATTGCCTGTAAGGGAAATATAGAGTTATAGACACGAATGCACGATGTGACGCCTCAAAGAAACGTAATCAATAATGTAAACATACCTCAAGAGCTTTTTCCTGTGATAACAGCATGCGGTGTTGGGCATATTTTCGTACATAGTCATACACATTGAGAGCTGTAACTTCAATTTCCCGACCGCCAGGCACCAGTTCAACGCAGCCACCACCTTCTTCTTCACACATTTCCAAACTGTAAATTGAAAAATATAATGGTTTAAAATTACATTAATGAAATGGACAAATAATTTTGTTTTTCAAAATGGGCAATGTTTTGTTTGTAATATACCTAAAGTTGAGATCAAGAGCTGCAAATAGTGAATGCGAGTCTCCAGTTTCAGCATCGACGACCAGCTGACGAAGGCTCTCGTAGACGACAGGATCGAAGAATGCCAGATCGTGAAATCTGACGGGTCTACCCAGTATGTACTTCAATACATGACGATTTAAAAACATCGGGCAGAGTTCATTTTGTAACAAGCATAAACCGATAATCCTGAAAAATAAAAAGAAAATTATATAGCAGACGAAAATAAAAGTAATAACAAATGTCATTAAATATTTAAAATAAGTAAAGGTTTCTAAATTTAAAGGATTCTAATCATAATACGGAGCGAGGCCGACTAAGTCAATCGGGGTATACATTCAAAATGTACAGTAATACCCCGCTTTACGCGAGGGATACGTTCCGAAGAAAATCGCGTTAACTGAAATTCGCGTATATCGAGGTTTATGATTAAACTTAGTCAAAATTTAATAGACAAATATAAAAATTATTTTAATCTATCACTTTAATTCTAAGAACACTATACAATACATAGGTACCCCTTATTTTTTACTAAAAAAATACATGTATTATCTTTTGGGTAGCGTTTTGTTTACGTTTTCGTAAAATACGTTCATAACACCAACCACTGTTTTTAATCGTTTGACACACGTTCAAGACACGGTCATCATTATTGTCTATACTTTGCAATGTCCGAACCTGAATAAATTTTTGAAAATCGCGTTATAGTGAAACCGCGCATAACAGGGTCGCGTTAAGCGGAGTATGACTGTATATAAAAAAACTACTATTTTAACATAACAGCAAGCTAGAACTTATAGGATATTCATGCTAACCTGCCAACATTTCTGAAGGCGTTGATCCGTTCAAGCGTGGCGCGTCCCTGTCTCGGCGAGTAGTACCCTCGCTTGCCGGGTGAGTAGAACAGTGGGGCAGCGTCGTCGGAGGCAGCCGTGGTCGCGCCAGCCGCCGCCCCCGCGCCCGCACCACCACCGCGCTCTGAGAGCGAGAACACGTCCAGATCTATGTGAAGACAACCATTTTAATGTGAACCAGGGATCGGAATGTCAACTATTGCAAGTTCTCTCTGAGATATATTTATGTTACACAAGCTTCATTCGAGTTTTATATAATTTCGATCCCTGATTATGAAATAAAAAGCCGAAAAACAAAATAATTCCGCAAAATAAAATCGATATATACACGTGATTTAATTACCTAGTATAGCTTCTGATGGATGTAGTACTATGAGATCCATGGCCTCTCGTACTTTCTGCCGCAGTGCGTCCTCGCTTGCCAGGAGTACAAGGAGCTGGGCTGGCGTCAGTTCCAGCAACATGCCAGTGATTTTGCCAGCAAACGTTGGATGTAAGGAATGAACCTGATGATCGATTGTCAATAATTATATTATTTGAGCAAAAATTTCTGATATTGAAAGAGTCACAATTTAGATTCAGGTCGTACTTTAGGGTAAAGTCTTTCACCGAGTTGAGCTTGATGTAACGTGAGATGTTCGTTGTGTCCTCCAGGTCGATCTCCGCTGTATCCAGCGCCTTCGGTTCCAGGAGCAGCCTGTATATAAAAATTATTAATACAGTCATTTTTCATTGTAATACAAATACAAAAACTAGATCAAGGATTTTAAAACTTATGTTTCTACTGCCAACTTTGTGAATATTTTTTTTCATTACCTGATTTTTATATTTACTGAAAAACAACTACAACTTATTCCAGGTAAATGGAATTATAAATCATCCCACAGGCCTCTACACAACCGTAGTTTTTTCAGGGTCTTTAACCGCCCTCTTCAGGCCTGCAGCTCCCAAAAAGGGGTGTTATCGCTTACTTTTGGAAAGGCTACACTAGATCAATCTCAAATCTATGTTATATGTATAAATAAATAATGTATACATGTATGTCAGATACATACCTGCGGTGAGTATGGTCGTGCGTCCACACTGAGTACTCGTCTCGGTTCCCGGGCGGCGGGAGGTCTTGGTGCGGGTCGGCCTGGAGCGCGGCGGGCGTTGTCCTTAGCACGAGCACGCCCGGCTCCGCTGCGGCTGTGTTACAACAATATTATAATCATTAAACCGACTTTCGTGTTTCTCTCTCCAGATTTATTTCATAACAAAAATTATTTAAAGTTATCTGGGTGTAAATAAAATAACCATTTTCCTGTGTGTGAATACCATAAACAATATTTGAATTCATAACTGATTAAGAATTTCTAAGGCTTGACGAGAAAAGTGTCGACATTTTATTAATATAAATTGTCTAAGATCCCAGGACCTTACTCATTTTCTGACCAAATATGAAACTAAATATTAGACCCATAAATTCGATTTATGATTGAGGTTTCATTTTTACCTTGTGCCACTGTTACTACTAGCGCCGCTAACAGCCGTGCCGGAAGATCCGAGTGTACCGTTAGTAGTACTACTATTGCTGCCGCTACCAGTAGTCGACTCCAAAGGCGGCAGCTTTTCATTCGCTAATAAAGCCTGTAAAAAGGATAAACAAATACCATAACGACATTTGTATAAATAAAACTAATATATTCGAATTACATCGCGTTATTTTATTATTACTAAAAACTACATACTCCTGAAGTTTTTACTTTGCAGCAACCATGATCGCGAGCAGACGAGATGAGAATAAGATGTTTGATCTCATAGTGACATTTGTATTATATGACATTTGAGTATAAGTTAGTTGAGGCGGTGTATTGACATATTTACCTCAGCAACGCTGGTGTAAAATGATCGAGCGACTCCGCTGCCCTCTCCGGGTTCATCTCTGAAGGTCACCTTCACACGGTTCACAGCCAGCGGGGGCTGAGCGCTGTGAGCGCGACGGTTGTGACCAGCAAAGGCGCTGTTTAACTCAGCAAATGTTTGTTGCAATAGCTTAGCGCGATCACGTTCCATCTGATAGAAAAAACAATTGTCTGTTAATAGAATGTATTCATTACATGAGTGCCAATTTTGTTGTAGAATTGTGAGGTGTATTTTTGTTAGTTATTAATTGTTCGATAACTCAGTCAGTGTGAGTGACAGGGATGTCATTCAAATACGCGAGTTAAATAAAGCAACTGGCACACTAATTGCTTTATTTAAAGACATTACTCGGGACGCCCGCAACCTGAGACAACTAGAAAACATAGATAAATAAATACACAAGACATTCTTATAAGTATGTTTTACTTAAGTTATATTTACCTTATGTAAGGTCAAATCTTTTTGTTGCGAATTCCTTAGCTTCTCCATGTCACGACGGAATTTGACTTCCTTAACAGGGAATCCTCCTAGCTCCGCGACTACGGATCCTGGTTCTAAGCCCACGTCCTCAGTGAACACACGCCCAAATAAGTCAAGAGATAACCGCCAGCGACCCAGCAACAAATCGTGGGAAACCGATGCGCCCAACGATGGACAAGCCCGACTGTAAAATAACAATATATATTATGTATACATAATATGCATTGTGTATAAATAATTAATATGTTTCCTTGATATATATTTAACATTAGAGACATACGGTTGAGCGGGGGCATTGAGAACTTGAGGTGGCAGCAGAGTCGCGGACGGCAAGCCAGTGGTTTCAACTGTCACATGGGCCGATATTTCTTGAGACTCGAGAGGATCAGCCGCACTAAGCAATTCACCCTAGAACAGAGAAATGTTACTAAAGTTCTATTTATTACTGTTGATTATTATATATACACTAGAAGACCCGGCGAACTTAGTATCGCCCTATAATCAAGAATATGTTACTTTTTTTTTAAATTTTTGGAGTTTATCTATTAAAGCCATAAATCTCCGTGTTTTGAAGTGCGACAGAATGATTGACATATTAGTTATTTGTCAAATCTAATGTAAAAAAAAAAGTTTGTATCAACAACTACTAATAAATTAAAAATTAATTAAAAAACATTATCCAGCAGACAAAATTGTGAATCTAAACCATTCCCAGATCCCCTTGAACACACAAAAAAGTTCATCAAAATCGGTGCAGTCGTTTGAGAGAAGTTCAGTGACATACACACTCACAGAAGAATTATATGTATATATATAAAGATAAAAGAAAAAATTATTGAACAAAATCTAAAATATAACTAATTTAATATAATATGCAAATATTTTTATTGTCAATATTCCCCAAATAATTGAAATGACTTACAGCACGTACAATAACGCTCTTGCCGGGGCTTCGTGAGGACGACGCCCGTGGTTCTAGCGACAATGAGCTTGAGCCGCTTGGACCTGAAAAGTATGGATAAAATATAATGTTAGATTGATATCAATTGTCAAGACGTCAATTGTCTTTGGTGATTTAAATTTAGATTTATTGAGCACAGACAAAAATATCAAACAATACTTAACCAATCTCCATGAAGCGGGGTATGAGATACTGAATAAAAGTGATGAAAAATGTTGTACTCGTGAAACTTCAAGAATAAAAACTATTCTCGATCATGTGTCTACAAATATCAGTAATAAGGAATTCAAACTTTCTCTAATTGAATCATCATTAAAATAAACTTAAAATATATATATATTAGACAATATTAAGTAGTACTAGCCATTCCATGTATCAAATATTAACATATGTGAGTAACATTATTTAATCTCATGTAAGTGAACCTATGTATGTTCTTATGAGAATAAAGATCTTTAACCATATCCGTTTACAGAGGCAATATATATGTTTTTAAATATTCATATGGCATTTTCCAAGCTGTATCAGATCTTTACCAGGTATAGAGGACACATTCTGTTGGTGCGGTGCTTCGATGATAGAGCAGGCTGTGTCGACTAACGTGTGGAACTCTGAAGTACTCGCGTTTGTTTCTTGATGACTATTCATTGTGTTGGCATGTGGATGTCTATGATAAAAAAGAATAATAAATAAGAAAAATCAATATAAATATAGCTTTGATGATTAAGATTGATCGTTACCTGTGATGTTTCTTTCTAGGAATCTGTCTGTCCTGTTGTCTTGCTTCATTAGAATCAGAGTCTGATAAGTATTCTCCATCTGTGTCAATTTCCATTTTCGTCACTGTGTCTTTGGCGCAGGAGAGATCCTATACAAAACAGTTACATTTAACAGTTACCTTTAACAGTTTATCTTCACAATTTTACATTGCATATTGTTGTTTAACTTATCATAATTTTTGATTTATGTATAAACTGCACTCGTTATTTTTTACATAAAACCACATGCTAGTTCAACATATCACCTTGTATCTTTATAACAAGATCTAAGACCAGTAATATGATAAAACCTGGCCTCAGTTATAATAAGATTCTTTACCTGTGGTTCATCTCTCGTGAGGGTGTGGTTGTGTGTCGGCGGAGCGGAAGCGGGGCGGGCCGGCGGTGACCAGCCGCGCTCCGTGCCTCGGCTGGAGAGTCCTAGTCGCCGAGGAACCACTGGATACAATATTATATACGTAAATTATCCAAATGCACTCACTTGAGTACTTCTAAACACGAATTTATTGATCAATTAATGTATGAAACTGCACATTAAACACAGTTTTAATATGATTAAATTTTATTTTAATGAACAAACTTCTAAATTATATCAAATAATCAAATAATATTACATAAATAGACGTATTGGTGATATAGCTATTAATTTATATACCTTCTAATGGGTTGTTTATACCAGGAGGTCCCTCTCCAGTGGTGGGCACAGTGACTGGTTGACGTGGCATTCCAAACAATTCCTCCCGACGGGCGTTAGGTTGCAGAAGTTGCGGTTGATCGGCCAGAGGCAACGCATCTTGCATTGTCACTGAAAATTGTGTTGCATAAGGTTTAGAAGATCATACAAAACTTACTTTCTGACATATAACAACTAACACGCTTTGAAACTATAGCTTCAAATGAAAATTTTAATCAACTAACCCTTCAATAAATACAAAATATCAAATATAATATGTAATTCATAATATATATTTTGGCTTATTTGAACAGAATTTAATTACATCCCTGATTATACATTTCTTTAAAAGAAGTTCTTATTAAGAAGTTCTTTTGTGTCATATGTATAACTTTCTTTTTAGTAATGTTGTATAAAGTATGAGTTAATTATTCTTTCTTTTTTAACCATACATATCCAATCAAACTTCATAAATTACCCATATACAGGGTGACTGGTGAATTACTATCAATATTTAAGGAGAATACTCGGTACATGATTCTCATTCGAATTATGTAAAAAAAAAATAGGTACTTAATTTTTGACCAAATTTCCGTATAAATAAATAAAGTGTGCACACGTTCCAAGTGTGACGCGTCCGGCGGCGTGCTGATACAACACCACGCCGCCGCACGCGCGCGTGTGTGTGTGTATACCTAATCTGTAGGGTGTTCACACGATGCGTAATTAATTACATAACTTTTGGTTAACTTTACTTAGAAGTTTATTGATATTTATGTTATATTAATTTTTATTTTGTCATATACGATCGTCAACTACCACGTCCTCAAGTATCGATAGTAATTCACCAGTCACCCTGTATAATCCTGTACAGTTAATGCAGCAATTGTAGAGTGGAAGTTTATAAAGTTGATATATTGATAATAACTAATCAATACTGTAGGATCCCTGGTTCTACATGTAAGTATAACTATGTAGTCACTGGTTAACTACTACCACGCCTAGAGCGCAGGCGCACGCAACCGTTCCACTCCGCGCTAGTCATTACACCGCCGAGCGCATGCCACTCCCTCTAGTGTGGTACGTGAGACAGTGTATTATATCTATTGTATAGATACATACACTACAAATACATTTGTAGACTTACTGTTAAACGGATCGGGAGGCGGGCAGCCGAGACATAGCGTTGAATCTGAGCGCTGGAAGAACGCGTGAGTCCGTCCGCGGGCTCCGTCACCCTCACCGTCCGACTCGGCCGCCGCGCTACCACCTACCACCATCTCTTCCTCACCTTCCTCATTCTCATTTTCATCCTGAATAATACATTTCGTAAGAAAATTAATACATTTTTTGAATCTTAAATATATTGAATTCAAAAACTTCTATTTATTGAACGTCGATATTTCAGAATAAAAGGATAGTTAAATAATTCTTTTGTATGTAGTGAAGGCGGCTCCATACTAAAATACAATTACAAGTGGTAATCATCTAAACGAAGCCTAATAATTCAATCGCCTATAATTATTAGCTAAATATTTACCGATGTCCATAAATGTTGGTGGTGATGTGGTTGTGGTTGCGCTGCCCTCATATAATACACCAGAGCGTCCAGTACGTATGCCACGTGCTTCAAGGCGGCCACGTCCAGCACAGGCAGTTGTTCCGCATGTTCGGCGCTGTGGGCGCGCAGCAAGGACAGGCAGTATGCGAGGAATTCGCGACGAGCACTTCCAGCTTCTACACCTATATAAATTATTTTTAAAAAGGTTACATTTATATATGGTTACTGGAAGACCCGGCGAACTTCGTATCGCCCTATAATCAAGAAATATTTGTTTCGTTTTTTTATTTATATTTTTGGAGTTTACTTATTAAAGCCATAAATCTCTGTTTTTTGAAGTGCGACAGAATGATTGACATATTAGTTAGTTGTCAAATCTAATGTCAAAAAAAAACATTTGTATCAACAACTACTAATAAATTAAAAATTAATTAAAAAAACATTGTCCAGCAGACAAAATTGTTTATCTAAACCATTCCCAGATCCCCTTGAACACACACAAAAAATTTCATCAAAATCGGTCCAGTCGTTTGAGAGAAGTACAGTGACATACACACTCACAGAAGAATTATATATATAAAGATGTGAAAAAATGTGATGGATATTAGCAAGGCGATTGTATTACAAAGCGGTTGTAGTAATTTCACCTTGTTCCCGATCTCTGCGTGGTGGAGCTTCTGAAAAGCCAATAATCCTCGTTGCTGGTGAAGGGAAGGAGGGTGTGCGCCGGGCAACGGGCGCTGACGAACGGTTATCACTATTTGATGTGCTCGCATTGTTTGAAGTTAACGAAGCTCCAAATCTATTTAAAAAAAATAAAATTTACGTTCATGTCTCTTTTTATTACTTAGATTTATAACAATTATACTTTTAAAAAAACGAATTATCACCTTAATTGTGCTTCTGTAGCATCCATGACCGTCACTAGCCAATCCCAAGTTTGTTTAAGCTGGCGCTCGAGGTAACATTGCAACCGCAGGGCTTCTCTGTGAGCCAGATGCAACTTACGCGGCAACGGCAGTGTTACACGCTCGTATTCCCAGAGTAGATCAGTTATTTCTCGAATTACAATGCCTGTGAACCAAAAATAGTTTAAAGTTATTATAAATAAAAAGTTGGAGCACCAATAAACCTGAGCTACATTTCATTTATCTAACGTGGTATACCAGTATAATAAATTATACGCGACTAAAAACTGTTTCCAAATATTAATTCAAGTATCATATTAAGATGTGAAGGATTCTACTTACCGAAAGCACGTGCAAGGAAAGACGCAGTGGTAGATGTGGAGTGTGGGTCGTGCGCCCCCGCGGCCGCCGCCGCAGTAGAACGTCCAAGTGAGGTCGGGTCTATGAACACGAGGGACGAGCGACCGGTCAGGCGAACACCGCTCGTACTACTTGTAGTACCGCGGGATGTCTCACGAGAACTGAAACAACAAATCTCTTTAGTTAACTATCGAGAGGGAATAATGGAAGATTTTTATATTTAGATCAGACTTAACTATTCAATAACATTTTCTTTGTGTTATCATATATTTTAATTGTGCATGTACCTTGAAATGAAAATTAGGGCAGTTGGTTTTGAAACTGTTTCTACGGTTTCCACAATCTGGACAGTGATAAATTCTAACTGTAATATTTATTTGTGAGCGCGTACCGTATAGCCCATTGCATCGAATGAGGCGCCAGATTGGGTCTGGAGGGAGGTGCGGAGCGTCGTTCCAGCGGTTCTCCGTCGTGTAGGGGCAGCTCGGCCTCCGCGTCTTGTTCGTCAGTCTCGCCGGCCTCGGAGTCCTCGTCCTCGGGCTGCGTGGAGTCGCCGCTCTCGTCTTCTGGATACAGCAATAGCGATGCTATGCCTGTTGCAGTGCACCAGATAACTTCAATAATAACATATCAGGCTTTCCGCCTGATATTCCTTTGCGCAACTATACGACTATTTTGTAATGTTTATTAAGAGCAAAGCCTTTTAGTTTAGAAATGATGGTTTTTGTTCACGAAGCTCAAATGATTATCAACTTACCGGCATCTGATCCTTGCGTTGCTCCCGTCTGTACACTCCGCTGTGCTGATTCAGCGTTATCTTGATCGTCTGAGTCACTCTCCGTTTCCGCTTCCGCCAGCAAATCTAATTCGCTTTCGCTCTCACCACCTTCGGCTCGTTCTGTTCCGTTTTCTACCACCACATGTTGCTCTTGTCCTCTGTTTAAATCGTGTGAAATTTTAAAAAAACTCATTCCCACCTCAAGTTCAAAACATTATTCGGGTATGTAATGTGGACCTCAATTATCCATGAGAATTTGAAATTAGTTCCAGATTTTTAAAAGCTTTATATACAACCGTAAATTTTAGAACCAGTTCTAACCTGTCACCCATTGGGTCGTCGTGATGTTGTGACTCTGTAGGTGGGACGGGTGCGGGTATGTTAGACTCATCTGTCTCCGAAGCGTCATCATCGCCTCCCAGAGCCTCCCCAGCCACGTCGTCCGGGTACTCGGTGGCCACAGGTGTAGAGGAACGGTCGGGAACTAAAGTGGAACTCCCCATCGACGTGCCACCAGCTGCGACACCTCGACCACCCGCCACATTCGATTCCCTACAAGCAGGTTCACAAATTTTAATAATACCTGTCTTTAAGTATCAATTATTTAAGTTAAAACTTTTCGTTAGCTGTTTCTATGATATCTAGATCATTTATAAGAACAGGATATTAATTTCGAAATATAATTTTTCTTCAGTTCCACGCTTATTTAGGAAATAAATAAGGCAAACAGAGCAAGAAGTCCTCGCTACTTACACTTATATAGATGATTATCATTGAAAAAATGTTTGTATTACAGCCACGGGCAAAAGTATTAGGCACCCTACAGTAAGACAAGTTTTAGGGTGTTTTAGCATAGCGAGTCTAAATAAAACTGCATTTATGATCACAATGGTTTATTTTAAGAAAATAATTAATATTTTGTAGGTCCACCTTTTGACTTAATAACCGCAGCCACTCTTTTTGGCATTGACTCTACCAGCCTGAAACATTCTTCTCTTGATATATTTTTCCATTCCTGCTGTAACGCGGTCAATAGACCTTGTTTATTGCTAATCGAGTGCCTACGGATATTTTTCTTTAAAATGGACCAAATATGCTCAATCGGGTTGAGGTCTGGTGATTGTGGTGGCCAGTCCAAAAGATCAATATGATTTTCAGCAAACCACTTCATGGTATGCGCGGACTTGTGGCAAGTGGCGTTGTCTTGCTGAAATTTCAGGCCATCGGTGTTTGTATCACCGAAAATTTGCGTTATCGACGTTGCTAGTGCTGTTTCCAGAACTTCAGTGTATTTAACACTATTCATTCGTCCCTCACACAATACCATTTCGCCCACTCCGTCGGCAGCCATGCAGCCCCAGATCATTATTGAGCCTCCACCATGCTTAACAGTGGGAACCACACATTCTGGGTTGTATTCTTCGCCAACCCTTCGCCTAACATAAGTCACACCGGGTGTTCCAAACACCTATGCCAAAGGAAAAAAACACATTTATTTTCAAAGTTATTATTTTTCTTGCATTACGTTATTTTAAAAACATTTATGTGTTTTAATATTGTACATAAAATAAATAACAATACCTCAAAGTTAGATTCGTCTGACCACAGTATGTTGGACCAATCTTCCACTGACCAATCTCTATGTTTGAGTGCCCACTCCAACCGATTTTTCTTATTGTGTTCTGACAGCCACGGCTTCTTCCTTGCTTTACATCCTTTTAATCCAGCTTTAAGAAGTCTTCTTCTCACAGTATAAACACTCACTGAGCTGCCTTTTGCCTCAGATAATGCTGCAGCGAGCTCTAAAGCAGTTTTTTTCCTGTTTTGTAGAGACTGCCTAATCAACAATCGATCTTCCCGTTCAGTAGTAACTTTTCTTCTGCCTGTTCTTGGTCTATTTTCATGGGTGCCAGTCTCTTTGAAGCGATTTATAGCATATTGAACTGCACATCGCGAGCACTTCACTTCTCGGGCTATTTTAACCTGAGACATGCCTTGTTCATGTAAAATCTTAATTCTTAGACGCTGTTCAGCACTAAGTTCAGATTTTTTCGGCATGATTAACACGTTAAATGTTAGTCTTTAGAATTGTGATAGGAATAGTTGCGTAGAAGACGTGTATGTTCACTGCAAGCACTGATAACACACTATAACCCGAAACGCAAAAAAAGCAAATTCGAAGTAACACCGCTTAGGAGCACACCTGGATGTCATAAATATTTTCTTTTATCTTAATTTGGTTAAAAATTGCCGCTAATACAATAGCTAAACCATAAAACACACACTTGACCGCTATCTAATGAGATAGTGACTAACAATAGGGGTGCCTAATACTTTTGCACGCAGCTGTATAAAAAACACATTTATAGTAGCCACATCTGCATATATTTACCTTCGGGAGTGTGTTATTCGTGAATGTCCAGTAGAGAGCGGTTCGACACCAAACAGATCTTCACTGCCGTTCACCAGATCTACGTAAGTGGTCGCTAGTGGGAAGGGCGCAGTCGGACGAACTACACCGAGTCGCACCGGCGCTAGGAGCGCGTCGGCGGCCTCTACTAACTCTTCCACTGAGAGAGCCTCCAGCGCCCCAAAAACACGTCGACATCGCACCAGCGACGATGTAATCGATAATGGACTAAAAATAAATATATATTATTTATTATGTATCAATTAGATTATAGTTTAAAGACATTATTTTTCGTTTTAATAATTGATTAGTTCTAATTGTATATTTACCCTTTCTTCTTAGCCGCTCCCGGTGCCATTTCAACACTGAATATAACAAAGATTCTAGCGACGGAGCGCACAAATCGCCTGGTCACTTCACGAGCACGCTCAGCCCGGCCGGGGATGCTGTCGTTCTGTTGTTCCCTGATCAACGTGTGTAAGAGAGTATCTAGCATCTGTAACAAATCAATTGTTTAGTGACGGTACGTTAGTATATATTTATACTGATTTAAGTTAAGAAATTCTTATTTTTTAAATAAATGTTTATAATTTGGGAATGTTTAGTTACATAAAATCTAAATTATTAAAGTCAAAGTTATTAAAGTGAAGTAGTTACATCAAATCTAAATTATTAAAATTAATTTAGACAAAATAAGTTATTTCATCTCTTAATACGAATAGAAACAGGTTAAAATTATTCTATTAGTTTTGTTCCATAAAAGCACAACCTTATGAGTAAGTTTAAGCATATTAAAGAAAACTATTGTTACTTACACAATAAGCTGAACCTGAAAAAAAATATCACCGGGAAGGTGATTCCTTAATATTATTACTTGAAGTATATTAAAATTTACCTCATTAGTGCACTTTACGATCAGTGCATGTGTAAATTTGTCTAACAGAGTAGTTCCAGATTGTTGTGGCACGGTGGTGCCGGCGCCAGTGTCAGCTTCGGAACCGTTCGAGCCGCACATTATTGCGGCTTCAACTGCAGGCCAATCTCCTACAAAAAGTAATGAAAAATATGTATAATAATCATCTTCTTTTTCTCTTCTTCCTGGCAATTTCCTAGCTTTAGTCAGGGTCTGCCTTACATATTTTGAATAGTTTTGGCTAATTGTTTTAACGACCGGCCGCCTCAACCCTCTTTGGGAATACATTAATCAGTGGTGTCTAAATAGTCTTAAAATGTACATGTGACTCGGAAAAATCACATTGGTACTTGCCAAGATTGAACCCTCATGTATGAGAGGTGGCCCTTTCAGCCACTAGGCCACCACTGACTTATAAAATATAATAATAGGGATATAAATATAAATTATTTTATTAATGGTATTAAGTGTGAGTGTTATAAATACCTAGTAAATGCACGAGGGCACGTCTCGCAAATCTCGGAGGTTCGAGGTCGTGGTCCGGCACGTCCACCTCCGCGTCTGAGCCCGGTTGCTTGCGAGGCACGCGACCTCGACCGCTGCCCGAGCGGAACTGACGCTGCTCCACCGCCTGCCGACCCACCGTCTGAACTAGGAACAGTAAGATGGATTCGCCTCTGTGGAATATTAATTTGTTTAGTATACGAATAGTCCGTGTTTATAATTGTCTATTTCTAAAGTTAATGTAGCAGTTTCTCAAGTATGAATTCATACACAAATTACATAAATTAATTAAATGGTTATTAGAATAACAACAATATGATAAACATATTTAAATGAGGAATTTTAATAAAAAAAATATTTTGCTTGCCGTAGATTGAAAGTCGTTAAGTTAGTCGATATATTGTGACAGCTAAAACAAATCTTAATCATGGTATTAAAAATATAAATATAAAAATGTTTAATTTACCTAGAATTGAAGTGTGTGGCGAGTTGTGTATCTCTAGCAAGTCGAGCGAGTAGATCGCATCGAGCGGCCCAGTTACCACCCAACAATGCTTTACAGCGACATTTCTCCCAACAGTCACAATAAGCCGTAGGCGACGTGCGTTTCAGTTTACAGTCGTGACCCTTGTGGCACACCTTTAGAATGGAATAAAATATAAACATAATTCCTATCATACAGATATGGAATTGATAGAATAAAATTATAATTCAAGTGTACCTTAGCACATTCAGTGCAACAACACAAAGATCCAGTGAGTCCGCACGTTTTGCACTCAAATATATCCTGAAACGTATAATATAGTATTACTTATCGATCGATCAACTAAATTACTAAAAGATCCGAATCCTAAATATAGTAAATATCTCCATATACCTGGTTGATGTGATCCTGTCCCGTCCAGGTGAAGCTGCAGGTGTCGTTGCAGCACAGAACTAACAGGGGCGAGTGGTCGGGATGTGCGTTGGGAGGGAATATGGCGGCTGACCGCTGAGCCTCGTCAGCATCGGAACACGCTCTGATAGCGTCGAGAATCACTAGAGCGGCGCGGTAAGCACGTTCAGCCACCGCTGCCATCAGGGGCGTTTGTCCCATACCATCCCTGTTAAATGAAAGTTAAATAATAGTATTAAACGATCACTTTAAATAACGTATCGATTTCGTAGAGAAGATTTTAATATTTATGATTAACTGTATTATATGTTGTTAAGTGTGTTATATGTTAGGTTTTATACTCACTTGCCAGTAAGCAGCTGCATGAGGTAAGGCTGCAGTACTGAACTTTCGCAGAGCGTCCTCAATGCCGCTAGAGCGTTACCGCGACGTTCTGCGGGGTCTGCACTCACTGAGCTGCCGCCGTTGTTACTGCCACTTGTAATTTTTCTATATAATTATGCAATATTTAATAGGCTTATAATCAAAAATATGATTATTTTCAAAAATTTTACTTTATAGAAATTCGGACATATTTTAGATAATAGTTATTAATTTACCCATTGTTAGTGAGTCCCATTAAGCTATCTTCATCTCCAGAAGCCTCGAATGTTTCTGGTGGCCAGGAGAGAGCTGGTACGGATTCTTCAGAGCTGGCACCACTACCACCAGTACCAGCTGGCACATTAGGCATTGACGCATTGTCCACTGAAAATATATATTTTTTAACAATATATTATCTATAGATCATTCTAATTACTATAATGCCGATTGCTTACCAATGTCGGGTTCTTTATTAGATGTCGGAGCACACATGTGCACACACGCGTGAAGTATGTTTCTATTACCGTCACAGCGCTCTTGCAGGATTGAAAGAATTTGTTGTTCTGTTGGATTATAATCACAGTTTAATATAATTGTTTCTCAAAAGCATATACATATAATATTATGGATATTTAGCATTTTAAACTTACTATTTGAATCTGATTCAAGTTGGTGCAGCAATTGTCTGAGACCATCTAGGTCGCAGCGTAGAACGCGAGGCATCATTATTTGGGGTTCCGGAACCATTATTATTAATGCAACCTGCGTGGAATTAGTAATAAACATTATTCAAAACACAAGTGTCGATATAAATTATAAACCTACGGAACTTTTCCAAAGACTATATTATTATACTAGTAAACCTGGCGAACTCCGTTTCGCCACCAAAAGGTTTTCGTTTCGTTTTTCGTTTCGTTTTCGTTGGTGATTAAAAGATGAAGATTTTTTTTTATTTCATATTTGAAAAGGAAAATTTTTATTTCATTTCACAACTGTAATGAATTCATTTCGTTTACAAAAATGAAGTGTTATTTAGTTGAACTTCTCTAAGTAAATGAAAGTGAATCCAAAGTAGATACCGAATGGAAGCGTTATACGTGTCCGCAAATTATCCGTTTCATTGAAGTGGTCCTTTGTAAACCACATTTTTTGTTTTTTGGTCTAACTTTAACACAAATAAAGCGGATGGTTTCCAAACTCGTGAACACGCAAAATATAACGCCCATGTGAAAAACAATGTTTTCTAAATTTATCCCGCAAATACTAAATGGTTTTAAGAGTTCAAACTACCAACACAATACCGGTTTGTCACATGAAATTAACTGAGCAGAGAACAATGAGTAGCTGTCAACCAATGTATCATGCACCGGCACCATCTACTTAAAATATTGATTTGTAGTACATGTTATGTAAGATTTTCCCGCTTTTCTGTTGAAATTTTTTGTTATATACCTTACGGAACCCGCGACCTTTCCAACGAATGCAAAACCGTGGAAATTAGTTCGTTCCGGACCGGACTTATTTTTATATAGTAGATCTCTTACAAATATCTAATTGTCATCATTACGTCATTACATATCTGTCATTATACGTCAATTGCATAGCTGTCAATTGTGTTTTGTTATTCCACGTTTTATAGTGACTGACGTTTCATGTCAAGTCCCACGGGAATGCTGTCGAAAAGGATAAAAAGTATCCTATTGCAATTTCCTGGCTCTAAACTACCTCCCTGCCAATTTTCAGCTAAATCGGTTCAGCCATTCTTGAGTTATAAGTGAAGTCACTAACACGACTTTCTTTTATATATATAGATAGATATAAATCATAAAAGATAAAAGACAAAGTAAACTTGATAACATACTAATTAACAGTTTTTTAGTAAAATTAGTTGAAACTTTACATTATAAAACACGCAAATGATTCCATGTTCAAATCTAGGCTAGAATGTAGTTATCTGATTTGAGTATGTTATTCTAAATGTACAGTACATGGAGACCTGTAGTACAGGTATTCCTATACCCATTACGGGCTCCATTCTCTCACTTATGTATATTTATATAAGATGATGTGTATCAAGTATTTTGTGAAGAGAGAATTAATGACTTAAATAAACTAAACATTGTTTTGTATAAATAAAAAAAAAATAATTTGTATGTTTGTATGTATGTTAAAAAGGTAAACCAATTTAGAACCTCAAATGAAATAGAACTGTTTTTACAGGTTCTCTAGTATTTATTTGTTTTTTTTTTTAAATTTTAAAAATAAATTATTGTTGTTGAAAAATATATGTAAGTGTACCTGTGATTTAAGGGCCGGATGATGTGGATGGTGTGGGTGGTGCGGCTGTAGTGGCAGCGCGTGTGCTGCGAGCGCTCGTGCGGGAGGAAGGTTCAGCGGCGGCGGCTCGCGGACCGCGCCAACACAATCCCGAGACACGGGGTACAGGGCGCCGTTGCCATCTAACATCATCACCACTGGTTCACTTCCCTGTTAACCATTTAAAATAATTGATTATGCATTTACTATTTGGAAGATTGACGATTTTGTTCTTTAATTCCTAAGGGGGCGTTCATAAAATTTTTCGAAATGTGGGTTTCTTACATTAACGCGTTAGATTACCTATTATTATATTCCCTATGGAATGATCTTAAGCGTATTACGATAACGCTTAAGTTTAAATCTGAAGCATGTACAATCTGGATGAAATGTACCAAAATAGTAATGTATTTTGTTTCATTCAGAAAAAAAATTACGTGATATTTGCCGAGACCCCCTCTCCTTCTAACGTAAGACTAGATGAGATTTGACTCAACCTCTCCCCCCTTAAACATCTCACGTATTTTATGAACACCCCCTAATGGCATAGTGTTCACCTAACCTACTTCGTGGTGAGTGATAATGGAGATCAGTGGCGGCTGTACCTTAAGTGCACTCGTGCGCTGAACCACCAATTCAAAGATTTAAAAATTACAAAATATTACTTCATCTTTATTTTTAAATTACCATTTTAATATTTATTTTCTAAACATACAAATACGTATAAAAAGTTAAATTTCTAATTATAGTCAAAAAGTTTGAGCGCTTTACTAAACTAATATCTCGTGCGCTGCGGCGAGTGCACGAGGACTGCTAATACATCTTGTATGAGATACGCACTAATACGCCTGGCGCGTGAAACAAAAGATAGTTCATAGAAATGTACCGAGTAATGAGTCGGTTCTCGAGCGCCGCACGAGCGGCCGAAGATTACCGAGAGCACCCGATGTATGACGAATTGAGCCATGATTGACATCTCGTTATGTTTTGTTGCATTATCTAATTTTAATATTTTAGTAAAGTGCACCACCAGTTCGATAACCCACCAGCCGCCACTGATGGAGATGTCGAAGGTATTTGATTCGAGTTTATAGCATGAATACAATACGAACATATTAATAAGCACATACAAAATGATTGATCTCATAATTTATTAAATAAAAGATAGCGATATGACTACAAACCTCAGCTGCAGTTGTTAGCTGTATAGCTTGACCATTAGAGTAACCCAGTAGAGCGGTATGGTCTGTGGGGAACGTGCTGTCTGTGAGGGCGCGGGTTGTGCCCACTGCGTACACAGCATACGCTAAGGCACCACCAGGGCGTCGGACAACTGCGTGTACTCCGCGATTATCGACCTATAAGTTAATGAGAGTTTATATTTTATTATGAACAAAGACCACAGTAATATAATTTAATTTAATTAAACCTATAAGCGTTACAACCCAATTTTGAGAATAAAATAATGTTCAAAAATATGTGCACATTGTGTTGTTGATTTTAATTAATATACAACAATCATGACAAATAGTAGAAATAAAATATAATCCATAATAAATAGTGATGTAAAGAATAGTAACTCACGGCGATAGTTATAACATTTAGATCTGGAGGTAATGTTATTTTCCTAGGTGATCGCTGCAGACAGTCGGGTCCGCGCGGCCCGGCGGTGCCGCCCGCGCCCCACTTCACCGCCACCAAGTCATCCTTGCGTACCAATCTACAATCCTGTAGTACCGTCAGCATATCGTCAGAGGTTGATGGCACAATCTCTTTCCCGTCTTTGCCCACAGATGGAAAACGGACTGCTGCGTAAGCCCCGTCCACTTTTAATACACGGCCAAGCGGAACACTTTTCACATCTTCCAAAAACACAACTTCTTTGAGAGGCCACTCTTCTTCGTCGCGTTTAGCACCATCGTTAGACGATCCCTCTTCGCCACGAACTGTTACGCGTTTTGCCCGTTCTGAAATTAAATTTGGTATATTAAGATTGTATTACATACAGTACGTATGATTGTATTATGTTGATATAAAATATACTAACTATGGGAAGTGCTAGTATCGCTACACGTAGATGATGCAGGGCTAGGCGGCGGCGGCATGTCGAGCCGATCAGCCATGTCTTTGTTACTATCTTTACCGCCGTCCTTGCTATTACTGTTCGATGAGGATGCCTTCACTGAAGACACTGTTAGCGGAGATTGGTTCTGAAAAAAAACAATGTCGTAGTTCAGAATCAATAAGCAGAGGTTTCGACTGTTTTAAGTGCGAATGTGAGATGAAATTTTAAAAAAATTACAAATTGTAATATACCTGTAAATCTCTCTTGTCTTTGTCTGAAATAGAGCGATCAGGTTGTGGAGGGGGAAGCAACTTAAAACGACAAGTGTCGGATAAATTCCAAGCCGCGTTTTGTAATATTCCAACTTTTGGCACTCCCGTTGACATATTAAAACCTAAAGAGAGAGATAAAAGCGTGAATTTTAAAAAGGTATTCTTAAAAAATGTAAATATGTACTTTTCTATTAAAAGAATTATTACGAAAATAGGATCAATAATACTAACCGATGGCACCAGGTTGGTACATAGGTGCATTCTTCATAGTGACACTCTGTCCAGCTTGAAGATCAGTGGGTGTATTAGATGAGTGGCCACGTTGTTGTTTGCGAGACCGGGCTCGATGTTTCTCCCAAAGACGAGCGCGTTGACCCAATGGCAGGACACCCCTAATAATAAAAATATATCATACATTGAACGCAAACAAGAATTGTTTAATGTTTATTTTTAATATAAATATAAAGATTCGCACCACCAGTATAGCGTTCCAGATTCCAGTCTTGCAACAGTGTACAATGAGCACACGTGCAGCGATACAGATCTATCAGATCCAAATTCAGTAAATGTCTGCAATTGATGTTCTAGACGAGCAGCTCCCGGGGCATGTGCTGAAAATTCAATATTATATTAATAAAAAAATATTTAGTGTAATAATTGTAGAATAATATAAACATTAATCTTATTCACCTATTGATTCGTCCAAAAATGTAGCGATACGTCCACCATCACTGAGAATAGACACGCGTATCCCGGCAGCACTAACGCTGACTATTCTCTCACCAGGTGCTAAACCCAACCAATTACCACGAGGGTGGTAAATGCTTCCAGAAGCCTGCATAGAGGTTATATATTGTAATAAAAATTTATAAAGGAAATATCATCAACATTAATAGTATTATGGTATATTTACATCATTACGCTGGTATGGATGCGCATCGGCCCAGCGCCATTGATGCAATTGTCCTTGGGTTGAGATCGCAATTAATTCACTGTATGTAGCAGCGATGTGTGTAAACCGGATGCTGCTATCCCAATATTCCAATTCCTCAGACACCCACAATGGCGATGCCGCCATGGCGGAATCTTTCTTCTTGTTTTCAACTATAATTTAAATTATTATAATATAATACACATACTGCTCGTTTGGTTATAACATATGTAGGTTTGTTTGTATCATGATTATTGCAGTAAAAATAAGACATATGTGAAAATACACATTTTAAAAGGAAAGTTTATTTAAAAGGAACATTACTTTTTCATCAAAATCTTTTGGGCTAGTTATTAAACTCTTCTAGAAATAATAAATCATCAATTTAAGGTTAATTACATTTTTTGTTACAAACGCAATCACGATTATTATGTAATAAATAATAATTTTAATTTTTTTTTTTTGACAAAATACCTCCTTCTTTGTCCCACGAGGTGTCTCTCAATGCAGACTCGAGCCACCGACGTGGACCGAAGTACTGCCTCTCACGCCAGCGGCTGAATTCTGACGGACGTTCCTGTGTGGAACTGCTACTCTCACGACTGGCGCCCGCGCGGCCACCTCCACTACCACCACCACCTCCGCTACGACTATTTAATAAAATTCTTATATATCTTCACATGAGGTAAAAGACCTGCATCATCATCATTATGTTTTAATTTGATGTATCTTTACTATCAATTATTACTTTCAGATCCTTTACCAATAATGCCACAGTGTCTATAGCAATAAGGTGAGTATTAATTGAATCTCTTCAATTTGAATTGTAGTTCAACTAACAGACACATTGATTTAATGTTAAAAACACGAAGGATATTATACTGATAATCTATTGGAAAATGATGATGATGCAGACTCAAATATAAAAAAAAACTTTATAATAACACCAAAAGAACAAAAACACCCAATCACAAGACAGAACTAAAACTGCGTAAGCGAGTTGCGTGGTAAATTGGGTAGAGGTCTACTTTAAACTCTACTGGTGGGATAGACGAGGTCCAGGAGCGTAGCTTGACGGGATACCTTCTGACAGCCGCGTACCCGAAGATGTCCTCGGAGAACATGGCGTCCGCGTCTATGATGACGGACTGGTCTTGCTGGGTTGCGTGGAAACCTCCATCCAGCAGGGAAATGAGATCCTCGGGCACGTAACCGTCACCTCCCTCTCCTCCCTCGGGCTCCTCGCCCTCCTCGTCATCTCTCGACAGCAGATTGTTCACCGCCTGATTTACATCCAAGTTTGTGCGCTGCACGACATAATATATGATTAATAAATAATATACAGAAATTAAAAATATTTTTTATTGAGCCAAATAACTAAATAGAAAAAAAATACCTGTAGTTCTCGTATAATTAAGCTCCTGCTCTTCCCCTGGAGGACAACCTGAGCCTGAGTAACTAGATCTTCTGGAACGAATGGGGCTGGAACCGTAGATACAACTCTACTCGACCCAGATGCTCCTATAATAACACCCGTAGCCCTACTTGTGGACCCTTCGAAATAAATTTATCAGAAATATTAATTAAAAATTTCCTAGATATAATATATTGTTGTTGAATTTAGTTTTTACATTAAATTACCTTGTGAACTCGGTGCAGCGCGAATAGAATTCCTCATAATTCTAGCTCGAGTGCGTGGCTGTTGTCTCGAGCCGCAGCCCCCTCCGCTGCCTCCCTGTTTCCCACCGCTGGTTCCACCTCCACCGCTTCCTCCACCACCATTTCCACCACTTTTGCTCGCATCCGCTTTGCTTAAATCCAATCTGTCGGGTATAATGGAGAAGGCAGCTCGACAAATGGAACCATCTTCCAACAAACAAGCGATATGGGCCGGTCCCGCAGCAACAGCCCGGACGCCTCGCAGAGACGAAAGAGCGGACGGCGCGGCTCCGGTACCATATCTGTTCCAACGTTCAGCTACCTCTCGAAGTCTGAAAATAACGTTTTATATGAAAATATTAATAACATATTAATTCATAATTGAGTCGAACTCATTTCTACACAAATACTTTAAAGCACTTAAAAATCTTGATTACTGTTAATAAAAGAAATAAGCAATTCCATTATTTTAATGAGATAATAAATCATCCAAACAGTTGCGAAGTATATGTTGCCATTACAAATATAAGCTTTAAATGATTACTCTCTCTTTGTAAGTCATGTTCGTAACGTGTTTCAAAAGTACTAAATAGAAAATTAATCAATGTACATATTTTCATTATATGTTTAAAGTTATAATGAATTTAGTAAATAATTATGTTATAAACGTTATTTTTAGGTAAAAAAATATTTAAACTGATATAAAACAAATAAAAATTTAGTATAAATAAAGAAATAAATGAGTTTTAATAACACTATATAATTCGTTGATATCTGGCACGTTTTATCACGTTTAAATTTAGAGAAATAAATTCTTCACCTTGTTAATGGCAACTAAATGTAGGTCTTACTAAAATCAATCTCACACACGACTATATAGGTCTGATACTGTACTAAAAATAATGAGAACTGGTTTAAAAAGACATAAAAGTAGTTAGCATTTTATGCTTACAACTTTACATACAAATGTATGAGCTTGGGCTATCTTATAATTAGCTTTGTTGTAAGAAGTATTACAGTTTTGTCCTGAGATATTCTATCTTAGTAACATAAGAAAAACGAAATACTAATATAATAACTAAATTTAATAATTATACAAATGCCTGAACTTTTAAAAGGTAAAACTGTACATAAAATATTTTTTATACACCTCAATTAAGACAGCTTAAATACACTGTCATGTAAAACCATCTAACATTGTACATATTTCTTCTCAGTGTACTTTTCCTTGATGAAAAAGACTATTGTTTTAAGAAAAGTAGGCATATAAAATTCTATGATATTAGTACATTTACTTGTAAAACTATATAACATATTATGTTGTAGATATAATAGGCACATCTATTACGAGCAATGACGGCGTTATAGCGATCGATAATTCGCACATTGCAAGTGCTTTAACAATATCGGTATGCAGGTAGTAAAAATACAAACAAAAAATAGTCAACTGAAATTTCCCAGAATATATAATAAATGGATTTAGATTAAGCAAACTATTTTGACTGTGTACCAAAATATGATTTCTATAAAGTATATAATTTTTTCTTTATAAATATCATCATTTATAACATATGATCATATTGTACTTTTAATTTTATAATTATAACATAAAATTTCTTGAATATCACGATTATTTACTTCGTTATATAGAGTTTACTTTTTGTGCGATCATTATTATAAGAACTGCATTTTGGTGGTAATTTTTGTGGTAGCATACTTATTTTAAATTTAGAATGAAAAAAATATTAATTATTATTTAATTAGTTATAATGTATCATGCCATTATTAATTTCTTTTTTATGTATCAAAAAAAGTAAACAAACATGACATATATATTTTATTCAAACCACTGATTAGACTTAAGATCCTTTTATTTATTGGACTAAATTTTTTTATAATTATGGTTTTTAACAACAATTCATACTGTTTCTATATTATTTGTGATTCATCAGTTTTATTATTTTATTATTAAAGTGTATACTATAAATAAAAACCTGTATTATAATGAAAATTGTCAGTCCTTTTTATGTGTACCATTATATTTATTTAACACTATTGTTTCCAAAAGATTGATTTTATTAAATGTCTATATTTAGATACCATCGAAGGCAGAAGTAAAAGCAATTTTGAATTATGATGTTAATATATTTTGATAACAAAGAAATTGTTTAGAAAATTAAAAAAAATATCTATTTGTAATTAAAGATGGACAAAGATTTTTATAACTGTTAACACAGACATTGTTAAATAATAATCATACCTATTTTATTTCATAAAATACCAATTAACTTAAATGTTAAGACTTCATCTGACTCTGGCTTTTTTGTTTTAGTTTTTATTACTTTTTTTATTTATTTTGTTGCAATGTAATCAATAGTCATTTTAAAAGGTGCTTCAGAAACCAACTTTAATAAAATTGAACAATAAAACTCCTCTTCAATTAATATGAACAATTTACAATTTTGCCGTTTATGCTCTCCCAGTGACCATAATAATAATTTATGCCAACAATAAATTACTAACTTCTAATTATTATAAAAATAATATGAGCAATAAGTAATACATTGTTTATATACTAATTTGTCTCACTAATGTCATGTAATAATAATTAACAAATTTATCACTAATGTACTCAGTAATTAATAAAATATTACCAACACTTAATTAATTTCCTTAAAGTATCAACATTTTAATGTGAGTACATATTTCTAAGCATTTATATTCTGATTTCTGCTAATCTGGTGGGAATAGTCCCTTCTAACAAGGTCAACTTAAACTACGACCTGTAGTTTGACCTTTTCATTTTTTGTTATCTTAATTATTTTTTTAATACCTTTCTTACTACTTTCGCTTCACTTTTGCTGTGAGCATAATAAAATTTTTAAAATTTTTGTGTTACTATAAAAAGCTACATATAATTAAGCTTAAAGGCTAATTATTGGTTGGTTGTTTTAAGTATAACAAATCCATGCAAAGACATATACAATATATTCTGAACAGGTCATGTAGAATAGAGGAGATTCAATCCAGGATTAATTTAGGAATGTAATAAAATTGAACAGCTTGAACTAAAGTCAGATCTTAATCATTATTGGTAATTAAGAAATATATGTCACTAATTTTAACAACATATAAAAATTATTCACATACTTTTACATTACAAAATACTATTAAAGATAAATTGAACACTAATTAAAAAACCACCTGTCCTTCTTGTGTTTTTAATGCAATCCTAAAATTAGGTCTTTTTATGCTCTTACTTTTTATTGTTATATTTTTAATGGTATACATAACTTTTAAATCGACATAAAATTTACAATCAAATTAAAGTGAAACAATGATAATTTTGATAACACCTGACCTCTATAGATAAATAAAATTTTCTCAAAAAGTGTAAGTGAACACAATTGAAGTCACTTGAAGATGTTCACCAATAGTTATTAGAACCCAACATTACAAATGAATGTCAATATATTTTTCTATTAATCTATATTGAATAAGTATTTTGCAACAGAGTGAATGTTCTCATGTATTTTTTTCACTCATTTTCATTTAATTTACTAACATAAAATAACAACCAATTGCTAAATTTAATATAATTTTTTCATAAAATATAATTCAATTTTACATAATAAAATGTGATATAATCCTTAAAAGTCTTCTTCTGCCTCTTAATTTAGTAGCTCATATGAAAAACAGAATTGACTTGATTTTATAACAAGATGAAATTAAAATATAGAATTAAAAGGAAGTCGGTTTTGAAAATCCTGATATTATTAAGCCTCCACTTCAGGTTGTGTTTAGATAGTTCAGTTGTTATTTAAAAACAAACTAATTTAACCAATATTATATGTAAAAATATATTTGTGACTTCGAAGATGAAAACTGAGCTCCGGAGCATGATATGCCAGAGGTTTACGTCCAGCAGTGGAATGGTTATGGGTGATTATATATACCTACCTAAAAAATAATTCTTTTCAACAAACCCATGGGTCCTTGAAAGGAATCCTACAACCCTATGCCAAAGAACAAACATTTCAGCCTTTGAAATTTCCAACACTTATGTTCAATGTTGTTTCATACATTCACAGATATTATTATTTTTATACAAAATTCTAACATTTTTTTTTACCCTATTCCCGCATCCTCTTTTAGATCTCTCCATTTCCAGATATCTAAATTAATAAATTAAAAAAACATCTGGGTCATAACATTAAATTTAATAAGAGCATGTAACCTAAAATATTGTCATTCAATTATAACTTAAAATTAATTACAAATGGTTTGTTCTTTATTATTGAATTAATTGTATAAACAACTATTTCAGAATCACTTTATATTGATTATGGGTAATATTACTGTAGTTATAAATGCTTCGAGCTTGTGCAATAAAGGAACTATTACGGTAGGGTATTTTTATTTTTAGGTTTTAACGAATGCATTAAATAAACATTTCATTATAATTTCCGACATCGTAATAATGACTCGGATATACATTACGCCATTATCCAAGCCGAAAGCAGATTTCGGACATAACATCTTCGAAACCTAATTCAAGCAAAATTTTCAGCTGCAAAAGTTGCAGCAGTTTATAGAATGTTCATTTTATATAGGCCCTTATTGAAATCCGCTGAAGTGAATAGGCATAAAATATTATAAAATGGAAGTATTTTTATCAAATCACATATGATCAACGTAATGGAGTCGACTAGAAAGTTAAATAACAGCTTACCTATCTATCAATTGATCCTCGGTACCAGGTAATGGATGAACCACAAAATGCATTGAACACATTTTTGTGAGATCTTGATATAATTTTCATATAAAGATCACTTTCACATTTGTAATCACCGAATAACTGTATGAACAAAAGAACACTCCTATCTAAAATCCTTTTCTAACCACCATATTTCTTGTAGATTCTCTCAAACTTCAATAGCGTTTTTCGTTCTCAAATACATGTGAGTCGGTACATGACGAAAAAAGAAAGAAAATATCAACATGGCTTCTACGTCTAAAATGTTGGCAATTGGTATTCATGAAAAGCATTTCAATCCACAGATAATAATTAACCACGGACTTATATATAGAAAATTATATTAATTTTCAAGCTGCATAAAAGTTGAATATCAGTTCAATAAAAGTAATCAATAACACAAGTATTGTTTTGTACATTTTATTAATACTTTTATGTATATACAAAAGGTCGTAACAAAAAAATTAGTAAGAGATTGATATTAAGAATGACAAAAAGTGAATAATGTTTTTTTAAACACGCATCTTTAAAAATGTATTCACAACAACGAAAATTATTCCAGTTTTCTAAATTATCTTCCGATTCATAAAACACAGAAATGTCATCGCCATCTGTGAAAGTTTAGAAAAACAATCACAACGTCAAAAATGGCTGCCAAGTCAAAGAGGCGGCTGTCTAAAATTGAAAATAAATTGTTAAACTTAGATAAATTAGAACTCAAAGATGTTATTTGTTCCATTTGTCAGTCAATTTTAATAGAACCAGTGACTCTTCCATGCTACCATGACTTTTGTCAAAGTTGTTTTAATGGAAGTATAGAAAATAATGCTTTGTGTTGTCCTCTATGTCGATTGAGAATTGGTTCTTGGGTTCGTACAGCGACAAAACAAAAGAATATAGTAAACATTAAACTATGGAATTTCATAAAAGATAAATTTGCAACAGAGGTTGATAAGAAAGTTAAAGGAGAAGATGTAGGACTGTCACCAGGTAAAAGTTTAAAAATGTAAAGCTTGCTTTAAAAAAAAAATTACAGTTCTATTTAGGTATTTCTATTTCAAAATTCGAAGCAGCAACAGATTAATTTTTTTATTAATATTTCGTTTTAAAATTATATTATATAATTTTAGAAACAACTGTAACTCGATTAAGTGAACCTGGTGAGATTAGATCTGAATATGAAGCTGAATTAAAAAGACTTAGATTAGAGAGACTGCGTCTTGAACAGAAACATTTCCAAGAGACAGAGATTCTTATTGAGTAAGTGTATTGTTTAACTCCAATGTTAGAACATTATTTCACTTAAAAAATGTGTGTGTTTAGAGGAACCAAACTCAGAATTAATTTGTTTTTTTTATTTTTTATTTATGTTTAATAGATACAATCATTGCTTCTGTAGTTAAATATTGGGCATAGAGGTTTTTCTCAGTGCTACTTCTTGATGTAAGCAGTAATATGTAATAATATAAAAATTTAGCCAATTGAAATTAGTAAACAGTAGCGTAACATATTCTTTTAATTTTAAAATTAAAACTGACATGAAACCCGATAATAAAATTTGAAAAGAAAATATAAAATAGGTACACTTAATATGCCACCATCTTTTTTTAATATAAATTTGTTTATAGAAAACTTCATAAAGAAGAAGAAGAAGCACACAGAAGATATTTAGAAAACCTTAAACAAGATGAACTATTAGCTATAAAGTTGCAACAAGAAAGTAAAATAAATATAACTACATCCAATATGATGAAGAAAAAGAAAACCTTGCCCACCAAACCTAGATTAAAACCTACAACTATTGACTGTTATTTAACTAAACCAGTTGAAGCCACATTTTCTAAAGGGTGAGGCTTATTTTTGTTATGAAATTTCTTTTTGATTATTAAATGATAACATTTGTATACATCATTTTGAAAATTTTGTTCCTGTGATATTATTAACATACCAATAATTCCAGAAGCCCTATTTTGACTGACGATAATACAAGCACTAATGACTCCATACCTATACTACCATCCCACAAAACTAACAGTAGATTGTCACCAGAAATGTTACCTAGCTATGGAAAGCTGTTAAAAAACTTTTTGGACAAGGAAATTAAAACTGGCACTGTTCTTTGGAATAAAGAAAATGGTAAAAGAAAAGTAAAGGATAAGGTAAAAAATATTGATTTATTACATAACTTTAGTCTGTTTATTTTCATGGAAAAAAAAAAACCTTTGTAGATAAAATACAATTAATATTATGAACTGCTATCTTCAAATAAGTATTGAAAAAAATTTTTTAGAACCATTAAACACCAATGTTAATATAAATAATATGAATCAAGAGTGTTCTCTATTAAAACACTAATTAAAAAACACCGCAGTTGCTAAATTCTATTTTAATATTATACCACAGATGTATAAAATATACATACACTTTAAACAAATATATCTCTTTTCAAATTTATTATATATGAAAATTTATTAAATAAAATATTATTCATACTTTCAGGAAGAGCAGCCATCTGGTGAAAAAGAATTAGAGAAGAATAATGAAAAATGTCTTGTGAAAACAAGGAATGGTATGCAGTCATTAGTTGTTTCATTGCCATTACCACCGACTGGACTACTGCATCAAAAATCTTCAATACCAGAAAATAGGAATATAGAAACTGGGAGTGTTGATTCTATGAGACAAGAATTATGTTATTTTAAACCTATTGAAGGAAATACTCCGACAAGGTATACTTATAATAATTATTTAGATGCTTCTGTGCACTATTATTGTTCTTATATATTAAGTGCTAAAATTGATGGGTGTTTAATATACATAATGTCTTATAATTAAAAATATAACAAGGATACAGTTAATTTCCTCAAAATAACCACATATAAGTATGGGACCATTGAATGTTTGTGGCATAAATCGGTTTTAATAATTTGTAAATATTATTTTGAATATAAAAAAAAAAAACACATGAAATTAGTAGAGTTTGAAATATTTTGTTAAATGAAAAGTGAGTTATCATTTAATTACTTATTGTGCATTAAACATTCAGATTTTAAATTTTACATTGCAATACTTCTTGATATTTAAAGGTTTTCTTTTAATAAAAATAAGGAATTATGTGTTTATATATCCAAATTCACAAATTGTATATATAAATCTCTCCTTCATATCAATTTATCAAATTATGTGCTCGAAATATTTAGAAGGTAGTGCTTTAAATTTTTAACTGCAAGCAACTGACTTTTGTCCTGGAGTCAAATAAATAAATGGACATCAGGATGATGAATAAAAGCAACAATTTATCATTTTTTCAGTTTTACACCAATCAAGGATCCGTTAAGAATACCAAGTATAAAACCTGATAATAACCAAGCTCTGCCTCCAAATAATCCTTCACCAAGCCGAGCTCAGTTTTTGGAAGGGTTATGTACACTAAGGAATTTGTCTCTGGCTCACAGGCTGCCATCTGCTTTTGTTATCGCACTAGGCATATTACAAACAAACAAGGTAAAACTACTAATTTTTATTTCGTTCTTAGAAATTTTATTTAATTAAAATGTGATTGAACTTAATGTTTCAACAAGTTAAGTAGTAAATATTATATCATCCTTTTCATATTGTATAGGAGATATCAAAGAATTATGGAGCAACTACAAGATCAAAGACCAAGAAAAATTCGACGTCAAATCCTTGGGCGACACCAGCAGTGAACTCTCGACGTACTACATATAATAGAAATAAACAAGTGGATACTATAGAAGGTATAACTAAATTGAATCCTGAAGTTTCACTAAGACGGACCAGGTCAATGGGGAGCATTACTAAGGATGACAATGAAATGACGCCAAAGAAGAAGGTCAAAGTGAAAAAATTTAATTCAGAACGTAAACCATATTTAAGGAGTGATTCGAAGCGAATACAAAATAATGATTCGTGCAGCCCACCTACAGGAGCAACAATTAATAATAATGTGAAATTAGCTCTTAAAAATTTGTCTAGTCCATTGGAAAATTGTGATGTGAAAAGTATATTATGTGAGCAGCTTAGGATTGAAAAAATTATAGAACAAGAGAAAAGTGACTTGGAGTTAGCACTGAAGATGGACGCTGAGTTGAATGGAAGACGAACGTTAAGGCGGACTGCAACCAAGCGCCAAGTAACTTTGAACTATGCTCTAAGACCTGCTAAGAAACTTAAAGTTTAATGCAGCTACCTCAATTTTTTAAGTTTTAGATTTTACTGGTTAATAGTATTTATTTCCTATGACCCCCCATAATTTAAAAACGTGCATATATAATAATTGATGAGAATGTATAAAAATAACACGAAATTTAAGTGTTAGAAATTATGGAACTTGTAATTTTTTTTTTCAATACCTGTAAATTTTGTTGTTTAAGGTATAAATATATTCTAAATAAACCAGAACTCATTTTACAGTTAATATGAACACACTATGAGTGTTGATTTTTGTCTTCCGAGCCATAGTTTTGAAATATATTTACATATATAACTGATTATGAATAAAAGAAATTTCAGTTAGCATAACTAAAAAATCATATGATCATCATGTGCAGAATCATTGACACGTTGTGTGAAAATACATAGGAAATAAAATTACCCATGAAAGTAAGTTAGTGAGTAAGGTAAATAGATCTCGTCAATTTAATCACTGTTTTATGTTTTAGCTAAGACATCTAAGATGCATTCATAAAGACTACATTTTTATTTTATATAATCAGTAGACATACAAGTGAAAATATAGTGGTTTTTACTGTAAATTATAATGTTTTAGCCTTAATGAAGAAATGTTTATTTGTGCTGTTTGATTTTGCATGTTTCATACTATAAATAATAATTAATAAAACAATTTTTACAATAATTTAAAACTAAACATGGCCTTATTTCGAGTAAAAGTATATTTTTCTACTTAACACCTATAATTTATTTTGAAAATGAAATATTGTTTTAATGTGTTAAATTATGCTCATTATAAAAAAATATCACAATGTTAGTTATTCTAACTGAATCATAAATAATTTTAAGGCCTATGTATAAATATTTTTGGTTTGTAATATATATGTCAAGTTTAAATTGACTTAGTCCTGGACAATCCAAAATTTCTTGCCTACTTTTGCCCATTATTATAAATTATTGAAATTTACATAAACAAACAGTTCATGACATTAAACATTATCTTTGTGGATTGCCATACAAGTAAAATAAGTGTTCTATTATATTTAATTGTTAATTGTATTCAAAAATGCTTGCTGTGATATACTACAAGTGTTGATATTAAGATATTACTGAATTATTACTTTAGCAAATGAGTGCTATATTAAATATTTTTTTGAGTTGTTCAATATTGAATTAAAATGTAGCTTCAGGTGTAAATAAAACTTTTAATTGGTACCCAATATTAAATTGAACATCTATAAAGAATGCTTTAAAATAAAATTCATTGTGTTCATCTTTATCCCCCCTTCCTGTTCAACTTTTCAGAATCTGAAAAAAAGAAATGTTATATATAATATACTGCATAAACCTCATACACTTAAAAAAGTTATTTTGTTTGTAATTCCTATTAATATCTATTTTAGAAGCAACAAATTGTCTGAAAAAGCTAATTTGCTTATTTTGGACTCTTCAATAATTTAGGTCAACAATACTTTACTTGACTATTTTACTTTTAATTTGTATTATTTTTTAATCATCAAATTATTACAATCAAAATTTTTATATGTATAAAACGTTAATATCGTTTCAAGATGTATCTTTGAAAATCACCAAATTACCTCCACATGTATGTTTCATACTCGCATTTCTTCTTTTACGAAGCACTTATTCAGTTCACATATTTAAATATCTATACCTGTAAATAAAAATGTGTCTTAGAAAATGCACATAACAAAATAAAAGATAATTCAAAAGGTTATATGAGCATAAAATTGACAAAAATAATACTAAATAAAACCTCAAGTGGATTTAAATAAACACTTGATAAACAACAACTATAAATACTTTTGCACAATTTGACATCACTGTACACACCATTATTGCAACTCACTCACCACTTTGATGCAGAAGCACTCAGATGACATCCTCAAACACCAGGATTTGATTTGATTTGGACAGAAGGGGCTCTTGCTTACAGACAGACACCAAGGTATCTGCTTATATATGCTTAATGTGACATAAACTCACTCCCTATCAAAATGCATCCAAACATCAAATGCTCAAATTAATTTAAATATTGATATTTTTTCATCCTTTATCTATCATTCTCAAATAATAAAAATTATACCCACCAAACAAGACACAATTGAAACATCCATCTCATAATGCCATACTTTATTTTATATTCAATGTCTCACACATCATACCATATCACAAATTACACACAGTACAAGGGTCGGCTTATATCTAATACAGATAGAAATAATTCTACTCTAGTTATGTGATAATTCTATCAGTAAAAGAATAGATTTTGACATAAAATCTTCACATATAATGTTAATTTGCTACCAATAGAACTTAATATATACACTTCTTCATACACTCATCTCTGGTATTTACATGGAGTGCAGGCTCACCTCATGTCTGGGTCTTGTTGTTATTATTCCACCCGCTGCTAGATCCCGAGGGAGCTGAGCCACCTCCACCATTACCTCCCCAATTTTGTCCATTAGGCCAATTTCCTTGATTCCAGTTCCCGCTCTTACTTCCAGACCAACCAGGATTACTGCCCTGGCTCCAGGCTGGTGGACCATTTTGACCCCAATTTTGATTATTGTTCCAACCTTTGCCTGAATTACCTTGCGGTGGTCCTTGCCAATTATTTGAATTTCCCGGTCCTCCTAAGAATCCACCCCAACCAGCCTGATTAAGTGCTGCGGCAACAAGACTTATTGGCAAATTGAAATTAGCTGGTGGTCCACCATTTGGATTGATACCTAAGTTCTGCATGTTTAATGTATCAATATTATTGTTACTTCCACTACCGCCCGAACCCGAAGACCCAGATCGACCTCCTTCCCAGTTACTTGGTCCATAGGAGTCATCTTTCCAGTTAGGATTGGATTTACTTTTAATTTTTGGTGCGGCACTTGATACTGAAACTGATGCACCTTTGATAACATGATCCTCTCCACACAGGCTTTGAGCTACTTCAGGATCCAGGAAGGTTACAAAACCAAATGCTCTGAATGGTCTTGGTACAAATACGTCTGTTACTTCACCAAATCGGGAGAAATAATCCCTCAAATCATCTGCCGTCATATCTTCTGTACATCTGCCTACAAACACTTTACACGGCATTTGTGGAACTACCCCTTCTTTAGAATTTGGAATGCGAACATCAACCCAGCGCCCGTCAATATTGTGCCTTTGAGCAAGAGCTCTCATTTGTGAGGCGTAAGTAGCAAATCGTATAAATCCAAATCCTTTAAAAGAGCCGTTTTTGTCACGCTTTAACTGAACCATAACAACTTCACCAAACTGTTCAAAATATTGTTTTATAGATTCTTCAGTTGTTTTCCATGGCAAACCAAGACAAATCAAATCCGAACAAGTGAGTTTTTTTTCTAAGCGTTTTGTTTTAGCCGCAGAATTTTCCGGTGAAACGTCTTCCATCTTTCGTTTGTTTTCTTTTGGAAATACACAAATGTACAAATGTTTACCCCAGCCGGCATCACTAGGCGGATGGAGCTTACCATCGCTCAAACGAATACCGCGAGTAGCTTTACTATCAGGGTGACGATATTTTAATCCGCACGCGCCAGGAAATTGTGCCACAAGTGTTGACAACAACATAGTCCCATCATGTTCGCAAGGTATCTCAACTGCGTTGGAATCATCTTCGTCTTCACTTACTTTAATGTATTCAAAAAGGTCTTCGTTATAATTACTTTTATTACTCATGTTACCGATATACGTAGACTTTTAGTCTTATAAACGGAGCTTAATATTCACCCTTACTCAATAAACTTTGATTTAATTAGAAAACCAAAATGGCTCCCAATTGCTACTGTACTGACCTGTATTATTACCAGTGGTAATATTAGAAGTCAGTGAGCTGTGCAATATAAAGATTGCCAGCAATTCATTTGTGGTATATTATTCTATTTAAAAAAGTAATAAATATATTGTTCAAATAAATTTTAAGTGTGACTTACTTTAATATTAGGATTAGATTTTTATATGGTAAAAAATTTGCTTATTTCAATAAAAAAAATCATCGTTAGGATATTTGCTTCAAAAATAAATTAACTAAGATTGCTTGTATAATTAAATATGATCATTTACATATTCAGTATTTTTTCGTTAACACTTATATAAAGTCAGATAGGTCTGTCCCTATTACTACCCCAACATTTTTTTTTGTGGTTTTGAACTTTTAGCTTTTGAGCCATTTGTTCATCATTTGGTTTTGATTGGTCGCTGTTAATTATTGATTGTTCTTCATTTATTTATTTAAAAGAAATAAATTAAACGTGATGGGACATTGGTCAAGGTGACATTAACGTTTTATAATGGTTACCGGGAAACGGGGAGAATAGAAATTAAGGGGTGAATAGGAAAGAAAATTGGGCTTCAAGTATGAGTGACAATAATTATTTTGGAACTAGACAAAGTATATAGGCAATAGTAAAAAATATATCCTATATAATATATTTACTTTTTGATGAATCACTATTTATTTCATATAAGAATATAAATAAATTGTGAAAGCTACTGTAAAGTTGTAAGTTTGAATTTCGCACTATTGAAGTATCTTAGGCTTTGCAAAATTATTTTAATTTTTTTTTGTTACTTTTATATCGAAACAATTTGTGTGAGTATCTTGTTCATTCTGGAGATTGAATAATATAAAATAAGTACAGTTGATAGACTTTGTAACTTTTGAAATTATGTTTTGTCATAAATAATAATTTATTAACATCCAATGAGGTTTTTTGGTATAACTGAGAGGTCAATGGGAACAGGATTATTAATAATTACAGACGATGCAGTATATAAAGAGTCACAAAAGTGATTGTAGGCGCAACGTTATTCATTTTCAAAATAATAAAAACAAATAACAATAAATGTTTCAAAAGTTAGTAAGTCGAAAGGACAGATACTTAAATATATAAGTCGATACTTTTGCTTAGGCCTTAGAGCAAGAAGTTAAAAAACATATCTCTAGTCTATAAACTAACTTAGCGTTCATCGATACTTATCTACCCTAAGAGTATTTTCTTATAATATACTAACCTTAATTAATTTCTAATATTACTTAACTACCTTAGCAGCTGTTTATAAAAAAATGTGGCACCACCCCTATAAACCCCAAAAGTTTTTTTGTTATACCTATGCAGTGCTGTGGGTACCTGCGGCTTTGATATTGTCACCGGGAGAGTTCCCATACGTATTGTGTTTAAATAGGTGATTTCAAGAAATATCTAAAACCTGGTAGGTGGTGGAATATAGTTGGAATGTTAAATAAACAAGAAGCTTTAAAATGCGACTCAAGTTATAACACCATGATCAAGATAATATATACAGTTCTGATCATTGTTGAATGGGGTCAAATTTTAATTCTGTGCCTATTCACCCCGTTCGATAGTACCCATTTAATTAATTTATTTATTATATGTGGCATGAAATTACTTCAAAAATTCTTTGTAGTTTTTATTCTTACAATGTCTTACGAAATCACAAAATTTGTTATTATAGGATTATAGGTATAGTAGGGCATATTATACGAATCACTTAATTATTATTGCTTTCATAAGTACGTATATACCAATTGACCATAACCAAAAATAAACAATGGTAAGTTAAATTAATTATTTATTGAATTAAATATAAAAAATAAAAAAAGATTTATTCATTGTTCTTCAAATTGCGATGATTATTAGGATTTTTCCGTCATTTGTTTCATTTTATTTATATAAAAGTCTATCTTACTGATTAACTATGTAGTAAATATGAATTACTCAACTCTCTTTCGCTTATATGTGAACTTTGATCTTTAGTCAGAATTCTGAGTTTATTTAGTTAACTACACATTTTCATAGTTTCATCACAAAACGTCATGTTTAATCTTATAATCGTAGAGTTATCTTTCAAAAACACTAAGAAATAAAACATAAAACTAGAAGCTTTGTTTTATAGTTATAGCTGAATACTTCTTACTGTCTTATATAAGATATTAAAAAACACACTAGAAACAAGAATAAAAGTTACTTTTATTAGTTAGTCCTCTGAAGTTATTTAATTTACATAATATTTTTTTTTAAAGTGACCATCGATTTAAAAAAAAGAAAAAATACGAACCATAAGTTACCTACAAGAGCCGCATTTTGACGTGCTTATTAATAATCTTACTAAAGACGAACTGAAGGAAAAGAAATTAAGGCTTTTGATCTTTTTAAAAGACGTATAAACATGTTGCCGTTCAAAGTGAGAGTTATTCTTTGCTCCTTGACGAATATCTATAAGAATACTTTTCTAGTACTATTGTACTTACTGACTATTCCAAAAAAAAAAAAACTTCGACAGCAGATTAAATCCACAAATAAGAATAATACAATAAACAATGAAGTTAATTCTTTTTATTTGTAACTATAGCTATAAATATTTTTGTATCCTTTATTTTGTAGTATTTCTTTTTAAAGAAACTTAAAGTTTTAAATTTGCTTTGAATGCTTAAGTGGGTTTTTTCCAAAAGGTTGACCCGAATCCTGTTCCCGTTTAATGAATGCTGTTGCCTGTTATCCTCAAATTAATAATGCAAATGTAAACTAAAAGCCATTTTAAATCTCAAAAACGTGAATTATCGAAATAAATAAAGGAGAGTTGAATTATGTTCTGAATAATAATGTTGACTGGTGAACCACAAGCGGATATTATATGCCGCCAGTCACCAGACGGCCTTGAATCTTGACTTTTACTATTTATTGCCTAATTTTATTTAACAGCACTAAAAGGACGCTTCTTCTTGACCTTTAGGATTATCTATTTATATTTTATTTTATTTTCATAAAAATAAAACGGAAAAGAGAATCTTGTATATTAGCGTCTGAGTTTAATTTAAAAAAACATCTTCTAGGCTTCCTGTTACTCATAAACTAAATTAAAAAGCAAAAGTTGTAACATCAGGGATTTTTTGGTACGGTTCATAATGTATGGTAAATGTTATTTAATATATTTATAGGTCTTATGTACTGTAATATATTTTATAAGTGTTGTCAGCCCAAATGTTGCAATATGAACTTTCAATCTCAACAAAATACAAACCGGTTGGATGAGATGTGAGTGTCAAACTCGGCAATTACCTCACTATGTTTACACATCGATTCTGCTTAGTTCGTTTGTTATTCAATTGTAATTTTTCGTTCCTGTATAATCTCTAATCATTTTTATAAAATTATCCTCAAATGTTATTATAAAATTTACTATCTTTTGTATAAAATATTGGTTGCTAACCCAAATTTATTTCCCGATGCAAAAAGCTTTCAATATTTTGTCGAAGGTTATAGAGTTTTGCAACGTTGTTGGTGTGTTTAAACAAAGGCTGAATGCAGTATGCAAGCCCCTTCACTGTTACAATTTACATGATTGTCAGGAAGCTCATTCAAGGATAACTTGCTAAGTTATGGCTTCCAGTTAGCATTCTTTTTTAAACTCAACCCTTTTTATTACCTAATATAGCTACTAACAAAATCTTGAATTATTATTAATCTTTTAGTTGTAAACCGAATCCGCAACCAAAGAGGTCAGGAATTATTTCCTAATTTTAAACATATATATCGCGTATTTCTTATTACATTTTGTTAAAGTCATAATACAATAATACATAGATATTTCAAAGGTATAAAATCTTTATACTAATTTATTACTACAGTGATAAATATTTTATTAACCGTAAATAGGTGTATATGTTTACCTTGGTTGATGTGAAAGTAAAAAGTAAACTAACAAATATATTGTTGTGTTTTATTATTAGCATATAAAATACACTTGGATTTACACCGTGCGGTGTGGTGATGACTGTAAATCGATTTAGGTATCGATGAAAACAATTGATAAAGCAGAAATCTCCAAATAATATAATATCTGTAACTGTAACTAGTACGAGTTAAAATAAAAATATTAATAGAAAAGTCGCGTTTTTAATTCAATGATAAATATGTAGTTTTTCTATTCATTATATTATATATAGGATGAAAAAGAATACTACTGTTAATTTAAAAAATTAAACTGCTCATTTTACATTTTTAAATACATGAGAAACATTTCTAGATTGTATTTAAATATTCTATGGTTGATCGAATGGGAGATATAAATAAAAAACATTTTTAATAACGTAAGCATGTGATATTTAACATATTTTTTTTGTCTAAAATCTGTAACGTTTATTTTTCATTCCCATCACGTTCGTTGGTATCTACCTACGACGCGACTGTGGAATTTTGCGTCGGAGCGCGCAAGGGGCCACTGACTTTAACAGTTGCATACATCACAATAATTGCTTCCAGAATGTTATTAATTTATCCAAAACCAAAACCTTAACCTTATGTTTTCACTTTTCACTCATGGGAAGTTTAATAAGAATAGATAATAATAGTATGCTTGCAGCAAGTCTGCATCGTTAGGTATACTAAATACGAGGGATTCTAGTTTTTCATTCATAAAACTTCATACATAGTTTATGGGAAAAAAGTTAATGGTTCAAATGTAACGTCATTATCCAAAGTTGTACTAAACACATAGAAGTCTATATATAAACTTGCAGTAGTCCTAGAGAGTGTTCACGATTTCAGTACGAGTGGAAGAAGTTACTTTGTAACCTATTGAAAGATACGATATTGAATTCGATCAATCGGATATATTACATTCATATAAATCATACTCCTCTTTCCTGTTCCCAGGATTGTAGTGTTCAAAATTATCAATTTAAAGTAGTAAAGTACGGGTTGGCATATATTTGAAACATTTGAAGGTACCTCTGTTAGGTATATAAACAATAAACGTACTTTTATATTGGTTAACTCACTTTAAAATAATTTAAGACGAATTTTGAAAAATATGGAGTACGTTAAATAATGAGCTTCATTAAATACAGGTTAATGAAATACCTAAGAATAAAAAATAATATCAAATGTTCAACTATACTTTATGTAATGTGTTCAAATCATTAGCTTAAAGAAGAAATAGTTAGTTATAGTCTATCTATTCCTTGAACAAAACTTTTCAATATCTATAAAAAAATCCCTTAAAATTAAAAATTTCAACGTAAATTTCGAAACAGTACAGTAATACGTGGCGTGTTATGAATACGTCGTAATTTTTTTGTAATAATTATCTGGCAATAGCGTATCGTAATTTGTGGTTAATTAGAACGAATCGAAAGCTGCAAGCAATATATATGTGTATAATAAAAGACAAATAACACAAAGAGAGCAAAAATATGATCCAGAGTGCATTATACTTTATAATTAATGACTTAATGGTTTAATTCATTAATTCTCCTCATTACTAATTAGCTGTTAGTATACAGGGTGACTGGTGAATTACTATCAATATTTAAGGAGAATACTCGGTACATGCTTCTCATTCGAATTATGTAAAAAAAATAGGTACTTAATTTTTGACAAAATTTCCTTATAAATAAATAAAGTGTAGACACGTTCCAAGTGTTCCAAGTGTGGAGGCGTGCAGCGGCGTGCCGATACAACACCCCGCCGCCGCCCGCGTATGTGTGTGCGTGTGTGTATACCTAATCTGTAGGGTGTTCATAGGATGCGTAATTAATTACACAACTTTTGGTTAACTTTACTTAGAAGTTTATTAATATTTATGTTATATTAATTTTCATTTTGTCATATATGATCGTCAAATATCACGTCCTCAAGTATCGATAGTAATTCACCAGTCACCCTGTATACCTGCCTCTGCTCTGTAGGTTGAACTATTTTGTGAAGTTAAATAATGTTTTAAATTGTAAAGTGACGTTGTCAACTACTTTATCGTGTTTTATATAATATAACTTGATTGTTTTATATGTTTAGTAAAAATCTTTTGATTGCAAAGTAATGTTCAACTAAATTTCTTTGAGCTGAGGTGTCAAAACAATAACTGTATTTTGTACAGATATTATATATTATTGCTTAATAATTGTATCACGTCTAAATTCTATATGGTTTACATATTTTGTCTAGTTATAAAATAAATATGCTCTAATTATACAGTATAGGAAAAGTTATAATCTTTTTTCTTTGTATTCATGTCTATATACGATAGGCGGAGACCCGTTATTTACGTTGTGAGAATGCTTAATTGAATACTCATACACCACTGTACACAATAACGTTCATTTTAAATAAAATAACTTGAATGTTTTTCCATTATTGAAAAAAGTGATTACATTTTCTGTTTTCCTGGTTTAAAATAAAGTAAAAACAATACTTTTGAAAATTTTAAAACCTTATCCCATAAAGTTTATTTTGTAATACCTTTTTTTTAATAAATTACCTTCGATTACTCACGAACTAAAGAAAAAACAAGCATGATCGTAATTAAACTATTTGAATCTAAAAGTATATGTAGACATTTTTTTAAATATTTTTATGAATAGATTTGGATTATTATTTAAAAGAAGATTTGATATGTAAAACAAATATAACTGGATGCATTATAAATTTTTTTATCGTCACATTACATAGGAAGTGTTGCCCGTTTCCTATTCAAATATGTCAAGATTTATGCATAAAAAATCATTAACACTCCGTATTTAGTGTGCCGATACAAACTTGCTGTAAATATACTAAACACATATAATTACTTATAAAACGGTAGTTTAAGAAAATGATTTATAGGAACGATATCGCAGGTGTATTTACGTAAAATCTTTAATAGAATAATATTGTACAGTAGACCTGACTGTCTATTATGTAATCTGTCTAAAGTGAAGTTTGTTTCTAAAAGTGAAAATGTTTGACAAAATCCAGCGTCATTCTAGAACGTGCTTAGAAAAATATACATATTTTCATCTACATTTTTTAATTGCTGTATAATCCTTAAATGTTATAGTATTATATATGTCTTAACTCTTTAATTGTTAAATAAGGTTTATTTATTTTATTAAAATTTACCTGATATCTGAAATTGATTTTAGAAGGTGGTAGAGCCTAGCTGTAGTCAGTTATTACAGCTCGAACATGGGCTGGCTCGATCGGGGAAGTACCACCCTCTCACAGAAGATCGGCGTGAAGTAGCCTTTAATGGCTGCGTTTCGTCCGATGAGTGAGAGAGCCGATTGCCCTTTCCCTATTCCCACCCTTTCCTACCATTTCCTTATTCTCACCCCTCCCTGTCCCTAAAAAAACAAGGTTGGCAACGCATCCGCAACAAAGATGTTGCAGATGTCCATGGGCGACGGTAACCACCTTCCATCAAGTGGGCCGTCAGTTCGTTTGCCACCAGTCACATAAAAAAAAAAAAAGAAAAAAAATAATTGAAAAGTAAAATATTAAGAAATTACGTTGGGTTTATTTTTAGTGCATACTTCAAAAATCAAAACAGCTGGTAATTATTAAATAATATCTAATCAATCACAGAATTTATCTTTGTCATTAATATTATCTGAATTCTGAATCTGTAGCGATATTATTTTTGTCAGCAGGCAGCACTCCTGATAGCAAGTAGTAACTGCCACTTAATGACGTTATGCAATATAGGGATCATGGGGATGTTTTGCAGATTTGTTTTGGAGATATCTCACGAAATTTGTGAGGCCACATATATCTTTCAGATAAATCCTCTTTCTGAGAAAAGTTCAAGGATGTTTTATATAACCATTAAATTCAACAAAATGACAAAAAAAGTAAATCGCATAAATTAATTATCTTTTATCTGTTTCTAAATGTGGAAAGTATGCGTAGTTTTCCTGTCACAAGATTGTTGTATCAAAAGCCATTTGTAAAATAAACAATACTGAGACATAAAAAGGTGTAATTATCGGCGCGATAAAGCAGCCTCAGTAGACTTTACAGATATTTAGTTCAGAATTACTAATTACAGGACTACAAAACCGTATTGTATTTGAAATACAAAGGTTTTTGAAATATCAATGAGTGTGCCGTGTGCCGACAAAAGAATCTATCCTACACCCGGTTTGTTGAGACAATCGCTGTGATGCAACGTATGCGTACTCTAACATTTACCGTTTTGCAATACAAAATTGCAAGTCAAAATGCGACGCAACTTTCCAATAACAATTTAATTTGCAACTTAATAGATTTTATATTAAACGTAATGACGCCTATTAGATAAGGTATGCGGTTGAAAAAACTAGGCAATAACTGTCAACCTGTTTCCTAGTTTGTGCAACAATTATTCTGATATTGATAAATGTTAGAAGGTGCCACAGTCACCTTTGTCAAAATCGAAGGCTATCGAAATGTTTTCGGTCACATATTGAAAGTACTGTTGCGCTGAATGAGACAATTTTTTATAACTAGACTAGCTTTCCGCCCGCAGCTTCGCCCGCGTGGATTTTGATTATATCGCGTTTCCAAGAGAACCTTTCAAAAGTCGGGGACAAAAACTATCCTATGTTCTTTCTCAAGGTCAACTCTATCTTTGTACCAAATTTCATTAAAATCAGTTCAGTGGTTTAGGCATGAAAGCGTAACAAACAGACAGATAGACAGAGTTACTTTCGCATTTATAATATTAGTAGGGATAACAATTTCATATATTTCTAGTAATAAGTAAGTAAGGTTGTTTTATACTATACATAATAGTTTTTTAAGTGAAATAATAATAGCACAAAAATATTTACATAAAAAATGTTTTTGTCCTATATATTTTGTGATTACATACGATACATTCAACGGTCACGGCCACTAAGAAATGAATTTTGTATTGGGAAACAAAACGTTAAATATAAACTTATCACTGATCTTGAAAATGTATCAATGCCTGAGGTGGCATAACGCAACAAGCTATAGTCTTAACGAAGCAATTCTTATTTCCTAACATAGCTGGATATAATTTCTAAAGCTTTTATATTAAAAACAAACCTTTTATCAAGTTTGTTAGACGCTAAGGTTAAGGCTGGAATCTTTGTTAACTCATAAAAAAATAAATTCTTGTAGGTAAAGAATTTGAAAATTCATAATAAAATATTTTGAAACAGTTTGAAAGAAACAGAAGCTAGTGCACAATAAAAATATTTGGAACACTGTTAAAGAAGTATTTTTTAGATTTTAATTGCATAAAAAAAATTAAACTCACCAAGAGCTTATTGAAAACCTGTTTAAGAAGCTGAAACTAATATTTTTTGATTTAGTACGCGATTTTTATTTTTGACTAGAAGAGACCTGGCGAACTTCGTATCGCCCTATAATCAAGAAATATCTATTATGTACGTTTTTTATTTATATTTTTGGAGTTTACCTGTAAGAAATAAATCTCGCTTGTTTTGAAGTGCGATAGAATGATTGACATATTAGTTAGTTGTCAAATCTAATGTCAAAAAAAAACGTTTGTATGGGAAATAGAAAAGGGCTGTTTTTATGGTTTTCCCAGTAATGAATCAATTTTTTTCAGCTTTTATACCTTCCCTGAACCTCCACTAACATTTCAAGACTAAAATAAGATAAATCCGTTCTGCTGTTCTCAAGTTTTAGCGAGACTAAGGAACAGCAATCCATTTTTATATAATACTAGTTTTTGCCCGCGACTTCGTCCGCGTTAGTTTGGTCAAGAGTAATATATGTAGGTATAGCTGACCAGGCGAACTCTATTCCGTCTTAGAGGCCATAAATAATCAGGTTTTTCCTGTTTCAATCAAACAGAATGATTGACATATTAGTTAGTTGTCAAATCTAATGTCAAAAAAAACGTTTGTATGGGAAATAGAAAAGAGCTGTTTTTAGGGTTTTCCCGGCAACTATTCCAATTTTTCTCACCTTTTAAACCTTCCCTGGACTTCCAGAAGTATTTCAAGACTAAAATTAGCCAAATCGGTTCAGCCGTTCTCGAGTTTTAGCGAGACCAAGGAACAGCAATCCATTTTTATATATATAGAAGATATAGAATATAGAATATAGAATATAGAAGATAATAAACTACATACTCCCGACGTTTCGATTAATTTACAGCAATCGTGATCAAGGGCAGGCGAGATGTTACAAAATTTTAAAAGATAATTTCTAATATTCTGAAATTCTAGAATATTCTATTAAAAAGAAAAAAAAAAGAAAGAAAGAAAATTCGGCCAGTGACCGCGACCATCACAATGAATTTCGTTACAATGTCAACACATGCTACTATCTTTATTGAAATCGCACATGAAATTTAAAAATCCCGAAATTATTATCGAACATTGATAACAAGTTATTGAGTATTATAATTAGTAGATTTATTATACTTAGTTAGTAGATTTGATTATCATTTAACAGGAAAAGAGAATTACTGCTATTTAATAACAACTACCTAATGTTAGGTATACGCAAATTGTTTTGCATAAGTTAGCATATTTAAGATTTTAATATTTACAACTAATTAAACTTTGTCAACCCCACTATCGCTTTTTCTGCATATTTTTTTTATTTTTTCTCTCAAATATTTATCTTTTTCTTATACCAAAATTAAAATTCCAGTAGGTGTTATATGTAACTGTTTATCAAAAGTTCATGTGAACATTACGAATGTCAAAATTATTTTAAACATATGAAGTACAACCTTTTTGAACGTAGGCTGTTTATTTTGATTTTTGTATCTTGGGTGGAATTTAGTCGCGTGGGCGAACTGAAAATAAACCTTATCCTGTGTAAAAGCTTCAATAGGCATTGAATGTATTTTATCTTCTTTTACGAATGAATAAAAGGTTTCTTAGAGTTTACCTTTTTTTTTCTTATTTCACTATTATTTAAACAGCATAATATTACGATCACACTGTTAACGCTTTAATTTTTCACTTAATACGATACACAAAAGTAATGAATATCAAATTGATATATTTTTACTATTCTTATTTTCTGCTATTAGAAAATTAAGTATAGGCAGAGTCTTTTCTTGTATAGCAAATAGATTAAAGGAAGGATAGAATAATAAAGAAAAGATATCATGTAATACCTACTTTTATTTCTATAAAACAACAACAAACTACCTATTCATTTATTTCAGAATAGAAACCTTAGAGAAATGATCATTTTATTATAAATTAATTATTTGATAAAAAGAACTTTTGTCAGCTGTTTACACGTCCAATTATGTTTATACATTTATAATTATAATTTACTGTCAATTACTTTTCATACATGTGCGTGAGTTGTGACTAAGGTTTAAAGTGTGCAAACCTCTTAAGTAAACGATAAACTCAGCTTCAAACCTCCTCGATGATCTGTAGGCCGCCTCACGTTATACCTATACCTACTATTCAAACGCACCAGTTTATTGCGGGTCGCTTGGGCAATGCTTACACCAACGAATTTCAGTATGATAGACAACACTGTATGACGAAACAACAAACTTTCAAAATTAATATCAATGTGGTTTTGTTGCGAAACTTGTCTCAACGTGTGTTTACGTAATCGATCTTATTTATAACAAATATAAACTAATCAAGGCCTGATTATAAGAAACAAATGACAGAATTATGGTAGCCCTGCCAAATTGTTCCGTTATAAAGGCGTAAACACACATACAAAGCAGCAAAAACAAAAAGTTTAACCGCACTCGAGTTTCAAGTTCATTGACTCGAAGCAAGTCACCACAAATTACTGGATGGTCCGAGATCGTCTGACTGCAATTTCAGACAGACAGAAGTTAAAAAAAAACTATCTAAGTAACTTCAACTACCTTATTATTATATTTTTTATCTGTTCCTCAGTTAAAATGGATTCGAAAATTATAATAGGTTCTGATTTGTTTAGAAAAAGTTTTTGTAATTTTTGTCTTTTATTATACAATTATAGAATTTAATTAAATAAAATAAATGTTAACACTCATTTTATATGTTACAAACTTGTCCTAAAATTCATATATTGTCCAAATAATACAACATAATAATATAACCTAGTACCTACTATGAGATTAAAAAGCTAGTTTCAAATTGTCTACAGGAACATATTAATAGGTGAAGGTTCTTCAAGATTATGGATTATATCTAAAAAAAGTATCTGATTGAAGGCTGCCATCTTTTTTATTTTATTTTCACTTGGAAAATTACTTTCTAATAACTATGAACCCTTTGTCAGTTAACATCCTTTAAGTCAGTCTCTGATTTTGAATACTAAGACATGATACGTATTCAGCCCACTTGTAATTTAACGTTATTGGATGTATTAACACATCCTCTGTCTTGGTGTTATTTTACACTTTTTCTAAGCCAGCTTATATTTATGTAAGAAGGTTATATACGTTTAATATCTACCAAGCACCAACTAATCGTTATCTATAAGTATATGATTTGTGTTACATTTTAATTGTTCTTCTGTAAGCATGTAATACGTACATTATTTGACATCACAATTCATTAAATGGCTTCCATCATAAATATATTCATATCTTTATATAGTTATAAAAGAAAGTCGTGTTGGTTACACTACATGTTTATTACTTAAGAACGGCTGCACGGATTTGGCTGAAAATTGGTGGAGAGATAGATTAGAACAAGGGAAAGTCATAGGATACTTTTCATCCGATTGAAAAATGAAAAAAATAAGTTGAACAAATTAAAAAAAAAATATATTTACTCTCTTCAAAAATAGAGTTCGCCCTATCAGCAATAGGTATATTCCTAATTCTGAAACTAAGGCAGACGAAGTCGCGGGCAAAAACTAGTTACTTCTATAAGAATTATTCCTCAGCGACTGACTCGTTATTCTTGCTAAGGTATTCCATCATTGTTTGTTTACAGAAATACGTGGCTTTTGGAATTTCAAAAATAGTAGAGTTTTGACTGGAGTTAATAATAAGTTGTTGAACATTTATTGATACATACCTAATATCTAAGCAGTTTGAGTTGAGAAGCTATTGAAGTAGCTACTTAATTGATAATTATTAATAATACGACGGAGATACCTAACGATATCAATAACTAGTCATCACCCGGGGCTTTCTGCCAGACCAAAAGGGTGTCTTTAGAGAAGTAGTACTTAGACTAAAAAAATATTATTCCAGCGTTATAGTACCTTCATCTGTCTATATATATAAAAGAAAGTTGTGTTAGTTACACTATTTATAACTCAAGGACGTATGTATATGGTTGAAAATTGGTAGAAAGATAGCTTAGAACAAGGAGACGGACATAGGATATTTAATTCTGTTCAATCCAAAAAATAATAATTAAATATCTGGTTATTTATGGCCTCTCGAATAGAGTTCTCCCAGTCAGCTATACTTATATCAGTAATTCCGAAATTAACGCAGACGGAGTCGCGGACAAAAATTGTTACAAGATTATAACCGAATGACAGCAGTGCAATATATGCATTAATGAGAAACAATAGTAAAAACAGCCTTTAACTTCAAGATATTTTAGGGGAATTTTGTAACATATAGGTATAGTATTAAAATAACAAATTAATCGAAGGAAATCAATTAATATATAACGTTATCTCATTTCGATCGAGTATTACTTGGAACCGCTTTGATCTTACAATTATATCAGATAGTGGAATTATAGGTGCCCATTAAACAAAGAAGTATTTACATGTATTTATGTAAGGTTTGATATTGCATACTCGTAGATATTTTAATGTTATCGCTTTATTATTGTCACTTTCGAGTTTGATTCCGCAAATATAGATATATCTACTAAATATATTCCTAATTAAATAGATATAATGCCAAGTCTACTTTAGCCTTGACATTTCAATATATATAAATTTATTTTAAATTCCATATTCATGTGGCATAAATGTCAAAGGTAAATTGTTTGACTTCCTTTAATGTACTGTTGTTTTAGATAACACATTGTCAACGGTATAAATTATTTAAAATTAAATATTTGATATCGATTTTTAACTAGTTTTTGTTTATTATGTAATACATTTGCTTCAAAATGTTTTTACCATAACGCTTAGTTATTCGGTTAAGGATGTGAGTAAAAATGAGGTTTTAATTGTATAGACAGATTAAGAAAATTAAATGGTGAAAGGAAATATTATCTATCGCTGAAGTTATAAAAGTAATGAATATACTGGTAATAATGATATATTTAATTTTATTTATATTATTAAAAAATAAAAATTGTATATTTTAATTAATAAATATTATGTTATTAGTTAATAGCTTTCCAACGATTACAAAATTTCTAGGTAAGTATTATACTTATTAGCTAATTAATTATCAATAATAATTATGAGTCATAAAAAAAAACCACAACTGATATAATAAAGAAGGTTCAGAAAAAAACAACTTATCCGTAATATATATTTATTTATTTTTATCATAATATCTATTAGAATATAATCAAACTTAAAAATAAAATAACTTGATAATCTGTTGCACAGATTACATATATTTGACGACAAAAAAAAAATCAATTTCATGTGCGTAGTTCATGTTTAAGTTATCTTCAGAAAATAAATTTTATGGTTACATAAAACTAGTTTTACATCACATGATAAAATTTCATGTTAGAGCCGAACATCAGGTTTCGTGGACTTAACACTACGTAATTTCGTTTTGACTAGCGATTCGCTTGTAAACAACAAACCAAATATGTTTTTTAATATACATTGGTTCGTGAGGGAACATTAAGACCTATTATTATATTAGAAATATTTGTATATAAAACAAAAAAACGATCGAAGAAATTTTGATATAAGTACAGAATATTATGGTTATAGTGAATTATATGCTAACAAAGAAATTATTATGAAACACAACATAGACAATGTTCTGACATTCTGTTCAATTTTAATAACAAAATAAACTTAAACAATCAATATCAATTAAGTGGTTATTATCATTTACATTACATTTAATTGATAATATATTTAGCGGAAAAGTCTGTTATTTATACAGGAAATAATTTGACGTATGTAATAATGTGGATAAAAATTTTGAACAGTGATTTTTTTTTTCATTCGCATTTGTACTTCGATAAAATATAAAAAGGATAAAATCTAAGTAAGTTACTTTACAAAGATTGAGAATTTTACACATGTTAAAATTGGTCATACCTTAATTTCAATAATATAAATTTGTAACAGAAAATTGTTTAAATATATCTTATTACAATGCATTAAAATACATAATCGCGTATCTAAGTCTAATTTACAATATAGGAGTATTTAAACGTACTTGATGTAAAACATTTTTAATAAAATCATTGCACACGATATAAAATATAATGAAAATAATCTGATCTCTAAAGCACTCCGTCTGTATAGAGTGGGCTGTTGCCAACAAAAAAGTTACAGATTTCATGTTAAATGGCGCGAAGTTTGACCTTCGCAACGATGATAGTAGTCGACTTCACATTATGCAATGGAATGTTATATTACGCCTAATTTAAAAATATAAATGACTTTTACGGAATGTAAAATAAAAAAAAACTGTTACTGTTTGATACAATAAATCCGAACAAATCTTACACCGGCTATGTCTGATATAAAGTGAAAACCATTTTACATAAAAACAGTTAACATCGGTTCGTATAAAATATTAGTTTCATACTATCACATACAAAATATATCTTCATGTAACCACGAAGTTGTGCTAGAAGAGATCTTTTAATGTTAAGAACTTAGAAGTAATACATGGTTTATTCGACAGTAACTGATTTCGCGAGATTCCTAGGACAATCGACATTACAGTCACGAAGTACAGCTATATGATATGCTAACAACTGCATAGGAATTACTGTCAATACTCCTTGTAGGCAATCTACTGTCTTAGGAACTTCCAGCACACGGGAGGCGAGAGCCATAGTCTCGGTGTCACCTTCTTCGCAGACGACTATGGGCCGTCCTTGACGAGCGGTAACCTGTTGTAAGGCGTTCATACACTTGGTGTAAACTGGATCCCGCATTACGATCATCATAACAGGCATAGAATCATCGATAAGAGCTAGAGGGCCATGTTTCAATTCACCAGCCATAATACCTTCGCTGTGCATGTACGTCAACTCCTTTACTTTTAAGGCTCCTTCTAAACAGGTGGCGAAATTATAACCACGACCCATAATCAACAGTGAACGCTGGCGGTATAAATCTTGTGCTAAAGCTTTTACTTTATCGTCCAAGGCCAGTACTTGACGAATTTTCGAATCCAATTCGTGAAGTCCTTGAATTATGTCTGCTCGGCGTTTAAGCAGAGAAATGCGATCTTCACTAATTACTAGCGCGAACATAACAAGAGACACAAATTGTGACGTGTAAGCTTTAGTGGAAGCAACTCCGATTTCTGGACCGGCGTTGATGTGAACACCGCAGTGTGATTCACGACAAATGGAACTTCCTACGGTGTTGGTTATACCAACTATAAGAGCTCCGTGACGTTTGCAGTAACGCAGCGCCATCAATGTGTCAGCAGTTTCTCCGGATTGTGAGATGAAGAAGCAGACGTCATCACGGAAAACAGGAGTATTTCTATCAAGGAAATCGGATGCAAGCTCTACCATGACAGGAAGCTCAGTGAGCTCTTCTAACAACTGACGAGTCGCTACAGCACTGTGGTAACTGGTACCACATCCAATCAACATCAATCTTCTGCAGCGCTTTATTTCAGGAATGTAATCTTTAATGCCTCCAAGAGTTACAGTACCATTGGCAAAGTTGAGACGACCTCTCATTGTGTTTACAATAGATTCAGACTGTTCAAAAATTTCTTTCTGCATGAAATAGTCATAGTTACCTTTCATAATTTGCTGCAACTCAAGCTTGAGTGTCAGAATTTCTCTCTGGTGAGGATCAGTGCTGCTACCGGACATGCGGTGGATGCTGAGAACTCCGTCCTTGATGTGAGCAACATCGTCATCTTCAAAATAAAGCACTCTGTTTGTGTGTTCAATGACTGCTGATGCGTCAGAGGCAAAGAAATACTCAACATCTCTCTCTTCTTCAGGTTCAAATTGAGCATGACTGTTTACACGAGGCACAGTTGGCACTACTCCTCTTGTCGCTTTGTTGTTAGTGTACATAATAGGTACATGATCACTAGACAGACGACGCTTGGTTTTAATTCCCACAAGCAAAGGACTTCCTCGTCTTGTTGCCACACACTCATTTGGGAAGTACCGAGATTTGAAACAGAGGGCAAATGCACCTTCAAGTTGCTGAATTACCTGCTCAACTAATTCTTGGAAATTGTAATCCTTGTGCTGGCTGTAAATGTGATGCACCAGCTTAGCAATAGCTTCAGTATCGGTCTGGGATTCAAAGGTATATCCTTTATTTTCCAGGAATGTTTTCACTTCTTTGTAGTTGGTAATGATTCCATTATGAATAACAACAAAAGAATTGTCATCACCAGAACGTTGGGGATGTGAATTAACTGCACTTGGCTCACCGTGAGTCGCCCAACGGGTGTGAGCAATGCCACAATGGGAATCCATGCATTCTTCAACAGCTAGTTGGCCACTTTGTTCTTGAAGCAATTCTTCAAGGGCGGCTACCTTGCCACTTCTTTTAAGAACCGCAATATCCTTTTGGTCGGCGGCGTCGATAGCAACGCCAGCAGAGTCATAGCCACGGTACTCTAAACGTTTCAATCCATTAACAAGTAATTCCAATATTTCTCTTCGGCTCTTCGGCGTCAGATGATTAATGTATGCAAAAATTCCGCACATCGTAAACGAAGCAGAACGATACCTCTGATACAAGTGCACTAAACCACAACCGACGAGAGACTGTGCGCGATACGAAATACAACTGATATTGAAGGCCTCCGTCTATAACTCCTACCACTAATGAGATACTTTCACTTACGGCAATGAACACGTCATCATGTTTCGTTATCGTAGATACAACCTGCCTGTATCGTAAATATCAGCAAGCGGTGAAAAAAACCAGTCCTACTGTTGACTGTCGGCAGACGGCGGTACATAGTATCATCAACAGTTTTTGTCACTGTCAATATGTCATTGACATTTGACATCAAAACAGTCTAAGAATACTTTTGCTGCATTCAAGTTTGTGAATGTTATATACATTCGAGTTATTGGATTTTCAATTGCTTAATTATAGTATTTTATGACTATATTTAGAACAATACAGTTTATATATATTTAATTATATTTATAAAAAACTTAATTAATAATTTTATTCTATGTTGAAAACGACTTTTCATTAAATATATCAGTTGTATTAATTTTGTGATCTATAATGTTACAAAAAAGAGGGAACAATTTTTAGAAAAGGGCATAGCCGGATAAGTGTGTGTATGGGAAATCTACCCCCATGGCTTAGGGGATCGTTTTGGCATCAAATAAAAATAATTCACACAAATTTTTAGCCCTTTAACTCGAATGGCGTTTTAGATCTATACTAATATTATAAAGCTGAAGAGTTTGTTTGTTTGTTTGTTTGTTTGAAAGCGCTAATCTCCGAAAGTACGGGTCTAAAATAAATCTGTTTTATTATTTTAAATTAATTTTTACACTGGAAATCGGAGTTAATCGATGATGATTTTTTTCTTATTTTTAGGAATCTAAAACAAAAAAAAAATCATATGATCATGATTTTTCAACGAAAAGTTTTCGTTTTTTAACAAAGGAAAGAAAATTAAAATCTTGTTTTTTTTTGGGTTTTTGAAATATGTCAATCACCAAAATTTGTCAGAACATGTATTTTGCACCCCTCGACACTATGGGATTTTTTAAGATTTTTTGAAGTAGTGGAACAATATCAAAAAAATAAAACTCATTTTTTTCTGTAATTCGTCGTTTTAACGCACCTTTACTTTTATTTTTTTGCTTGGAAAAAATACTAGACTATTTAATACTAGATACTACGTATATTCATGCCAAATCGATCCTCTAAGTGTTGGCCAAAAAGCCATGGGGGCAGATTTCCCATACTTATCCGGCTATGCCCTTTGATAAATACGAAAACTATACTTATAAAGGATTAAAACGTTTTAAGTTAACATAACGCCTAAAAGAAATGTTCCAGAAGAAAAAGTATTCTCTGATATTAAAATGTAAATAGCTACATGCGTCTTTATGAGTTTGTAATTTAATAAAGTTTTAGTCCAGGATACATGGTTGTTTTTTTGCACTTGATTACTAACAAGATAATTTTCTGTGAGTAGCTTCGTTTCATTGAGACGCCCAACTTTTTCCCTTGCGATATTTCTTGATAGTGGTAGCTAACTTAGCTAGCAGAGATAAAATATGTTGAACTGATAATTTTCCAAAATTTATTACTAACTGGATTTATTTATGTTAAATCTTATGATAATTATCTAAAATTATTCGAAAAAAATTTTGTCCTACAAAATGTATGGTTTGATCGATGAATCCCCCTCCTTTCAACATGTATCGATAACGCGGTCATCGCAAGTGATTACTAACCAGCTGATTTTTTTTTATTTACTTAGTTAATATTTATATAATTTAACAGTAACATTGTCCTACAAGTTGCATGGTACGTTATCCCGGTCCTACGCTTAAAAGTAGTTGATGCCACAAGACTATTTTTCTCATTACTAACTGTAGGACGAAATGCCACATGCTAGATTAGTGTGACCTCTGCCCAAATGAAGCAATGTCCTACAAAAAAACAGGTACGTATCACTTATCCGACAGGAATTGTGATTTTTTCGTTTTTTTTACCTGTAACATAGGATATAAAGAAAATATTCTTTTTTTAATAAAAATAACTAGATTTTTTAGTGAGATGAGTATAAATTTTTAAAAAAAGAAAAACATAAATTAATCTTTATCAGATTCATCTGATGAATCTTTTCTGCTTACCTCGCTGTTATCTTTATTTATTTCATTGTCCTCATTTGTGATATCTGAGTCTGTAATAACATGACAAAAGTTAGAAAATTATATAATAACACGTAATAAATCAATAATTAACAATAGTATTAATAGGGTACCTAGTATGTCAGAAGATAATTTCTCAAAAGATGGACTTTGGGGGACCATCAAACCAATAAAATTCATAATTGCCATCAATAATAGTTCATACAAAATTTTCTCACAATTTTTCTGTGGGGCACCGCATGTGTGCATTACACCATATATTGCAGATGAATGCAGTTCTTTTAATTTTTTGCAACAATTCTTGTTTTGGTGGTTGTAAACTAGAAGAATCATATCCTACGATTTTTGTTTTAAAATATCTTCATTTTATTTTTTTGATTTATACCCTTTTTCAAATAACTCACACCGCCCTTTGTTGATATATTTTTTTTTTTAATGAATACATTCTACAAACATACTCTTCAATAATTTGAACTAACTTATTCGATGTTGTTAGTGCCGTATTTTCCACTGGTAAGAGTTGAATAAAGGCCTCTTAAAAATGTATATATTTTTAGTCTTAAAAGTCTTTTTTTTCCCTTACGAAAGAATGCAGGATTATAATCATTCCCTGTAAAAATATGGCATTTGGCGAGTGAACAAGACAATTGATCTGCAAGTTTGGCATAAATGTCGTTGATGTTTAAGTACATTTTTTTTTACTCGTGCTTAAATTGATAATAATTTGAATTTCATCTTTTAAATACATAAAATTTTGGTAATTTATTAATTTATCTAGCTAGTAAGTCATTATTCGTGATGACCTCGTTATCGATACATGTTGAAAGGAGGGGGATTCATCGATCAAACCATACATTTTGTAATACAAAATTTTTTTCGGATAATTTTAGATAATTATCATAAGATTTAACATAAATAAATCCAGTTAGTAATAAATTTTGGAAAATTATCAATTCAACATATTTTATCTCTGCCAGCTAAGTTAGCTACCACAATCGAGAAATATAAAGAGTTGGGCGTCTCAATGAAACGAAGCTACTCACAGAAAATTATCTTGTTAGTAATCAAGTGCAAAAAACAGCCTTGTATCCTGGACTATTTAAAAACTTTAATACCATCATAATAATAGTAATAGTTGAACAAAATCTATTAATTTATTTTCATTGTCCTAATCAGGCCTCAGGAGTGGTTCTTTTCATCATATTCGAAAAGTAGTACATTTTTTTCTTTTTCTTGGCTTTTATATTAAAAAAAAACGCAAAGCAAAAAAGTTTGTATTGATTAAAACGACAAAGGAGTCACATGTAACTAAAGTTCGCTTATTATTATTTTTGGGCGTATCGAGGAAAGTATTACAATTAAACTACACATTACCAGTAGCTTCTTTATTGGTTTATCAGGATCAAGGTCTTTACAAAAATTATTGAAAAAATTACAAAGATACAATTAGCTTTATAACATTGAGTTTTCTCCGTACCTAGTAATTTCTAAAATAGTGGAAATTTAAATTGAATTTTTAAACCTTTGGCAGGCAACTTAGTCATAAAATATCAGAGTCAAGTTTCAACAGGAACTACAGAAACAGAAATTGTTACCTTTTACAAAGTCCACAAATTTCTACCAAAACGTTCTTAACGCTTTTTATTGTTAAACGTACGTACTGCTAAATTCAACTACCGGCAGCCGCTTCACAAACGGCCGCTCCAATTTCCTACACTCTGATGTTTATCACCTACTTAAGTACTTACACTTCATCAATCTTATGAAAATAACTTATTTTTTTCATCTACAATGTTATGAATCGTATAATCTAAAATCAGTTCACAATGTACACAAAAGAGCTATCAGAAGTTACACAAGACGTTACAATTCATAAAAATAATGATACGTTATACTTAGAAATTAGACATAACTAAATTACATAAAAAACTCACCGACCAATCTAACAGAAACAAGGACGAGATGTTCAGTACGATCTTAAGCAATTTAGTTATGATAGCGTACAGGAGCAGAGTCTCATACAACAAAACTTCTAAAAGGCTTAAAAGTTCAATTTTAAATTCGCCGCCGTCGTCTTTCCTCCTGAACTCCTTGCGATGGAAAAATAAAACGAACCGCGACAACAAGTACGGCAACTCAAACTTCTCCAGTAACTTACCTCTAAAATAATCACAAAGACATAAACCTATAAAGTAAACGTAACTAAGACGAAAAAACTTGAGTATCTTGTTGAGATAAATGCACGAGGTGGGTCCGGGGTCGATGTCACCAGCGAAGAAGCTCCGATTGGGGGGGGACACTGACGCTACGTGGGGGATGGGGACGCCGTACGCGGGCGGGCTGGGGGGCCGCGGGGGGGACCGGGGGGGGACGGCGCGGCCGCCGGGGGACGGGGGAGGGGAGGCCGCAGCGCTGCGGGGGCGGGTCGGGCGCTGCGGGCTAGTACTTGAAGAGCCCCATAGTTATTTTTTCTTCTGGGCCTTCTCGGCGGCCTTGGTGATTTTGCCCGTAGTCACCTCCTTGAAGGTCACGCTCTGAAACAGAATGCTCATATGTGAGGGCATAGAGTCGACGGTCACTGGATGTAGTGTTAATAGGTTAGTACACGATCATGGTAGGGGCTATACACGTGGGGGTACCTTGATGACTCCAACGGCCACCGTCTGACGCATGTCCCGGACGGCGAAGCGTCCCAGCGGCGGGAACTCCTGGAACGACTCCACACACAGCGCCTTGGTCGGCACCAGGGTCACGATGGCCGCGTCACCCGACTTGATGGACTTCGGCTCCACCTCGGTCGTCTTACCTGTACATCACGTTCAAACAAAATATTAATCACATAGGACAATTTTTCATCTCGAGGTCCCTAGTTTCTCGTATAATACACGTACCAGTACGACGGTCGCACTTCTCCTTGATCTCAGCGAACTTGCATGCGATGTGAGCGGTGTGACAGTCCAGGACCGGTGTATAACCGTTGCTGATCTGCCCCGGGTGGTTCAACACGATCACCTGTGACAGAACAAATAATGCATTGCTATCAATTAAAGTTCTTATAAATAGAAGTTAAAAGTTAAGTTACATCTCTGTTTAAATCTTTTTTGGATCATATTTTAGTAATTGATTTCGAAGAAATCATTTTCATTATGATAATTTCTTGTGACGAATAATGAGACTAAAGAAAATGACATTATTACTGAAGATTAGTATTTTAAATATCCTACTAATTTTGTAAGATCACAGCTACAGTGTTCATTAAATCATTAATTATCAATCCTACAATATCTCGTCGAGGGCGAGTGTTGCGTAACATTTTGTCAATATTTAATATATAAAACGAGTTTGAAATGTGTTGGCATACTTTACATAAATTAACTCGTTATAAATATTAGGCCCGGGTCGCGTTTGTGACCGTTTCGCAATCATTATTGTGACACGAGCAAAACCGTTCCCAAGACATGTTCGCAGGGGATGTTGCAATACAAGTTTGTTAACCTTTTGGTGGACACGAGGCTGGGGGACATTGTAGGTATTATATATACCTAACAAAAGTTTGGGTTTTATTTTTACCTGGGCGGTGAAGTCCGAAGCTCCCTTGGGAGGGCAGTTCTTGGAGTCACCGGCCACGTAGCCGCGACGCAACTCCTTCACCGACACGTTCTGATAGCACCAATATAATCATTAGAATTAAAATAATCACTAAATATCTAAATAATGTCCTAAGTAGCAAGTAAGGTTAACTAAGAAGAATCTTTGGATTGCATAAATTAAACAAAATCTGTTACCCAATTTCCATAATATTCATACAATAATTAATTTTACTTGTGCCAAGAGAATATCTACTATGTCGCAAGGAATTCCAAACTTGATATAAATACTCTTCGTATAGCGACCTCTTTCGTCGGTCCTCACTGCTTACCTTCACGTTAAAGCCCACGTTGTCTCCGGGCATGGCCTCCTGCAGCGCCTCGTGGTGCATCTCCACAGACTTCACCTCGGTGGTGATGGCCGCAGGCGCGAACACAACCACCATGCCTGATACACCGGGACGGTACCCTCTTATATAGTATACATATACACTTAGGGGTAATAGTAGGGATGGGGGTTGGGGGTGTAATGAATGACACTCAAATATTAATTTTTATTACACACAACCAATCAAATGAGAGGTAAACCAAAATGATATTATATCTTCATCCTTTATAGATTCAGTAAGTCATTTCGGCTCGGACCAATGTTATTGTGTTATTGAACATTATCTCGTCTCGTTGGAGTAAACTAACCGGGTTTCAGTATGCCGGTCTCGACTCGTCCTACGGGCACTGTCCCGATGCCTCCGATCTTGTACACGTCCTGCAGAGGAAGACGCAGGGGCTTCTCGGTGGGGCGAGATGGAGGCTGGATAGCGTCCAGGGCCTGTGACCGGGGGGAGGGGAAGGGGAGTTAATTTAATGAATATAAAACGATCAAATTTTATTTTTCTTTTAATCTGTGTGTCAAGTGCTGACCTCGATGAGGCACTTGCCCTCCACCTTCCCGTCCTTGCGGTCGATGGTCCACCCCTTGAACCAGGGCATCTTGTCCGATGGCTCCAACATGTTGTCTCCGTGCCAGCCCGAGATGGGCACGAACGCCACGGTCGCCGGGTTGTACCCTGATTTATTATAATTTTATATTTAAAACTACTAGTATTAAATGTTTGAAATTCAAGCTTTGAAATATTTAATGAGGTACTTTGTATGCGGATATATACATATTTGTTTCCACTCATAGGTTTTGTTACTCTACAATCACAAAATTCTTAAGACATTCTTGTTATTTAGAATCAAACCCATCCTTACCGATCTTCTTGATGTAAGAGGACACTTCCTTCTTGATCTCCTCGTACCTCGCCTCGTGGTAGGGCGGCTCGGTGGAGTCCATCTTGTTGACGCCCACGATCAGTTGCTTGACCCCCAGAGTGAAGGCGAGCAGCGCGTGCTCGCGGGTCTGACCGTTCTTACTGATGCCGGCCTCGAACTCACCCGTACCAGCCGCCACTATCAGCACGGCGCAGTCCGCCTGAACATTATTATATAACCATTTATAACTAACCATAGTTACAGCTCGCAAAAACAATTGCTCGCCTCAAGTCAAGTATAAGTCCAGTTTTGCTAAAATAAGCCAAATAGCTCCAACCTTCCTATCTAAGTCAATTCTCCCTTTCGACCCATGAATTTATATTGAAACACGGCTTGTTTTTTGTTGGCTTAACTCTATAGAAGATATTTTTCCAAAAAAATATGATAGTCCACTAAAACTTCGCCACGAGCGATGCTTCTCTTCGCCTGTTACCCTGTACACAGTACATATAGCTTCAAAACATATAGCGTCTAAAACTAACCTGCGAGGTCCCGGTAATCATGTTCTTGATGAAGTCCCTATGGCCAGGAGCGTCGATGATAGTAACATAGTACTTGGCAGTCTCGAACTTCCACAGGGCGATATCGATGGTAATACCACGTTCGCGCTCCGCCTTCAGCTTGTCCAACACCTATTATATAGGTATATTAAACAACTTGTCCACATTCTTACTATATGTTTAGTTTTGCCAATTGGTATTCGAGAAAATAATTGTGTTAGGTGGTAGGACCAAGGATTGATCGTTCAATTCATTGACTTATACCATCGATTCCATTGTTACTAGCTATCCCAAAACGATTCATGGGTTGGTTAAAAGTGTCTTACCCAGGCGTACTTGAACGAGCCCTTGCCCATCTCCTGCGCCTCCTTCTCAAACTTCTCGATGGTACGCTTGTCGATACCACCACACTTATAAATCAGATGGCCGGTGGTAGTGGACTTGCCCGAGTCCACGTGACCGATCACTACGATGTTGATGTGCGTCTTTTCCTTACCCATCTTTACTCAGTTAGATTGATTTCAGCAGATAAGTATTGAACTAAGAAGAAAGAAACGGAACCTTTTAAAACATATTCCTTTTTGATATATATTAATATTCAAAACTCAGTGAAATAAGTCCACGTTCAATGTCCGTTGCGTTTTAAAAATAAGTTTCCTTCATGTGACTTCATAAGTAAATTGATTTTAAAGCGGGTATAACTTAATTAGTTGCAGCCAATGTATCATCTCCGACATATTAATAATAATTATATAATACGATTGATTTGCTTGCGTGCTGACCTTTCCAATATCTTCTTGTGCGCATGCTATTGTGTAAGCGACGTGGGGATGGAACGATTTACTCTAAACGGTACATGCGAATTTTAAATGCTATGTGCATAATGCATTCCTTAGATTTATTCTTCGTTACCTACAACTGCTTATTGGAACGCTAGACAGGAAATCATTATGGAACCAAATTAAAATAAGCTCAAAGGAATTGAATTAAATAAATTTTAATGAATCCGATCAAACCGGAACAGGATGTTGGAAACCAATACGACCTTTTCGCTATTTTCTTTTCATAGTATATCAACCTTGATTTCAATAAGATAATATTAATGAAACATTTCCGTTAAAAAATATAATGAGTTGTTAAGTATATTTTATTTCACAAAGAAATTTTGAGAACTATATGCATATCTAAAATAGCGATTTCCATTTAAAAGCCTAACTGAAAGTTCAAACAAAGATTTTGATATACAAATCCAAACAATTTCCATAACCGTCTTACCTTAGTCAGTTAAAGCGACACTCGACAGTAATAACTAAACAGGCTCGATATTAAAACGAATGCACCGTACAAGTCTAGAATGCACTGGGAGAGGCTTCGACTGTAATGGCTGCAAATCTCCGGGAGTTCTCCGGGCCTGCGCAGGACGTCCGGGACGTCGATACAGCCAGCCTTCCAGCCAAATATAGATCACACGGACGGCTAGCTCTCGCGGTATATGTACAAGTCACTATTGATTTTGTTGCACCATCATACTATCACGTTATGTACAGAAACTGAAGACGTTTAACAGGATCAATCACGTCACATAAGATAGATGCGTGTACAATAATATGTTACATATAAAACATTAAACAGATATACCGTCTGTGATCTTATTCATCAGCACGATGCAAATGCATTTCAGCTAATTTTAGCTTACGAATATATATAAATATATTGGAATAGATTGCAAATGACATGCTAGCAGAATTAGAAATTGTCGTGCCCTGTTGCAACTACGTGGCACAATACTGTGCACTTACATCCGTATGGACGCACATGGTCCGAACTGACTCCATATTTCGTGCTTTAACTCCTTTTAACCCGTTTAGGTAAAGAATTTTTATATAAAAGACTAATGATCGCAATGACAATTATATTAAAATGGATGCATTGACACGTTTAGAATGTTAATAACACATCTAATCTATATCAAAGTTATTCACGCAGAGCCGAAATTTTGTGCAAAAAGAAGAGTGCTTGGAAATGGGTAATAGTAATAGTGATATTTTATTTTACATCGATTATATATCTTTTGTGAAGAATTTTGATTCGATTATTAGTTTAATTTTACACGCAATTAGATCTTCTTTCTTTAAATATACTTTTAGTACTAACTTGTTTTTCATTTAACAAATAAAACAAATTGCGTAATTTAAACAAGGAGTATACCGGTAGGGATGCAATATGAACAGAAAACGAAAAAGTTAAAAATATACTTATTTTTGATTACAAGCTACCTTTAAGTGATCAACGTGAAGGGTTCATACATTTATTTCAATTTAAAACCATATAATTAATAAAAAGTTGGGGAGACTTACCCTTCGTCGCAGCGGTGACGAATTTTCCTTGCGATTTTCAAGCATGCGCTGTGAAACTTCACCCGGGAAATGAAATCAATAAAATCAAAGCAAATGTTGTTTTCTCCGTATGCTCATAGCTTTTTAAAAAATAATCATATATGGTTCTTTAAAATTAGACGTGATATTTTAAGATGAAACACATTAATAAAAAATTAATTATTTTTTATTAATATTTAAAAGTATGTTCGAAGAGGCGGATGTTCGAATTATCTTTTTTTTCTTATTAGACAAACCAGTGCTCGTTTCAGCATAGATAATATAAGTAAAACTTCACAATAGTAATTTGTACGCTTTAAAATATTTATATACTAAGAATATTCTACGTTTTTTATTTAATATTCTTTTAACAAATAATTGTCAATAAAAAGTTCTGAATAGCCCTTTACGCAGTTAGATACACGTACACCAGTAAAAAGGTCTTAATATATAAAATTATCGAAGGGAAACTAAGAATGTATCTCTGTTTTAATAATTCAAATAAATTATTTACATCACAATCAAAGGTATATATTACCTAATGCTTGACTAATTACATAGTATGTAAATATGAAAGACACTTACAAGGTACTTCTATAACATTTAGAAAAGCCGTATGAATAAAGAAATAATATTTTTTTATAAGTAAAATAAGTTATAAAATGTTTTTAAAAAAGCTCATTTAAATGAAACTAATATTTTTATTGTTTTAATTCATTTCATTCAACAATAATATTACCGTACGGCGAACCCCTTCTTTTGGTAACCTCTTGTTAATTTCATTCGTTATGATGTAGTCCACCTGCTAGTCAGAATTGCTTATATTAAAAATAATTAATACATAATTTAATGTTAAGTAAAAAAATCTATTCTGAATTAATATATTCAGAATTAAATGCTATCCGCTATTTATACATATTTTTCAATAATTTTGCGCTCAAATGCGATGTTATCAAATTGATCACCCTCAAAAATTAATTTTTCTAACACCACTTCCGTGGCTCTTAGTACGATATATATTTAAGTCTATGTAAGGTCGGTTGTATCGAATGAAAGTCTTTTCAACAACTATTTAAAGTTGAATGTCTTTTCAACAAATATTTACACGACATACCTACGTCGTACAAAGAAATCATCCTTTTCATTTAAATATCAATAGAGTTGAAATAGAAAATGAAGAGTGTTTTTTTTTATTTTAATCCATAATGTGCTATTTATATCCAAAAGATATTTAATGATTTTTTTATACATATGTACTTAGTTAAAAGTTAATGAAACAGAAGTATGCAGCCACTTAATTTCTTTACATGTAAAATGGTTTGTTATATAAAATTTGTTTGAGCGTAATATGATAGAACAAAAAAACAACTTGCCCGAAAAGAAACTCGTTTTAATTTAATATTAATAATATGTTAATATTAGATTTACATATTGACATTAATGTTACGTGATATATTTAAGTATGGAGGTATCTCATGATAAAAAAATAGTAATAGAATCAAATGACTATCTATATTTAACGTTTGTAAGTAAAGAAATAGAATTGTTTGTCTGACCAAAATTATTATTTTATTTTGTTTCTGTACATTTGATTAAATAAAAAAGTAATAATATTTCATTTACAATTTTTTTTTTGCTGCTACTTCGCAATTTCTCAATGTAACTTTTCTTTTTATTCTATATTACTATGCTTTCAGACTTATTTTCTTATGATAAAAATTAAGACTTACTTCCAAATTCAAACACACTAAATAAGCGGATTTTAATGACATTATTTTGTATAAATGAAAATGCAATCCATACTTTTAAATACTATATATTTTTTTATATAATACTATAAATAAATCATACTTAACGCTAAATGAATAAGCCCTGAATGAAATGTCATGAAATATTCAATTAATTATAAAATAAATTTAAATTCAAGCAATAATATGTAATGGGGTCGTTATTATTGACAAAACATTTTCTCGTGGAATGATTAAGATTAAAATTAATTGAATTTATATAATCATATAATAATACTCATAAATACATCTGTTGGATGTCTCAATATTGGTGAAGTTATTCCCTAATGTAATATAAAAGCCAGCAACATATAATATTTTTACATATTATGACGTATGTAATACCTTTTTCCCAATAAATAGTATTTGAGAATATTTTACTGAAGTACGATAGATATTTTCTCCAGCAGAACACATTAAATACATGAAGGGCTAGTACAACAGGAATACATACATAATTGTTATATAAACATATCATTTAATATTTGTATTAACATTCACTGTTCATCGAATCGGTTATCAATAATAATCACAGATATTTTACACGATAATGAAAATATTATTAAATTATCAAATTCATATAAAAACTAATTTTACAGATTCAACATTGTAAATATGTTGTTGAAGAGATTGTTTTGGAAATGTTACTTTTGATATAATCAATGTATGCAGAAAATCCGTAACAATAGTTTTTTTTATTTGTTTTCATTTTCCTCCAGGCCATGGCAAGTAGCTTCCCCAACCTTTGCCGGGATTCGGATCTTGTCCTGAAAAGACAAAAATAAAATAAAAATGAAGTTTCTAATCAACAATTCAAACTTATTTATCTAAGAACATATATAATGTTTAGATTGAAAAATATTTTTTATAACTAATTAATTTACTTGGAAATTAATTATCAAGATAATACTTTAAATTGTACAAGTAATTAAAAATTATAACGGCTAAATACATTTACATAGAATGATTAATCGTCATTAAACATTTCAATTCCCGTAATTGCTCAAAATAATAAAATGTTTTATAAAAAATAAATGAATATATCAAACCCTTAGCGACTGCTTGTATTTTCTGTGTTTCATCTGAAGAGAGAGTTAGTATTTTCTGCAGCACAGGAACTAGGCGACATCGTTCGTCTCCCGGAGGCAAAGTCAGGAACTGAACATAGATTATATATTTTTTATTACATATATTTTCTACAATAAATCGTTTTATTTAAAGGTTTTAATCGAACTTGTATTAAGTAGTATTTTTGTTTTAATCCCAGTTGATTTTTAACCACTGTTTCCACTTAAGATAGACTGGCAATAATTAATAAGGTATAAGACAAACAAGTTTCAAATATAATCACAAATTTTTTGTGACTTTTATAACATGACCCCTCATACCTTCAGTGTAACATTCTTCATATACTGCGTGTTATGGGCGGCGGAGGCCGGGGGTCTAGCTCGGCGCAGTTCCCCCTTCAAAAGCTCACTCAGCTGAGACAGACGAGCTCTCTCACGCTCAGATTCGGACAGCAACACCGTCACGTGTTTCACCCTAGAATATAATAAAGGGTCAAATATTTAATTTTGGTAGAAGAGACCACTAGAGCTATGATCACTTTAATTTTCATCAGTGGTATATTAACTTATCAATTAGTATTCTATAAATATTGCTAGTTTTTTTATTATGTTGAACTTAAAAAAAGATACAAAATTTTTAAAGCGATTTCAGATACATTTTTCATTAAAATAATTTTTCTCAACTTACAGAAATAGTTATTATGCCTTTAATATATGTACATTGCGGAAATTCTCATTTATATCCGATATAGTTACTAACAAAGTAACTATATAAGACAATACGATATATATCTCTAGACTCTAACAAAGAATATTCAATGTCCTTAGAATCTTTAGCGTCGCTATTATGACAATTATTTGGTTATATTTCAATGTTTGAAATAAAATGTGAAAAAATAAACTAAAACTGTATATAATGTTTTTTGGAATATGAAATATGTAAAAAATCTATCGAGAACAATCAGAATCACCTTTCTTGTTGAGCTTGGACTTTCCTCCTTAAATCAACTACTTCCTGCTCAATAGTGAGAGCAAGAGAAGAAGTATCCAGAGAATCATTATCGGGAACTCCTTCTTCTAGAAGTCTTTCAAGAGGAACCGGCGAACGTCTGCCGCTTGATAACATAGACTTGGATAGTGGGGGCGACGGAGCTGACTCCGAACCCTGAATATACAAGTATATTATACAATATAATATGTAAATAGATTATATAATATATAATGCAGGAATAGTACAAATTAAATATAATATTTAACAATAGTATTTTTGCATTAAAATTAAAAATATTATCGAAACAAAACAAAATTCGATCCAACTGCAATATACAAACTTTCCATATTAACTTTTGCTACGAATTTATATTTATAGTAAATATAATAGGTATTCCTAGTATATATATATATATCCATTTCACCTCTCCCTCCTCTCTCGGTATGAGTGATACGTTGATGTCCATTTCGTTATCACTCCCCTCTTCTTTCGATATAACGGGTAACAGATATTTATCTGATTGCGACGGCTCGTTAGAGTTTCCTGATTTAACATTCTCTTGTAAAACAGACAGCTGTTTCTTCAGGTTATCCGTTTCTTTCTGATGCTTTGATTCGATATCACTTATTTGCGTTTTATAGCATTGTGTTAATGTAGAAATCTAAAAAGTATATAGAATTAGTGAATAAAATAAGTGTTGAATTGATTAAGATGCTTACAAAACTAGTAGTCATAGATTTGATGGTTTAAAAATTGTAATCCCTACTAATACCTACTAATATTATTAATGCGAAAGTAACTCTGTCTGTCTGTTACGCTTTCATGCCTAAACCACTGATTTTAATGAAATTTGGTACAGATATAGAGTTGACCTTGAGAAAGAACATAGGATAGTTTCTATCACAGTCTTTTGAAAGGTTCTCTTGGAAACGAGATATAACCGAACTACACGCGGGCGAAGCTGCGTACGGAAAGCTAGTAATACATATGTTTACACTAACCTGTAGTTTATGCTGTGCTCGCTCCGTGTCTAATTGTTGTGAGAGTCGTGTAAGGTCTGAGTGCAGACGAGCGTTCCTCTGCTGTGAGCGCGACAGTTCCGCGGTGCTGTCCGCCGCTCGTTTGCGACCAGCCTCTGCTTCTGCACTCGCCACACTTAACTGATCTCTGACAATTGAGGTTTTTATAAACAATATTGTATTAATGGTCCCTATTTATACCTTTATGTATTGTAAAACTGAGTTTACTAATAATTACAAATTTCAATTGTTATTCCGTCTCCACATAGAATTGTCATGACACCTAGACAACGTTTTTTTTCAATGTGCACTTAAACATTTTCGCACACGTGTTTGAAAAGCAATAAGTAAGTATATAAATTTAAAAGCACCCACTCCTTAAGTTTTTTAGGCATATATATAACAATAGGTAAATTTACGTTACATTCGTGAACATGGCGTCACAATATTTGTGATCGTGACGTTTCAAACTTACTGCAGTGTCGCCATTTTTTGGTTTAACGTTTCTATCTGAGCTCTGAGAGCGGCGGCCTCTTCCTTGAACTGTTCCTCTTGACTGTGGTCCACGGTCTGGTTTTGTCTTAGAACAGCTTGAGCTCTCACCTGGGAAACAATATCCCAATAAAACACAATCATATTTATCTTAACAGTTAACTCATATATAATATTTTACCGACCTTATAACTCGCATATTCAGTCTTGAGATCAGCCAGTTCTATGTTAGTAATTCTTAATTTCTCTTCTATATCGGAACACTTGAATTCCAACTTCTTCATCTTGCTACCTAGTTCTATCTTTTCTTCTGATAGATGTATTATAACTTTCTCTTTCTCACTCAGTGCTGACGTCATTTCCATGTCAGCCTCCTCGTTCTTTCGTTTTTCATCCTCTATATCCTGCATTAATTTACTTATTATATCCTTATTAGTACTCAATAGCTGATCTTTATCTTTGCTCTCAGCTACAGATTGTTGTAACTCTTCCTTCAACAGCCTGCATTGATTTTCTTCAGTTTTTATTTGCTCTTGTAAAAGTTTTATTTGTGTTTGCATGGACGTTATTGTACCCTCTTGATTATCGATCGTCGACTCCATCTGTTTATGTATATAAATTATTTTTATAAATATATTTGTATATAAAATAGGTCATATTTACATAGCTTAGAACCATCCATAGTAGTCCACAGAACTTAATCACTCTTAAAAGGTATAAAAGATATACAATTTAATGGGTGAATATACCTGTACAATCTTTTTTTTCTTTTCTTCCATTTTAGTTGTGAGTTCTTTCAAAGACCTCTCATAGTCTTCCATTTCAAGACTTAATACTTTCTTCTTCTTGACATCTTTAAGAGCTTTTTCTAACTGCTCCTTTGTGGCCTTATGATGTTCTATTTCGGACTCTAACTGTTGACTCTTAGCGGCCAACTCAGCTAAACAAAATAATCGATTATTTGAAGAAAGTTTGTCATTTTAGATAGCTAATAAGTCAAAAAATATATTTGTTTATAATAACACTTACAGACTATAACATAAACGGATTTATATAAAAATATTCGCAGTACCTTCAAGAGCTGTAATTTTCTTGTTAACTTTTTCTGAATTTTCTAAATCTCTTGATAATTTCTTCACTTGTAATTCTAAGTCCGCCACACCGTTTTCTTTCCCGTCCACAGCATCTTCGGCCTGTTTGTTTATATTATTGTCAGCTAACATTTTTTTCAAGTTGGCCTTTTCTTGCTCTGAACTTTGCAACTGACTCGTCGTCTCATTCAGTTTCATTTTGAGTTTCAGTGCGAACATTCTCAGTTTTGTGTATCTGATATCATAAAATGTTAATAAATATACATTTTTTATCATTATTATAGCATTTATTTATTTTTATTTGCTCACCTATCTTCGAATGATTCATCCAAATCTCTCATCCTTGTGTGTTCTTCCGCTCTCGATATAGTTGACGTGGACATATCTTCATTGGGCAAATCAACTGAAGCTGAAAACAAAACCTTTTATGAAAAAATTCTCACGTTTTAATAGAATTAAAAAGTTGTATTAACCGCATACACTTACAACTTTGAAGTTTTAATTTCTCTATTTCTTCCTTCAAACTTGTAATCATTGCATCTCTTTCTTCCACGGTTTTCAATAAATTTTCTTTTTCATTATCATTTCCAGTGCTATCAATCTGTACACATTGTGCACTCTTAAGATCCTTTTCCAGTAAATCAATCTTCTTGAGTAAGTCTTCATTTTCTTGTTTAACACTATCTCTGTCTTTTTCTAATGTCTCAATTAATTTCTCCATCTCTGTCACAGCCTTCTGTAGTTTAGATATAGCTTCGCCTCGCTCTTTAAGTACTTGATTTATTTCTTTCATTTCGTTCAACAGCTCGGCGTTCTCCGACTTGTATCCGACCAGTTTCGTTTTCATCTCCTCACATTCGGCTACAATTCTATCATATTCTTTAATTTTATTTCTCGATTCTTTTACTTCTGATAACAGCGATGAATTCTCCTGTTTGTATGCAGAGAGTTTTGTCTCCAATTTTACGATATCAGCTTGAAGTGATACGTTTAGATCTGACAAATTGTCGGTATCATCCTTTGGTTGTTCCAAAGACAGTTTGAGGGTCTCAACTTCCTCTTGAAGTAAGCCATTAAGATCTTGTAAATTATCGTATTCTCTCTTTAATTTATCGTATTGTTCTTTAATTGAACTCTTTTCCGTCATTATTTGTTTCTCTAACTGTTCTTTGTTAATAGAGAATTCTTTCTTGGTTCTCTCGTATTCTGATGTCACATTTTCTAATTGGCTTCTAAGCTCCAGTAGTTGTGAATTCATTTGATTAACGGTATCACTCAAATTCTTATTTGCATTTTCAAGCTCTGCTAAATTATCCTTAACATTTAATTTTTCTTTAACTAAAGTGGCTTTCTCTGATTCCAAGGCTCTTATTTGTAATTTAAACTGTTCAAGAACTTCTTTGTCATCATGGTTATCTTGTTGTCTAGATCGATTTTCTTTCAACTCTTTATTTATTTTATCAAGTTCGGTACATTTAGCTGTAACCTCGTATAGTTGATTAGACAAATCATTAATTTTTTCTTTGCACAGTCTATTTTCTTCCAATTGATTATTAAATTCAACTTCTTTGAGTTTTAAATCATTGTTTTCTTCTACCAAGTTATTATTTGTCATCTCAGACTCAGTAAGTGATGTCTGTAATTCAGTAAGCTGAGATTTCAATTCATTAACTTCACCATTTAGTTTTAATATTTCATCATTAAGACTGTTTGTTTGGTGAGACATTGATGATACAGTATTTTCTTTTTCATTAAGTTTTTCTTTAAGTGATATGTTCTCGTCATGTAACACTTTAATTTGTGCATCAAGAGCGTTTGATGCTTTAATGATCTCATTCTGCCATTTCGGTATACTCTCTGAATATTCCTTAACAGTTTTTGCCAATATGAACCTTGAATTCTTAAGTTGGTGTATGCAAGTTGCACATTTAAGTATCTTATCTTTGTAACTTCTCAATTTTATATTGCACTTCTCCTTTTTAGACTTCTCTTGTTCATATAATGTCTTAAGTTCCTCAATTTTAACCTCATATTCCTTTATGGTTTCATTACCTGCAGTTGTTTCTTCAGATATAACTTCTTTCTTACTAAAACTGGATTCAATAATTTCGTTTTGACGTATTTCATCTGAAAATATATTTTTAGTATGTAAAATAAAATTAATTACATTTACATCATAATCATAAATATTCTATACACATTTGATATTTTTAAATTCTTTATCATATTTTGACTATACACTATACAGTCTTTAGCGACAGAATTAACTTTGCACTAACAGTCATTACTTCATCTTGTGATAAAGAGATAACTTAATCTAAATATACAAAAAAAAATATTATAATATCTAAAAACAAGGTTTAATATTTTCAGTTAACAGATACTCTAAGACATCAGAAACAGTTTGGTATATAAGTTATTAACATTTGTTTTACCATTTTTAACCCTTTCTTCTAACATTTTTAATTGTTCTTGTTGTTGAAGGCCAATTTTGTTGAACTCTTCAGTTCTTGCTTCCAGTTCTGTAAGTTGGTTGATGAGTTGTTCATTTTCTTCAAGAAGTCTGGTGTTTTGCCGCTTTAATGATATTATTTTACTATCAAAGTCTGACAACTGTTGAGATGCTGATGTAAGATTTTGATCCTTCACATTAATTTCAGTTTTAAGTTTATTCAATTCATCTTCATATATGTTACATTTATTATTCAAAGTTCTGATTTTACTCTGTGCCGTGTCTATTTCGGTAATGAATGTTAATTTTTGTTCAGTTAAAGAATCAACCAATTCTTGCAGTGTTTTTATACTGTCCTCCTTTGATTTTATTTCTTTTTCACATGACAGAAGTTGATTTTTGTATTGTTCCACTTCATTTTGCAGTTCTATAAAAAAATATGGAAATTATTTGTGTTCTTAATAAAATTATATCAACATAGAATCCTGATATACCTGATTTTGATTGTTTAGCTTTCTGTGCTATCACAAGAAGGCCTTTACATTTTGTAATGAGATCTTCTCGACTAAGTTCCTCAAATGGACTCTTTTTAGGATTACGATCCTGGTCCTAATGAAATAAAATCATATCATTATTATACCTCCTAATACTGAAAATACATGAAAGAGGTGTTTTAAATACCTTTGACTCAACACTCTTGTCCATTTTGCTATTTCAAACTAAATTGTCAAAACATTTTATTATATTCTACAGATTTTTTACAATGTTTAAAAAAATAATTTTAGACATACAATAAGAAAATTACTATAAAGTTGTAAAGATGTAGGTATTATAGGAAAATTACATCGTTGTTCCTTATATTTCCAAAGAAAAATAAAAATTTGTAATCGTATCGTAAAATATGTCAAACTATGACAAAACCCTTTTCATGAAATGTACCTATGAATGAATGATTCACAGAAAACAAATTCAAAGTTATTGAAAGACTAATTCCTTCCTAGTATCCATAATATATTAGGATTATTTATAGTATATTTAATTAATATATATTTCTATATTAATTACTCAACGCGGAAAAAGTTCAAATAAAAATTATTGACATTAAAATTACACAGAAGAGTCGTCTTTTTCAGATTTCCAAATAAACCAATTTCTCTTCTCCTTAATTTAAAAAATAAAATGATTCAAGAATAAGATTTACTATTGTTTTTTTAACATTGCATACGTCTGAAAGTGTTATTGCTCTCCACAGACTACAATATGCGTCACAGAGTGTTAAAATGTATATGATTAATATAAATGGCGGCTCTAGTCATTGCTGCTGTCGTTTTATGTGTGAATTGTGAACTTTAACTGTCTTAAATTTCAGTAAAATTTTAAACTGATTACAAAAGGAAATTGAGATGTGAATAAATTAATAGAGTGACATTCGTGCTTAATTTACTTTCCTGTATTGTAAAGGTAAGGTAGTGTCGTCATGGAGTATGATTTTGTCGTAGTTGCAAATCTTGCGGGGCGCGTCCATGAGTAATATTTAATGTTATTATAATAAAAACACTTGATATATATGCCATACTATAAACTATAAGTGGAGGATGTAATTATAACTCGTTCGGTTTATTAAAGTTTGTTTTCTCGTTCAACCGATGCCAATTGGTATAGCATTTGTCATTTGGATTAACTTATAGGACATACGTAAGGAAACAGAATGTCGAGTGATGAAGATAAACCACCTGCGCCGCCGGTACGCTTGACGAGCAACCGGGCGACCGACAGAGGTGATTCAGTCGCGTCTGTTGACATGAGGCCTCTACCCAAAGGTATTTCAATCTGTTACCATAACTGCAAACATGATGACTCAGTGCATACATTTATATTAAAATTTTATCTTCTTGTGTGGATTTTCACAGTCAAATTATGAATGTAAACATGAATTGTTTCATAATCAAAACATTGAAAAAAAAAATAGATGAATCAATGTGATTGATAGAGCCTCATTCATAACAATACAAATATAGTATTATAATAGCATGATTTCAAGTACATATTTATTATTTTAGATGTCATACATATTTAGTTAATTTGTTATTCTTATAAAATTAAATTCTTTCAGAACCAGATGACAGCGGTGATAGAAAAAAGAAAACTTTGAAAGCTAAAATAAAGGGGTCTAAGAGCACTGCACATAATGACAATAAGCCAAATATTAGCTACCCAACTAACTTTGAACACACAGTACATGTTGGATTTGATGCTGTAACTGGAGAATTTACAGTAAGTTTATTATGCATGTCATTTAAAATACATTTTGAGCTCCACTAAATAGGGAAACCTATGACTAACATTATATTTGTATGAAACAACATACTATGTGATTATCACTGAACACCCTAAACTTGTTTTTCACTTTTTATAACCAAATGATGTTTAAAATGTCATTTTAAATCCACCTTATGCTTTTTGTTCAATGTGAAGGCAAGCTTATTGGCTTAATACTCTGCATAAGCTTTGCTTTTTTGTTTATGATTGCACAGACCACTCGGATAAGTGAATTGTCAGAACATATGTAAATTTTAAGCCCCAACCAGCCTGGTATCTCACTAGTATGACCTCTTTAGGAATTGTACTGAGTAATGTAGAAAAATATATTTTTTTGAAATTGATAAACAATTGAATAGAAATGTTGTTTTAAAATCCAATAGATCAATGATTAAATTTTCTTGTATTACAAAGAACACTTATAGATTTTATAGTTTTATTAAACTTCAAAACATAGCAAAATAATAAAAAAGTAGTTAGAATTGCAAAAACATAAATTAAATTTCAGTATAATTAGTAGCAACATTTTCCAATTTGAACTCTATTAGGATTTTATCCCATGTAAAAATGACAAGATATATATGTATTATTTTAAATAACATAGTCAGTATATTTAGAGTAATGAGTATGTAGGTAGTTTTATAGATAGTTAATTGATAGGCAACAAACCCACTCCTTATTAGATATGTTGTATTTGATATATGTATTTGTACTTAGAAATAATTCTAATTAATTAAAGTAACTGAACAAAATCTTTGATAGTTCCGATTTAGAAGCATGATCATATTAAAGTATATGAATAAAATAAACAATAAATATATATAGATTTAGAAATGTATTGGAAAGGATAATTAATGTTGGAGGTTTGATTTTTGATTGAGTAAATTGTATTGTGTCCCAAACATGTCATTGAGTTCCCTGTATTGCCGCTTTTGTTTCAAGCTGCCTATGACAGTAAGTAATAGCTTAGGTTATATATAAATGCATTGTGCTATATTAAAATATATTTGTTTTATATATATATAATTCTGTTACATCAAAATCATTCCATTCAATCTTTACTTTTTATTGTTTATTGCAGCTTACAAATAATTCCTTAATTTATCAAAGCCTTTTAATATATTTAAAAAATTTTTACTAAATTTATCAAAATATTCCATTTTGTAATTCTTATTATAATAAAGTTTCATATCACTAAAAATATCTTAAATATGTTAATTAGTTTATATTACATACTCTAAAAATTAACAAGAATTAAATATTTAATTATTACTATTTTTTTTTATCTGTAGCCTCATTAAGACATGCAAATATTCAAGCATCCGTAGTTATTTGAGCATGACAAATGTTTATTTTCTCGATGTTAGAGCAAGTACTAATTATACATGCCATAATAGTTATTTCCTTTGATGAAAAAATATATTTTGTCAGCAATCCTAAATCGCGTAGTATCCGTAAATAAACTCGACGCATAAATGCATGACAGCTAACGATCATAATTATATTATATAGAATATGTGAGATAATGTTTTGATATTTATTATGAAGGGTATGCCGGAGGCGTGGGCGCGTCTGTTGATGGCGTCTAACATCAGTAAACAGGAACAGAAGAGCAACCCTCAGGCTGTACTCGACGTTCTCAAATGGTACGACGCCTCCGCCACGCAGCCTCCCGCCTCCAAGTATATGACGTCAGCACAGATGCACACAACACACTCGGGTAATTTTACAAACAATGATATATATATACCTAGCTGCACCCCGCGGATTTCTAGGAGATTCCGAGATTTCCGGGATGTGAAGTAGCCTATGTGTTATTCCTGGACGTCAGCTTCCTGTATATAAAATTTTATCAAAATCGGTTCAGCCTCTTGAGCGTGAAGAAGTAACACATATACACACACTCAAAAAACTTTCGCAATTATAATTTTAGTAGGATTAATTAATTTTGTCTCTTCTCCAAAATATTGTATATACAGAATCTTTCTTATTTTCTTCTGTGTACAGTTTCCCCAGAAGCTTTTTCAGCTTTTTCTTACTATTTTTTATGCATTCATATTTAAAACTATGTTAAAGTGATTCATTCATTCCTATAAGAATGCGCTAAAATACAGTGGCATTCATTGTTGAATACAAGTCTTGTACGTCACCTGATTAATTATGAGTACCTTTGTATTAATTCATTAAACATTAACATAATACTTCGTATCCTCTATTTACATATTATCCTACTAAAAGACTTGGGCTTGTCCAGAACTCTTATTAATGCATTCTTGGAACGTACATCGAAGGCAGCCCTAGTAGGTTCTTTTCAAATTTGGTTAGGTAGGGAGAGGAGCTCGGACAGTGGAGGTGAGCGTATAACGCGCGTTAGTTAAGGGGCCTTTAATCTACACTTGGCCTAACCCTTTAACCTACACTTGGGTCGCAAGTCCCAGGCACTGTTGAAGCTCCTCTCCCTGTAACGCGATGAACCCGGCACCCGCACGGTGAATCCATGGAATGCTGAGAAGTTTCGTCTCATTTAGGTTCGTCTGTGTCACGTGTCTCTTCGAGTAGTCCTTCGTCTTCTACTCCCACCGACACGGAGCACCCGGAGCCCCCGCCGCCTCCGCCCTCGAGACCTGACCGCACTAAGAGTATTGTTAGTAATTTTCCCTTTTCTAATACAAAATTCAACTATACTGATACCTCTGTAGTAATTGATGTGTTAAAAATTAGATATAAATGTTGTTCTTTTGTTTTAATTTAAATATTTATACAGTTAAATTGTTGATGTGTTTTCAGTACACGAAGCCCATAGAAGAAGAAGAAGCCCCGCCTCCTCGACCGACCCCCGCCCCCGTGTCCCCGCCGCACGTGCCTCACCCCGCGCTCACCACGCATTCGGTAAGTATTATATTATAGATATCACACATTTTAGAAACAACTAGGAACTTAGGTTATCATTCAATAATTAGTGTGTTGCGTTCACGATTTAGTTATTGAGTAATAAAATCTGCGGTCGATAAAACCTCGCCAGGAATTAAATTATGTTTTTAAACTCTTTATGATGCTTAAATTTTTACTATATACGAATCTTATTTGTATATCTTCTGTTAAACTATTATAATTCCTCTTAACTTGCTGTTTCAGATATGCAGTCGATCGGAAACTGGCACGAATTTAGATCGCAACAAGAACCCATCGAGTGGCGCTCACACGCCGCCCGCACTGGCGCCCCACCCTGCGCCCGCGCCCGCTCCCACCGTCGCCCCGCCCGCCCTACCTACGATGACGACACATGCACAGACCACACCACCTCCAAATGGAGCTACTCAAACCGATACTGGGTATTTCATATTATGTCAAATGATATTTACTAGTTGGTGGTCTTTGACCTTGACTTCGGCGGCGGAGATTTTGTGGTTGAATTCAGAGATAAATGAACAGTGTGCAAAACATATTTATGTCTATACATATATATTCAAAAAGCTGCACAAAAAATATAACTGTTATGCACTGATCCAATAAGAATTTCAGAATGTATTATATATTATTCAGATCTCTATGCAAAATTTTGGGAAAGTTTCATTGAGACTTATTTTGTTAAAGAGCACATGTCTATGCATCCTAAAAATCTTCTTATACAGGGTGACTGGTGAATTACTATCAATATTTAAGGAGAATACTCGGTACATGATTCTCATTCGAATTATGTAAAAAAAATAGGTACTTAATTTTTGACCAAAATTCCGTATAAATAAATAAAGTGTGTACACGTTCCAAGTGTTCCAAGTGTGAACGCGTGCGGCGGCGTGCTGATACAACACTATGCCGCCGCCGCGTCTGTGTGAGTGTGTGTGTATACCTAATCTGTAGGGTGTTCATACGAGGCGTAATTAATTACACAACTTTTGGTTAACTTTACTTAGAAGTTTATTAATATTTATGTTATATTAATTTTTATTTTGTCATATATGATCGTCAAATATCACGTCCTCAAATATCGATAGTAATTCACCAGTCACCCTGTATATAATAAAGTAAGATACATTTGAAACATTATGTTTATTGCTTACTTATTTATTAACAGAAGAGCAACGGGACAGCAACAAAGGAAAAAGAAGATGACCGATGAGGAAATATTAGAAAAGTTAAGGACAATAGTCAGTGTTGGAGATCCTAATAGAAAATACACTAAAATGGAAAAAATTGGTCAAGGGTGAGATAACTTTATATAAGTCTATTAAGATTTCAAACTTCTGATAATTGCCTAATTCCATATTTTTCAAAATATTTATAATACATTATAAAAATATGTACTTTTGCAGTGCATCTGGCACAGTTTATACAGCGATAGAAACATCAACGGGCATGGAAGTAGCTATTAAACAAATGAATCTTGGTCAGCAACCAAAGAAGGAGCTCATTATCAACGAGATTCTAGTGATGCGGGAGAACAAACACAATAATGTTGTGAATTATCTTGACAGCTATCTCGTTAATGAGGTACGTTTTTGGATTAAATCGAAGCAAATTATATCAATGCATGTTCAAAGCTTATTTTAAATTATCGAATGAATTTATATGTAATAATATGTATCTCTAAGGTTACTGTTATTCACCAAAATAACTACTACTGCTGCTTTTAATTTAGTATTACAGAATAAAAATACATTTTTATTGTACCAAAAATTATATTTAGAATCTTTTTATTATATACTTGTTTAATTAAATTATTTAAATAATAATTAATAAGAAAGAACCAGTTTTAAGAAAAATTTGTACAAATAAAAAAAACAAATTAGTTAAGTAATGTATAAAAAGTAGAGTTTTACAGATACATAGTAAAATTTACCCTATTTTTTAAATTCACAAACGACTTATTTTGTAAAGCTAACAGGATACTATTACATACCATATTTTTAAATCCAGAATAATGAAACCTTACAATGTACTCAAACATAGATTGAACATAATAGTCTGATAGAATACTTGTACACTAGCCACATTCAATAAAGACACATATGTTTACAGGAGCTGTGGGTGGTTATGGAATACCTTGCTGGAGGTTCTCTAACCGATGTAGTGACTGAAACTTGTATGGATGAAGGACAAATAGCGGCCGTGTGTCGCGAGGTGCTACAGGCGCTGCACTTCCTACACACCAACCACGTGATACACAGGGATATTAAGTCAGATAACATACTGCTGGGACTCGATGGACAGGTTAAATTAAGTAAGTGTTTAACTGATTTGAAAAAAAAAGTGGTTTTGTATATGGTATTGTTAATAATTACAGTTAGTGATGACGTAGTTAAGAGTTAAGATGAATTACCTTTACTAATTGTTTTGAGAACATTTCTATACATTATTATGTGTGTGAGCACGTAAGACAGATTTCTGTCATACTGCATACATGTTCACAGATATAGTCAGCTTTTGTTCCATAAGTAATATATGTAACCTGGTATGTCTAGTCTTCATTAACGTGGTGTTAATTTTCAGCCGATTTTGGTTTCTGTGCTCAAATATCCCCCGAGCAAAATAAAAGAACGACAATGGTTGGTACGCCGTATTGGATGGCGCCAGAAGTTGTTACGAGAAAGCAGTATGGGCCCAAGGTTTGTATTTTAATTAATTCCCATATTACATAAGCAAATATTAGTTCTTGTCTGCATTTGATCATAGAGTATACTCGATTTAAACTTATTTTTTTATCACATTCCAGGTAGATGTGTGGTCACTAGGTATAATGGCTATAGAAATGATTGAAGGCGAACCCCCATACTTGAACGAGAATCCTCTGCGTGCTTTATATTTGATCGCGACGAATGGAAAGCCCGACATCAAAGACAAGGAGAAACTCAGTACCGTTTTCCAAGACTTCCTCGATCAATGTTTAGAAGTCGATGTGGAGAGTCGAGCGACCGCACTTGACTTATTAAAAGTAAACACAAACTTATTGTTAACTACATTTGAAGTTTTAAGCTTCATTAGACAGATTTGATATACACGTATATTAATTTTCAGCATCCGTTCCTAAAAATGGCGCGACCGCTAGCATCGCTGACTCCCCTCATCATGGCGGCCAAGGAGGCAGCCAAGGGTCATTAGCGCAGGCCCGCGGCGGCGGACCGCGCCCCGCGCTAGCGCCACAGTGCCTATCCCGCGATCACCTTCAATTCATCATCGAATCAGAGTAATCCACGATTACTGTTGACTATGACGATGTCACGGACGAAATGTTTAAACTACTTATAGAGCAATATATTATGTTTACAAAAAAAAAACGGCTGCAACGGCTGAAAGGTGATCATATTTTTACAAACTAAAGATTGACTAAATATAAAGTATAGCAGTCCAGTAGCCGTAGTGAGTAGAGCGTCCGTTAGAGACGTTATTTATTATAAAGGACGCCGTCGTCGCGCCGGACACGTCTAGACATGTCCGGACACGCCTGGACACTCCGCCTCGTCGGAAACGATTTCGGATAGTGTTATGTAGATATAGCTTTAGATACATATTTTGAAATGTAACGATAAAATCTGCGATCGAAGACTGGCAGTTAACTCTTAGGCGTAAAGTTATAAAATAGTAGATTATGGTAGTAATGATACGGTTACAAACAGCTTATTCTCTGTGATGGTAGTTGGTACTCGGGGGGCGGAGCAGGCGGCGCGTCTCTGAGTGCTTCAGAGGTATTACTGTACTACTTGAAATACGAAATGTATTTTCATATAAAGTTGAAATTAGTAAAGGGATACTGATTTCATATTAGAGCTTAAAGGCACGCATTTTATTAAGATTGTGTACGAGTGAAAGTGGAATATCTGATAATTATTTCATATTATTTTGACTGATACTATTTTATCCCATAGCTTAACAAGTGTTGCCTCGGCTGTATGCTTTTGATAGTTTTTACTAGCTAGCTAGTTTGTGTATTATTATTATTACAATTCTGAGATTATACTGTAATATTTTATAATTTTTTTATGAACAATTAATTATCAAATTATATAATTGCAATATTTTATTCGTTTTTATGTTGTCATTACACTGCAGAATAGCAATCTACAAAATGATGTTATGAATCGCGTAATTTAATTTAAATATGAATGTATTATTAAAATATAAATTTATTTTTTGATTGTTAGTCATGGAAGCGAAGCATTTACCTAGTATTAAGTTTATATAGTTTATCAAACTGATTATATTTGTATGGTAACATTGGTACCAATCTTGTATGGCACATACATTTCATTTCATACATAAATTTTATCTGTACTATTCAATACGACAATAATAACCAGCCAGCCATAAATTCATTAATATTTAACGCTAATATTTCTTATTAAAACATTTTAACAGAACTAGTTATGTCTCTCTGCTTTTATTATTTTTAGGTTGTGCCGAAAGATGCTGTTGAATATTCTTTTTATATGTATTTTTTATTTCACTTACTGATAGCTTGTGTGATATTGACTACATCGGATGAATGATTGTGATCTCATCAAATAGTGTACTAACGAAGCAAGCTCAGTAGGTCTTGTCATCTGTGACTTATTAGACGGGGAAAGTAAGGGACGAGTATTATACTCTGTGACAATATCAATGACCAATTACGCTATGTAGGTTGAATTATATCTGGTTGGTGCAAAAAAATTACATTATCTGTATCATAGTTTCATTCTTCATACATTTTATGCTACCTTTCTTATGTATTTTTTATAAAATGTTAAATCTCATTCTTTTATAGATAAGGCCTATATGATCTTCTGTAGCGGCCTATAAATTGCACAAGAATAATATAAATCCTATTGCCTCATTTTATATCTCGACTCCGACATGTATCATTGACCGTTGATCTTTAAAAATTACACAATTAGTTATCATTTATATGTTTCCGTAATGGATGTTTTTAACCGCACCAACCCCCGGTAGCGTGCAATATATTAAGTGTTGAATCGAATATAAATAGCCAAATGTTCAAGAGAGCTTCATCAAAGATATCAGTATCGAATGTAACTGAGAAACGTCAGTGTATTAAATATGTGATGATGGAAATGAATTTGAGTACGCGTTAATATAAGTCGAGAACTAACTGTAATTATGTATGTAATTTAAGTTGAAAATGTATTAATAAAATATGTAATATGATATTGAGACTATAAAGAGGGTTTTCATGATTTTTGACAGTTGTAAACACCAGTGCCATGTATGAGCAACTTGTGCGTATAAATTACAACCATACTATAAATAAAAGACTCGAACTACAAACAAACTTGTTTTATTAAACACAGTGACAGTGTATCGAGTTAAACGATTAGGGGTAATAATTATTATCGTGATAGTTAAGTTAATCATTAAATAACTTGATAATATAATAAAATGATAACCAGATTCAATAGAATTACAACTATTTGAGGTAATGTTTATTAACTCTTAGAAACAGTTCTCAAATCATACTTTTCCTTTTTTATTTTTCCGTACCCAAATGGTTAAAGGGATCTATTCATGGTACTCCGTCTTTCTGTCGCTGTCAGTTAGTTGAAATTTTCAATATTTAAATTATTTATTTCTGTTACCAGTTAATAACACTACGAAAAAATTTAACTGTACTTAGGTTACAATACAACAATCATGCCTTTTTTCAATATTATGGGTAATGGCCCGGAACAAATCGGACGCCAGTCCAAGCTGCACTTGGAGGGTTATTTGTGTCAGGGGGCGTTCATAAATTACGTGAGGTGTTTTTTCGAAATTTCCAACCCCCCCTCTGTTGAGATTTTACTCAACCCCCTCCCCCATCCCAAAATCTCACGTGAGATTTTTCAAAATGTGAGTTCCTTACGTAAACGCTTTAGATTGTTATTATAAAAAGAAAAAAAAAATTGCTTCGTTTTTCATTTACGACTAGTTAAGACTAGTAATCAATATTGCTGAGAGTTTTATTATAAGCATAATAAAAATTCAAAAATAGAATACTTAAATCGTAAGTACTGTGGTTTAAAAAAGAATATCTACTCTGATTCAGTCCATGGAGAATCATGTGTGGTCTCAAGAGAGACTATTGGAACCAACATGTCCATATGATTTTCAGTAAAATCATCTGCTCCTTCAACTTCGTTCTGTTCTAGCCCCTCTAAGCCGTTTGCGCTTGCGCACAGTGACTCATTCGCTCATCTTGTGACAATCCGTGAGGGTTGCACTTTGCGGAACATACGTGCTTGCTTAGCTGGTGCGATGTGGGCTGCTCGCCTGTGCCCTGCAGTTCTTATGCTAGATGCAAAGAAAATGATCTTAATCGTATTACGATGACACTTAAGATTAAATCTTAAGCATGTATCATACAATCTGGATTAAATGGACCAAAATACTATATTTTTTTTATTCCATTAAAAAAAAAATTGTGATATGTATTTGCTGATTAGATGAGATTTGACTCGACCCCCTCCCCCCACCCTAAACATCTCACGTATTTTATGAACGCCCCCTTAATAGAGGGCAAGCAGATGGCCCATTTGTTGGAAAGTGGCTGTCATCACCCCTCGAAATGTGTTATATAAGAGGAATTCCGGACACGATGTCTCGTTTGAAAGTTCTTCTAAATTGTACTACAATTAAGTTACCAAATTTCATGTTTGTGTGTTATGTTCGAAAAGATTGTCTAATAAATTTTTTTAAGTAGTGTAGGTACGTCATTTAATTACTTGCAATCTACAAATTTAATTGTAATAAAGTTAACATAGATTAAGAACACCTATAAGGTTATTAATTTATACATATTGTACAAAAATTGAGTACTATATATTTTCTTTCCTGGTCTATATTTTACACCATAGACCTGGAAACACACACATATACAGGGTGACTGGTGAATTACTATCGATATTTGAGGACGTGATATTTGACGATCATATATGACGAAATAAAAATTAATATAACATAAATATTAATAAACTTCTAAGTAAAGTTAACCAAAAGTTGTGTAATTAATTACGCATCGTATGAACACCCTACAGATTACTCTACACTACACACTCACACATACGCGCGCGGCGGCGTGTTGTTGTATCAGCACGCCGCCGCACGCGTCCACACTAGGAACACTTGGAACGTGTACACACTTTATTTATTTATACGGAAATTTGGTCAAAAATTAAGTACCTATTTTTTTTACATAATTCGAATGAGAATCATGTACCGAGTATGCTCCTTAAATATTGATAGTAATTCACCAGTCACCCTGTATATTGTTTTATGATGTCCTACCATATTGGTTGAACTATCCAGGACACCAGGACTAAAAACCCTATGCAAAAACATTGCTCAATAAACATTTCAATCTTATAGATATTTTATTGGAATAACTAGAAATGAGTAGTGTTATTTTTGAAATATACGACGATGGCATTGGATTTTAGAGAGTGTCAAATTTATGGTGATTGCGAAATAAATAAAACGTTATATCATAAAATATTTATTGAGAATATCATAAGTATAAATATCATTATTAAACATAGTTTGTACTCAGTTGCAAATTAAGTGAATAATAAAAACTTAAAAGCTGCACACGTAAAATTACTGACTCGATTCTGTGGTAACTTAAGGTAAGACATAAATAACAAGAAAATTGTCTCGGACTGTTCTATAAGATTCATTAGGAATTTATCATTTACTACAATTGAAAGTACGTATTCTTTAGATAACTATGCCACAAAAGACATGTAGGTAAATCTTAAAAACCTGCACATAATCTTCCGATTAAAAATAAATCTTTTAAAAAGTGTTTGACAAAGCAGTCCAAGTCTAATTAACGACAGTAATGTTTAGGTATTGTGATCAGAAATACACGATTAGATTATTTCATACAAAATAAGGCTGTAAAACACTACAGTTTTGTTAATGGATTATAAAAATAAACCTCTACTTAAGCTGTAGATTAATATAAGTATCTGAAGCTATATTGATGACCCGATATAATTTGACTTGCATTACGTACAATATATAACAATAATAAATAATATATATTAATTCTGCTATGTATAGTACATCTAATATATATTCGTACAACTCAATCGGTCCGTTCTTCAGCCGGTATGAAGTCCAAGGAGGCTGAATTAATACAAAATCTTTTCTTGGTGGGTGCCGGCCCGTCATTGAACACGTGGCCCAGATGTGCCGAGCACTTGGAACATCGCACCTCAGTTCGCACCATACCTGGTCGTGTTAAAACCAGTAATATATTTGCCCCAACTTTTTATTTCAACCCCGAGTCCGTCCACCGTTAAGCCAATTATTTACACATCACATGATAAATATAACCGCCATGAACATCAACATCCAATATGAATTTCACCCGTGTTCGTGTCGTGAGATGTAGTGGGTATAACGTCGCAGCGGCGGAGCCAGGAGACGCCATCCAGTCGGCAGCCGGTTGTAAATGGAAAGGAAGGAAGGATTACAGGTGATTGGGCATGTGGGATACGAGGAACAATGCATATTATTGTCATGCACATACCAGTTATGTAATTGTGATTGAGGAATTATTGATGATTCAATCATTGTATAACAGCACATTTCAGGTCACATGATTTTAGTATGTCGTGTTTGAAGTGAAAATTAAGCCAATTAAAAGATATAAACAAATATAATGAGAAGAGTTAAATGGAAATGGAAAAAAATAAATAGAGCATTATGGTAAATAAAAATGAAGTAACACAGATTACAAAAAAAAAACCCAGCTCACATTTAAAATGTAGGAAAGGATAATACAAAGGGTGGTCAAGGGAATGGAGAGACAGAAAAAATATTAAAATATATTAGCACCAAATCAGTTTTCCGACACCAATTAAATTAAGAGAATACAAAAAATAAATATAAAAATAATAAAATCTTTTACCATAACATTTAAAAAGTTCTTTTCTGTATAGGGTTATACAAAATAGTTAAAAAATATGTAAAAATAATATTAAATATAAAATAAAAAAATATATTACCAAGAGTCATAATATTAAAGACAAGATTTTTACCAAAAACTAATGTCAAGTAATTCCTTTGACAGATATAGTAAAAGTATTCATGAGTTTAAAAATGTAAACAGAAATGTGTTAGTATTCAATACTTAGAATTAAATCAACAAAAACACCATGATATAAGTGTTACATAAAATACAGGGTGACTGGTGAATTACTATCAATATTTAAGGAGCATACTCGGTACATGATTCTCATTCGAATTATGTAAAAAAAATAGGCACTTAATTTTTGACAAAATTTCCGTATAAATAAGTAAAGTGTTGACACGTTCCAAGTGTTCAAGTGTGGACGCGTGCGGCGACGTGTTGATACAACACCACGTCACGACATGCGTATGTGTGAGTGTCAGTGTATACCTAATCTGTAGGGTGTTCACACGATGCATAATTAATTACATAACTTTTGGTTAACTTTACTTAGAAGTTTATTAATATTTATGTTATATTAATTATTATTATTTTGTCATATATGATCGTCAAATATCACGTCCTCAAATATCGATAGTAATTCACCAGTCACCCTGTATAATATGACCATTTTATTAGTATATTAAATGAATTGTGAACATTGCCTTTTTTAGTCATTAATACATTTCTCAAGTTGAAGGTTAAATTATGCAACATATGGTTATAAGACTAAAAATGGCAATGGCATTGTGCAGCCATAAATGTGTAACAAGGGCAAATTGACCTTGTGTTAGCTATTGTTGTAATACATGTTCTGTGCCTATTGATAGATAATAATGTTTTGATAAAATAATGATAAATATGTTTTACTTGCAACATGAAATGATAAAACCGCCACCACAATAAAGAAAATAGATTAAATCTTATGAAGTCTGTTTGTTAAATCATTGTATCCAATGTAATCTAGACTATTCTACAATGACATTGCAAATTGTTATGCATGACTTAGTACAATGGTCTAGATCAAAGCAATGTGTTTTAAATAGATGTTAAACATATTTTAACTAAAGTCATCATGCCTATAAATTAATTGTGTTTCAACCAGGCTTATAATACAACATGCTATTAAAATTGTTTTTTTTTTAAATAATTCTATTATTTTTCATAAAAAAGTTGAAGAATATACCTGCACTAGTATCCTGGTGTAAAGTTACTTTTTCTTTGGCCAACACATCATTAAATGCTGGCCAGCCACAGCCAGAGTCAAATTTGGTTTTAGAACTAAATAAATCTTGCTTACACACTACACACACATATAAACCTTCTTCATAAAATTTATTAAAACAACCTAGAAGAAGAAACACAGATTAAAAACTTTTATATTTATAAACTTACACATTTTAATAATTAAAAAAACTATATCTACCAGTAAATGGTCTTTCTGTCCCAGCCTCTTGGGTAACATGGTATTGAAGTGGCGTCAAACGTTTTTTTAGCGCTTCCTTATCTTCCATGGCTCTCCAGACTAAAGCTAAAATGATAAATGTTTATATCGTAACTTCTAATTTTGGAACCATCCCAAAATATTCATATTATATCAGATTACTATAAATATTAACTAAGACGCAAGGACAAATATTCACTTCGATACTACAACTATTTACCTGTCGTAAATGTATTTTTCAATTGGACAGCACTATTCGTCCGCACAGCTTGCCTAAATATAGCGAACGGTCTGATTAAAACACGCATAACTCACATAGCCGAGTTGTGTTGCCGTAATATAACTCAATGTTTCAAGATGCTAGAATAACACAAAGATAAGATAGTAAATGAAGATTTTGTTATTACGAAATATAAAAATAAGTTATAGTTTATCGCAAAACTCAGTAGGTAATTATATTACACAAATATTGCGGCGATGATGAAAGATGTCAACTTTCATTAATTGTCAATAAACATGACGTTTGTCAGCTGTGGTCATAGAGCTAAAAGCGAGTTTATTTTCACCGACTACATTCTATCAAAATGAAATCATGGTAAATATTAAAATATTATTTCATTTAAGAAATAGTTAACGTTTGTATTGCAAGTTGAGATATTTTTAATATTACGTGAATCTCATTTTAGTTAAGCCTTAGGATTTACAAATAATTTAGCTAATATTACTTCACAAAAATTAAAAATCCTTAATAAGAAATAAGTCAACAAAATAATGTTAAAGGCCAACATCTTTAAACCATTTGCAGCTTATGTGTATTTGTTCAAATTATTCTGATAACTATTTATAACAGATTGTGCATCCTTATTATCAACAACTAACATGCGTAATAATATTACGGACTATATGTTATGCCTTATAAGATACTAGCTTTTGCCCGCGACTTCGTCCGCGTGGAATAGTGACTTCCGGCAGATTTTTGGTTCTTCCCACATAGTTCCCGTTCTTGCATGATTTTCGGAATGATCGAGTTCCCGCAGAATTTTCAGGATAAAACCTGTTTTTTTTCGAGTTCCAAACTATATCTGTACAATTTTAAAGTAAATTTATTTATTTTTAAGAACTTCTGCATATACTACATTTTTTGTTTTATTATCTTGTGGCAGAAGAACATATTGATTTTCGCCACAACCCGATCTTGAGAACGATCAGCACTCGATTCCCGTTGCCGGTTCGCCAAAGTTCGGAAATTTTGACAGGCTAAACGCTGCGAACGTTCAACGCTCGATTCCCTTGCACGGTTTTGTTCAGTAATTGCTCGTTGTCTAGCCAACCTATGCATATTTTCATCCTCAGTTTTATTGCTGCGCAAAACTCGCAGCCGTTTTGCAGTAGCAGTCTGCCGAGAAAGCTGAGTTCTTTTTCTCGGAATTATAGTGATGAAGAAAAAACGTAGAATATGAAAACTTAACTAAAGCGTATCCCGGAATAAAAAAAAGAAACGTAAGATTAAGAAGATTAATAATTAGGAACCTAATTACTTTTATTTTTAACAATTATGTCAAAAGAACAAACGTAAAATGAAAATAAGGTAAACTAACTTTATGCTTAAACTAAACCCTAATCTAATAAGAATAATTAAGTAGGCGACACCTATTTAGGCACCTACAGGTATTATGTACCACAAAAAAAATATTAGAAACTAAATACATACTATTTTTAAAACAAACAATACTATACTTATGGAAAACAAATACTTATAAATAAGTAATCTACATGAAAACAAAAAGGTGTTATTATTGTGTAACTAAATACTATCGTAAAACAAATAAGGTACCTACTATATAGAAAACACTACAAAATGAAACTGTGTTTAAAAAGTAATTAATTTTAATCTTTAAAGTTTTTTGTTGAAATTAAGTTATGTCAAAGACAATTTTATTCACAACTAGTTTTTGCCCGCGACTTCGTCCGCGTTAGTTTCGTCATGTATAGTAACATATGTATTGAACCGGGCGAACTCTATACCGTCTTAGAGACCACAAATAGTTAGGTTTTCCTGTTTCAATCGAACAGAATGATTGACATATTAGTAAGTTGTCAAATCTAATGTCAAAGACAACGTTTGTATGGGAAATAGAAAAGGGCTGTTTTTATGGTTTTCCCAGTAATGAATCAATTTTTTTCAGCTTTTATACCTTCCCTGAACCTCCACGAACATTTCAAGACTAAGATAAGATAAATAAAATAAATCAGCTATTCTCGAGTTTTAGCGAGACTAAGGAACAGCAATCCATTTTTATATATATAGAAGATGAAGTACTCTTATTCAACAACATATTTATTTGTTTATTTGAATAAAGATTAATATCATTATGTTGATACAACTTAAACAAATTATTTCGACCAAATTAGGTACCATAAAAACGGTTTTTGTGAGTTAATCTTAAAAGATAGACATGTACTGTCGCGGACTGTTTTTTAGATCATTAAAAGAGCTATTATTCTTTAACACATATTTTTTGTGTATCTTGAACCGTTTTCACGGCGCACGCAACGGAAGGCTTCAAAGATGAAGTAATTTCTCCCGTTTCTTACACATTTACCACTATATCTTTGCTCCTATTGGTCGTAGCGTAATGTTATATAGCCTACAGCCTTCCTCGATAACTGGACTATCCAACACAAAAAGAATTATTCAATTCGAACCAGTAGTTTCGAAGATTAGCGCTTTCAAAAAAACAAACAAACTCTTCAGCTTTATAATATTGGTATAGATTCATATGACGTTATCGAAAACGCATGAGTTGAGCAGGACTTGTACAAATTACAAATATTATTTGTATTTCTGAACGGCTATTGCTCATTTAAAAATAAATCTGATAAAAATAAGAACACTCTCTGTCTTCGTCGTTTTTTGCTGATAATAATAAACATGGTAGTGAGCTAATATCATCGCGATAATAAGACTACACGACTTAATAGTTAGTTTTAGTAAACTAAATTATATTTGAACATTTTAAATAATCTTATAAATTGCTTCGTATAATATTTTTTTAAAGTTATTTAAAAATAAAAATAAAAAACATTTTAATATGTCAAAAACGCTTTATTGAATATTTTCTAATATAAATCTAGAAATAAATACAGTTTATTTTTTAATATCTCTATTTTGGTCACTTTTTGTTACCGTACCCAATATTTTTATTCCATTTAAATGCAGTTTGTCCCTCTGCATGACTTTGTTGACATCTCTGATTATTAACATAAAAAATGCTTATTAATAACTTGATACATTATTAATAATTCTTTATTATCCAAGAATTTTTGTCTGTTCTCTTACCGCAAGGGACTCCCTACTCTTTTGCATTTGCATCAAAACATATTCGGTATCTTCTTGGTCAGAATCCGAAGAAATCGTTGGTTCTTTGTTTGTTGAACAGCAGTTTTTTCCAATAAGGAGAGGCTGCAATTAATAGCTATTTAAATAAAAACAACATTCTTAGACTACATCTCGCACAATCGATACTGTGTGATCTTTGAGTCTGATAACAGATAATTCGATTACTCTTCAATAAACATGTTTATTGGAGGACAAGACGAAAGTCTCCCATATTAATTAACATTACACGACCTTATTCCGAAGATATAGTAGTTTCATTTAAAGGTCACCTACTCGTTAAATTATAGATACAATATCTTATAACTCAATTACATAATACATTCGTTTCAAAGATCAAATAAATTGTACCTGTAAATGGACAAAAAAAATTAATAATTTTTTTTTATTATTATTTTCTTACGGAGTCACTCGGAGTGGATCTCGGCGTCAACTCGTCCTTCCAAATGTCAGTGGAGAGTTGTTCCGCGTGTGGCGTCATCCATCGCTGCAGCATATCACGACGGCGGCGTAGACGATGCCTCCCGCTCTAAAACAGCCAGGAATTGCACTTTACATACTAAACTAAAATAAATTACATGATAAAGATCAAAATACACAAGGATTGTGTAGAAAAAAGTGCAATTCCTTGCTGTATGGGAATTTCATTTACACTACGCTAGTTAAGGGAGGTACCTGAACATCTTGAGTGCTAAAACATTTCTTAATGTCATCCCTCTGTCCGCGGTCGTTCATTGAGTCGTGTTTCTCTCTGAACCGTGATGTCAACTTACTGAGAAGTTCCCAAATCATAATACAAGGTAGGATGATAAAGAACATAAGATTTAAGATGAATTCCATGGGACTGAAAATAATAATACGGATTTTATAACTCTCTTTTTATTCTGTACCTCTGTATGGAATAATTTTTATTCAAATAATAAAATATAATAATTAATAAGTAACTCACAGGCTGACGAGCCTTACGTTCCGTTGTTTAGAGTCAGGATGGATCGGCCATCCGTCCGCGTCGTAAATAACTTCTCGAGCTCGAAGACAGCTCTCATAATAATGGTCTATCTTCCGGGGCTTTTGGAATAAGCGGTAAAGACCATTCGAAGCGACACACGGTAATATTAAACCAAGGACAGCTTTAACAAGTCCTAAAATACAAATTATGTTTTGTCTAAGAATTTTTTGTCCAGCAAGACTATATTGAATTAAGTTTTTATTATGGTGTTATAAAGAGCATTATAGTAATTCCCTTAAAAGTTACATGTGAATACTCAAGTGACGTAATTGCGATATCATGCCTTTAATAGCTAGGTGTAATGTTTGTAAAATTAAGCCATCGGATTATCTGATCAGAAATTGGTTTGCGACATTCCTTAAATTCGCTTACGAGTACAATCAAAGCGAAATCTCCTATCTAATGATACAAATTTATCTCACTAGTTCTAGATTGAGTTTTTTATGACAAGAATGTCATATACTTACCCAAAAGCAATAAGGCTAACAGAACGCCAACAAAAGTCACAAATAAATTTATTGTAATGATATCAGGATAGCACACAGAGCGAGCGCGACGCGAACGATCCTTGACAGACAGACCAGCGGCCGCTGTTTGAGCTTCAGGTAACTCGCGACATAACAATTTTGGATCCTCACCTAAATAATTATAATATTATTAACTTTGAAATCTTCTAAATGAAACTAATATTTTTCGGACATACTACGTGACTTTATTTTTGATAAAAACTACATATATACTCTCGACGTTTCGGCTCCCATGATCACGGTTGCTGAAAAGTAGCCGAAACGTCGGGAGTATGTAGTTTTTATCAAAAATAAAGACGCGTTTGGTATTTACAAAAACTTATAAATTTCATTTAAATGAATAAAACTAAAAACTTAGATCTCACTAATTGAAATCTTCGATCAACATTCATACATTTATATGTTTTATTGGCTATACGAGTATATAGCCATGCTCACGAGTATAAGATAGTCGTTGGAAATACGTTTAGGACCTACTTAAACAAACACAATCACAATGCCAAACGCAATAGCAACGGTCGTCTCTTATGATCCTAACATTTCGAATTGCTACTGATTCATCGTCTTGATTGACCAAAGACACTGAAAAATAACATGATATTTATGTATAAATACATACCTATATATACTTGAAAGTATATAGGTATTTTAAGTATTTTTTTTTATAAAGGCAAATATATAGTATTAATAGTATTTAAAATTTATTAAACCATCAAAGTATTTGCTAACTCTTATCGTGATAAGTTTGTAATTTATTCGTAACTAGCTGTTGCCAGCGACTTCGTCTATATGTTAAATCCCCTTTGAGATATACTTGTTAGGTTTCATTTGATTTTGCGAGGACTTTTCGTCAGATAATAACTAGGTGACAGTGGAACTAACTAACCCTTTCACACAAATAAACAGACAGACGAAGAGACAGATACAAATTTGCTGGAGATATCGTATACATATTATATTTCTAAATAGGTTAAGTAAGATTATATTAATTTGAAATAATAAACACGTATTTAAATTTCATTAATTAGTGTTCACAAATAATAATAATGTAAAAGACATCACAATATCAATATCCCTACTCCCTATTAATATTATAAATGCGAAAGTAACTCTGTCTGTCTGTTACGCTCTCACGCCTAAACCACAGAACTGATTTTAATGAAATTTGGTACAGAGACAGAGTTGACCTTGAGAAAGAAAATAGGATAGTTTTTATCCCAGACTTTTGAAAGGTTCTCTTGGAAACGCGATATAAACGGACTTCACGCGGGCGAAGCTGCGGGCGGAAAGCTAGTAAGAAATAAAAATAAGATTAAATTTTCATTCCTAAAATGTACAAAAAGCTTTATTATAATTATTTTATACAAACTTTATTCTACTCAGTAGAATGTACTGTAACAAAATTCTAAGCGATTTATTAGATTATAAGAATTCCTATTATAAGTTTTTTTTTCAAAGAATTATAAAAAAAAATTCATAAAGAAAAATATATATATAGGACTAATTTTATTATACTCTAGAGGTGTTGTTCCATTTTCCTCAACAGTTTCATTCGAAAGCCTTGACAACATACTAACTGATTACAATGATACTATTAGACAGGATAATGTACATATGTCGTGTAGATAATGAAGACGTACTTGAGAGAGATACGTACTCTATACTTAACACAAGTTTTTGCTCATTAGGTAACCATGTTAATAATTTGTTGGGTGAAGAATTTTGAATGAAAAGCCAATAATACTTCTTATTTAATGTGTTTATGGAAACTTGGAGTTAGCAGACACCTCACACCACATTGTAGTTTCGTATTATTATTAGGTTAGGCTTTTTAGACTACTATTTTCACTTTAAAAGAGCAGTTAAATTGTTTTAAGCCTTACCCACACAGTGTGCACTTTCAATAGCATTTTCTATAGGGATATTAAGACGAAACGTTCCAGAATGTCTCGGAGCTAATAAAATAGGACCTTCGATTGTATTTTCGTTTTTCCCCAAATCTTGGTTTGATAACTCAGGATGGCATTCTCTTGTTACGACTCTGAAACGGTTATTTAAAAATTCGTTTTGTTTTTAAGGAATGGAAAAAAATCATGGAATATTATGTAAAACCAGAACTATAGTGAGTAAAATATTTTCTCGTACTTCTAATTAGTACACCTTCTATTAATTGATTGATTTGGGAATTGATGATGATTTGTGCAATTATTGATTTATGAAGACCTACTTACTAAAACTGGAAATGAATTAATTTGACTCTATTTTTATTTAATTATACCTACAGATTTTTACACAATTTAACAACGATAATAAGGATTTTTTACCGAAAACGTGCTGCAGCTAATCCTGTGTTTGTGGCTTGAATTGTTAATATTGAACGGGACTTTCTAGTTGTGTCCGAAACAATGGTTGTGAGACGTCCGAAAGCACTACAATATGAGAATACAAATGTAAATAACTGAGTCATTATTCTAAAGTCTTTAATACTTTAATAAGCATATTACTCATTTAATGCAATCGAAATCTCAAAATCACTAACCCTACAAAGACGAGTTCGTTATTATCAGCCCTTCCTTCTATATCAATCTGCGCGTGATAACGTTTTGTATGAGGCAATTTTAAGAAATGTTCAGTACCGCGAGCAATAATTTTAAGACGCGCTGCACTTCCTGCCATCAGTGCCCTCGAAACTCTTACGACGACCTGACGCTTTAGCTTCAACAGCATTTAAGTTACCATTGAAATCAATTATAAACAATCACTTATTAAAAGCATTTAGGCTTAAAAGGAGACTCCAATAACTTTATATTTAAGTACAAACTTGTTAAAGAAAATAAAGAATTTTTATTTATTATTATTATTTTTTAAAAGCAATTAATATAGTTTACCTTTACTGTACTTTCTTGTTTCGAAGTCTCAGTTAAGTTATTAGGTTTATCTCTTTTATTTAATAATTTAGCATCGCTAACAGTTATTATATCGCTGTTGGGTACAATAACAAAGTCTCCGTGTTTATCTTTGAATAAAACAAAAAAAATTGAAAATACTTTAAAAGTCAAATATGAGGAAATGTGTTAAAGGATTTTTGTATTTTTAATTCGACTTGCGTTATATAGCTGCCACATAAAATTATAATGGTTTTATTCGAAACAGTGATTTAAAGATTTATATATGTATTTAAAGATCGTCATTGAAGTAAAATTAAGTGTTATAGAATTAATGATTTACCGAAAATCGGATTATCACTATCCATTCTCAGTGGCACAACAAGAGATAATCTTTTATGTGGTAATGTAAATTTTTCTCTCGGAAGCCAGTTTATTGGTTTGTATCTAACGTTTATATCACGATCCGACCACTCCGGATGGATGGAACTCACACTGTAATACACGTTATGGCTCTATAATAATATATAATTATAATATAATCTGTATATAATCATTATGTTATTGACCGTGCTATTTCATCCATTGTTAAGTCGTTCCACACTGTCTTACCCTCCGCTGTACTCAACTTTTCAAAAAGTTGAATGCGCGCGTTGTAATACAAGTCGGGATCACCTATCTCGTAAAGAGCAAACATTTTTGTTCCACCTTTAACAGTTTCAGATTGATCATTTTTTAACACTTCCTCCTCAGCGACAGGTTCCTTTTCTTGTTCAATTGTTTTAGAGGAGTCAAAATAAGATGATCGACGGCTGTTTAATACATCGGATTTTTTTATGTCTGATGTTTGAATTTCTTTGTGATTCACCCCTTCATCATTTAAGCTATTTGTATTAAAATGTTCTTCATCAAAACTTATATCCTTGTCTATATTAACATCACTGCTTTCACTAGCTTTCCATTTATCGATATATTCTTTCTTATGATTCTTTGCTTTACGTTTGAACCGTTTTACTAAAGATTCATTTATCTGATGGTAAATAATCGTTTCACCTGAAATAAAGACTTATTAATAAGGATTATGTATAAGGATTTAATATGCTCTGGATCCATTTATGCGAGAAAGGATAAATTTAACTAAATAAGTGATATCTCCTTGTAAATGTAACCTGTATAACCAATACAAGTAATTATAAAAAAAATATCCTTCTTCGTTTTTCATTTTACATTTTAAATCATAATAAAAAAGTTACGGAAATATATTGATAAAAAAGAAAAGTCACATTGTTTTAATTGTTAATGTAGTAGAAACATTATTTGCAATAATAAATCATTATAAAATATCAGAACCAATAAGAAAAAGTCATTGTACTTATATTCTGTGTTATTTGACGCGTGTGCATTAGGCAATATTGTATGTGTGTGTAAGTACTTTCCAATCACGTTCTCAAAAACTAGTTTTGAAATCGATAGAGAGGGGAGAAAACGTACACGGTCGAGCCAGCGCGAGTCAGCGCGAGGCCCGGCCAAGCTACACCAGTCGTATACTAATAAGTCACTAAACAAGTTACCGCACACTTTTTATAACAAATGGAAGCGTTTATTGAAGGCGTACGATTACAACCTTGCTTGTGGAACCCTCTACATCCAGATTATCGTGAGATGCACACAAAAGACGAAGCCTGGCAACGAGTTGTTGATCATTATAACAATGTCTCGATTCCTAACAGTAAGTGATTTAATTTAAGGTCGAAACTCGTTCTATCTCGAGTACGGATACCTACTTATTGTTATGTGAATACTGAATTATAATCAACAAGTAGTTGAGGAATTTAATCATTAAATGTAAAGTTGCTAAGTAATATAGATTGTATTTGTTACTATGTTTATTATATTTTCATAATTAATAATAAAAATTAATGTATTATTAACAATAAGTACCTAATATTGGTTTGTTTTAAGATTTTCTTAACGAGAAAATGATTTAAATGATTTATAATTTATTGTATTCTTTTTCTAATATAAATAATTTTTAAACATGATTTAGTTAAATAAGTAATCGTTAAAAAATATCTATGTTTTAAACAAACAAAGTAAATACTCGTAAATAGATATATTTATCAGAACTAAATATTTGGTTTCAGTACAAGTAGCGAAAATTGAATGGAAAAAGTTGCGTGACAATCACCGGGACGCTCTTAAAAGAGCTAAGCTGGGCAAGAATAAATTATTACCGGCGCAAATAACGACTTGGAAGTATGCTAAAGTAATGCAATTTCTTGAACCACACATGAAGTACCGAATAACAGAGAATATAGAAATTGATCCACTTTCAACTGGTCAAACAAAAAGTTCAGAACAAGATGTCACTACAACCGAAAACGCTGAGAGTGTAATGACGAATACATTAAGAAATCGCTGTGAATGTAAAACTGAATCCAAACAAGACTCAGATGCCCTTGAATCATTTTTCAACTGCATGTTACAGAGTACTAAAACGATGCCGCATTGGATGCAAACACAAGTAAAAAAAAAGATATTTGCTGTTATTATAAACGCCGAAGAACAGCTTTCAGGACAAAGCCAAGATCCGGAACAAACAAAAGACAAACAGAATACTTTCGACGAACCACCGGAGAAGAAAATCAAAACCGAAATATACATGGATGACAACTATGATAATGAATACTCATAACAATAATGACAAGATTCGCGATTAAAACTTTAATTAATTTATATAATAAATAATATTGTACAAAGTTGCATCTTGTATTGTTTTTATCAAACCACTTATATATTATTTAATAAAATATCTGCTATTAACTTTAATAGTGAGGGAACCAACCGACATTTATCTTGCCATTAAATATTACTTTCAAATGCAAACTTTTTGTTGCTGAAGTTAATATAACGGTATGCAACTCATTGCTTCTTGTAGTATTATAAAGTAAAGAATATCTATTTTAAAAAGTTAAGTAAATTGGAAAATATTGAAGATAATTTTGTAATTTCAATCGGAGATATAAATGCACATTTGCGTTATCAATAAATACAATACAAAACGAAACACAACAATCCCATTGTTTATTCAAAAAAATATTGCGATATAGTTTTTATTATAGTTGATAACAACAATAAACAAGGCCCATGTCAAACAAAACTCAAGTTCCTTCTCTTGTCATAATTTAAATATTACACTATCAATAATAAATTCATTTCAATAAATTACTTACCACAAGTAGTAGTAGAGAAATTATATTTAGCTCTTGTTTTAGTAAAATGCTTAGGCTCTCGTACTCTAATAGAAAAACTGGGTTTTTTATTGGCATCCTCGAAAGTATTAAACAATTCAAGACCAGAGATGGGGTTTTCGTCAAAATTAATCGACTTTGCGTCTCGTTGTAAACGTTTCTAAAAATGTAAAAGAAATTTCGAACATTTTTTAAAGTGTTGCTAACTCCAATTATATGAAAAGGCTATATATGTAAATAGTTACACTGCTATTTGTGAACACCAATTTATCTGAAGGCACGCCAATAATGCCGATGACAGTCTGAAACGTAGACTCTCATATAACAGAATAGTTTTTAAAAATCAAGAACCCATATTTTACTTCTTAACTGTGCAAGAAATACTTATTTATTATGTTCACAATATAAATGAAAAGTGCTATTTTTTATGATACATTTGGGTTCACAATCTCGTATAGTAGTGCGCGAGGCATAAGCTGAGCTTTGCATTTGTGTGAGTGCACACGGATAGTGTTGATGTGATGTCAAATTTTGGAATGCCACGTTTTTTTTCTAGGTTTGGACCGGTTTGTACTGCTTTTACTACGCCCCGCACCTTCCGCACTTCACCTTTTGTACTGGTAGCAGCGTGAAATGTTGAAAACGCAATGTCAAATAACGAAAAATTCCTATATGTACTTTTTTCAACATTTATATCAATTATTATATTTTTTTTTCCATAATATTTACATCTAGCCTTTTACAAGTTTTTGCTTATTTTATTTCTAATCTAGAATAGCTCTCGCACTCATGTTATGTATCTATTAAAAATATAATAAAATTTAATTCTAAAAGTTTTTGTCTAACTCTACTTTTACTTTCACTCACACAAATGCAAAGCTTAGCGTAAGTCTAACGGACTATAATATATTGAGTTTATGCTTAAAGTTTAAACTCTTTATTTAGTGTTTTAATAGAAAACTGTAAAAAATAAACAACAGGTACAAATATTATTTACTGGTCTAGCTTTGACTTTCGATATAATTTTAAGTTTTCTTTTTAAACTATTCCTAGTACATTATTACGTGGCTCAATTAGCTCCAAACCTCATTTTGTTTCTTACAAAATACTTATTTTACATTCTACTACTGACATTTTCTGAATAATTATGAAACGAAATTAGTTCAATAAAGGAAAATATTTAAATACCCACATCTATTCTTCGTAGTTTGTAAACTTGGAAGGGCAGTTGTCTCTGTAACCTTAAAACGTAAGGATGAAGCAGACGTATACGTTTTCTATTAGCTCCCAGAACATGTTCTATCGGTATATATTCGTCTCCTGAATCTTGCTACAATATCAATTTTAATCAAAAGTTTTATAAAAACTTCTCCTGTTACGGTTTACGGTTTTATTATTGAAATACCGACAATATTTAATAGTTTTTGTAAAATATAAAGTATGCTGTACCTATCGATAGATATATGTAAATAAATTATAAAACACTTACACCGGGTTCACTACACGCTTTAACGGTGACAGTAAGTTTTTGTTTGCAATCACGCAATGCATTATGTTTAAACAATTCTTCCCTTTGAAATCTAATTATATCGGTCTCAGCTCCATCACTGGGGGTTTCCTTGAATAACCAAAACATACGTTTAAAACAATGTAAGTTGATTTAATGATACAAAAAACGGGGAAATATCCTATCATATCACATACAGTGAAAATGACAAGTCATAAGATGCCCAAGTTCTTCTACAAATAAATAAATGAATCGTACGAGAAATTATTCTTACAACAAAAATAATTAATTACTTTTATTTTACACTTGATCATAACAGCTCTCACTTCCAAATGAGAATTTTCATTTTCTTTTAAACTGTTATCTTTTTGAACTGTTCCTGCATAAGTTGTACTTATCACATATACTATAAGAAATACATCTGAAATACGAACAATAAATAATATTTTAGTAATTATTTAACATCTTATATAAAGAACTTACTCTTTATAGAACTTAAATCGAACATTATTTGTGACCAAAAGTATAATACATTTTAATAAAAACAATCGTAATGACGTTTGGATATAATGAGATATTTATCAAAGAATATCCTAGCACTTACTTAAAAAAAAAATAATATTAAACAAAAACTAAAACCTCCTTGCATTGATATCAATACCGGAATTAAATTCTTAGTAGAAAATGTTACATATCTTTTTATTATGTAACTAAATATTTTGGTTAAATAATAATTAATTTAATTCTTTTAAACATGTTTGTCCCGGACAGTTACAATAATATATTTTATGTTTAACATCCGTGACAGTAACATTCTGGATGAAGGTTTTGTCTCAAAGAATATGTTAGGATTCTTAATAAATGAAATGAGGCATATGTATTTATTTATTTATTTAATCATTAAATAAGATAGTAAACAATTTATTTAAATGACACAAGGATTAAAGGACATCCAATTCCTGAAATATGATTTTAATTAAAATTTTAAAGAATTATTATATTTTAATGTTCCAATTATGTAATATACTTTAGTTTTTAAAAAGCTTTCAGCTGAAGTCACATAAGTTTCTGATGAAAATTCGGTTTATGAGAATATTGATGAAAAATATAATGTTTCAGTCGATTCAAAAAGACCTGATCAATTTATTAATTATAGAAAAATATAAACAAATTAAGCATATTAAATTACACAAGCGCTACAAAAATTCCTTTTAAAGGAAAATAAGATATTGATCAGATCTCTTTATAAAACAATATGAAATTTTAATTCTACATTATTATATGAATACTCGGCGAGGCTGCTCTGTGTTATGATACATTTATATAGAAAATAATAAGATATATTCAAGTTTAAAAATCAACATCTGACAGTGTGTTAATTACAATCATTCTTTTACAAATTGTTCATTCACTAACCATCAATCAGCCCACAAAGACATGCAGCCTGCCTCTATATCAAATGAATAATCATTTACACAATACAAAGCAAAAAAATATTAATTTTATGAAAGAAACTTCTCTATTAACATGCTTAGACCTGGAACATAATTAAGGAAATTCGAATACCGTTTTCATGATAGACATGTCAATGATTCATTTTTAGATTTGAAGATACATTTACACTCTAATGATAATATGCTAAGGTCTAAGCGATAAATCTTTATTTTTCTTAAAAATGGCAAATCATGTGTAATCGTATTTAGAGGTAACATAAAATAAATTCTAATAAACACATTTTAAGTCCGCAAGACTAAAGAAAAGAAAACAATGCTACTTTCTTATATAAAATTCAAACACAACATAATCAATTAATATCTTAAGTAAGTGTCTATGACTCCGGATCTGTTGAGGCGTCTGTCGAAGCTTTGCTAGTCTAGAACAAAAAATATATATTTTAAAATGATAAGGGGCATACATATGTATATGATAAATTCCTTATTTTAAATTGTTAACGCCTTGTCGCCCACTACATTGTATTGCTAAGTTCGACAATAAACTTATACTCATTTTCTCAAACAACTATACACTTATGTGTCCTATAAAATTATTATTGGTGATAGTGCTCATTATAATATATACAAAATCTGCCAAAAATATGTACGTTATTTAACGTACACAGATGATATATGATATAAATTGATAGTCATTTAAGCCAAATGATTTAAAAACAGTTATAAAGAAAACACATAACCAATGGAAATTTTAAGTACAAAACTAAGAAAAGAATTTAGAAAATAATTAAAAAGAACTATTTTATATAATAAGGTATATATTTTTATTTTAAGAAGCTATCAAACAATTTTATTCTTTTAATGTTAGTAAATAGTTAATTACATGTTCATACCTCACACAGGTCGTAGAACTCCAAAGCGAGGTTGGAGTCAGCAAATGTTATGGTGACTGTCTTCTCTACGGATACATTACTGGTGTAGTCCATGCCGGTCCACGAACACGACTCGTCGTTCAACTGAAGTTAAACAAATATACAGGGTGACTGGTGAATTACTATCAATATTTAAGGAGCATACTCGGTACATGATTCTCATTCGAATTATGTAAAAAAAATAGGTACTTAATTTTTGACAAAATTTCCGTATAAATAAATAAAGTGTGAATACGTTCCAAGTGTTCAAGTGTGGAGGCGTGCGGCGGCGTGCGGATACAACACTACGTCGCGACACGCGTATGTGTGAGTGTCAGTGTGTACCTAATCTGTAGGGTGTTCACACGATGCGTAATTAATTACATAACTTTTGGTTAACTTTACTCAGAAGTTTATTAATATTTATGTTATATTAATTTTTATTTTGTCATATATGATCGTCAAATATCACGTCCTAAAGTATTGATAGTAATTCACCAGTCACCCTGTATTAGTATTAATTAAAATATATCCTTTACTAAGAAGAAACAGGTAAAATAAGCTCGCATGGGCATACTGCTTGAGGATGAATGTTGAATTATTATTAGAGAATAAATAGAATTATTGCTTATATATAGCCCAGTTATCATTCAAAACTAAGTACATCTATATATATATAATTCTTCTGTGAGTGTGTATGTCACTGAACTTCTCTCAAACGACTGGACCGATTTTGATAAAAAATTTTGTGTGTGTTCAAGTGGATCTGGGAATGATTTAGATTCACAATTTTGTCCGCTGGACAATGTTTTTTTAATTTATTAGTAGTTGTTGATACAAACGTTTTTTTTACATTAGATTTGACAACTAACTAATATGTCAATCATTCGGCCGCACTCCAAAACACGGATAGGGCGATACGGAGTTCGCCGGGTCTTCTAGTATTTATAAATACCTGGAACTCAGTGTCTGCGTGTATGAGCATGTCAGCGAGTATTTCCCCTGTGTTGGTGTCCGTGACCATGACCTTGGGCGAGCAGACGTCTTGGTCGAAGGAGACCTGCACGTGTGTGTCCTCACATGAAGTGATCTCATCTCCACGACGAATCACCGCCTTGCAAGGGAAATACATAGCTGTCTCTTCATCCTGAAAGATCAACAACATTTCGTATGATTTTAAAATAAAAAAATATAACGAATTTTCTGGCTAACGAATTATTAAAGAACTTATTTAGTTTTCGACATTATCAAAGTATATAATAAAATATTAAAGATACTCTATTTTTTAATCATGTCACATAATATATGTAGTTACATTTATAGTAAATGTTTTACTAAGATTAATTATATATTTAAACCGTTTTAGTAATCATGTGCCTAATCGTCTTTTTAAATCTGTATTACATGTATAACGTAGGTTTTAAAATGTTAAAGCTTTATAAAATTCTGTAAATAGTTTCTCTATAATCGAAAGCAAACACAACTGTCGGTCAACTAAAACATCTGTTATAATATTTTATAATATGATATGCTTATGTCGAACAACTATATTAAAATATTCTTTTTATTTGGATAAATCGATTTGAATACACGATTACATTTTATATTGATAGAAAATACTTTTCCAATTAATTAGTATGTTTATAAAGTGATAGAAATTTAAAACATTTGCATGTCTGGCCTCAAAATGTCTGACTTGTGCTTCTCGTCTATCAGAACGATTTCATATCACAAGATTATTTAAATAACTATCAATACAATAAATACAAACCTCATTATAATATCCACCGGAATGTTCGTTGTAGTCCTCTTGATCATAATTACAATCGTCGTAATCAACTTGATCTTCTTCAAAGTGTACTTGTTTTAACGATTCATTAGCTTCTTGTGAGCTGCTGACTTGGCCGTTTTGTTGGTTATCTGTTTGGGAACTTTCTCTTCTATTTCCTTCTTGTACTGATTGTGATGATGAGGCAACCAAAGAACTGTCTGCGCGCGAGGACTCCGTCAAGTGTTTTGGTAGTCGTAGCGGTGTGATTCCATCACTAGTATCTGTTTCTTGTTTGTCTTTCTCTTGTCTTATCGCTTCCGCTGCTGCAGCTTGTAGTTTCTGCATAACATTTAAATAAATAACATAGTTTAAAAGGTGATTTAAACTTATTTTAAGATACAAATTTGTTTATTAGTCTGGAAAGCTAATAGCTATAATAACAATTGGATGGAATAAATTATAATTATCTAAATTGAAAGTAAATTTATGAATTTACAAATAATTTCTATTTTAAATGAGAACATTATAAAATAAACTCTTTTATTATTAGTAAATAAATTTAAAATAGTCTTTCATATACAATGTAGTCTATAATCTATATACTGTCAACATATTATTATCTCCATCCCTTATTTTTTAAAATACAGAAATAAATGATTCTGTGTTATTTTCTATAATGATAAATTAAATCCTACCCTCACACACTCCGTGACCTTGTTGTAGAAGGCGGTGGAGATGGTCACGTTCTTAAACTTAGCAGCCAACGTCTCTTGATCTCCACTGCTCTCAGCGTAGTTCCTTCCAGCCCACGTCCAGGAGGTCTCCGAGTTCTTCGTCGGCAACAGCTGCAGGTCCATGAACAGCAGCATGTTCAGCACAGCTTTGTACACCTGTTATATTAAATAATTGTGTTAGAACCTGTTATATTAAATAATTGTGTTAGAAATTATAAATATGTATCATACTTATAAAGTTTCAACGAATTTCCAAAAAAAATATGTACCTGCTCTCTTCGTAACAGTAACCTGTAGCTTTTCTTTTCAGGGTGATATAAGAGTTTCATTTCTCCAACACCGCGCTCCTTCCACTCTCTCGTTTTTTCATCGAAGCGGTAAAGTTTGCAGCGTTCCCCGAACAGTTTTTCCTTTAAGTATAATGATGGAAATAAAGGCTGAATACATAACTACTGTATCATTTTTTAATAAATACTGTATATTTGAAATCAATACGCTATTCATAGGTTTTGATTAAAGTAGATCTTAATTTTGTTTGTATACCTCATCTTCTTCACCCGTTGTGACTACGATTTTGTCGGGTAGAGGCACGATCGGTTCGTAATGTGGGTCATACTCCTCCTCAGCCGCCCCGGAGTCGTCATTTGTATTTCCAGAATTACCACTTTTTTTAGTCATGCTTGAGAAAAGTTGTTGGCCAGCACCTTCCCACTGGAAATTAGCTTGTTCTGTAATAAGAAATATGTGTTATTTATATACATTACAATGAAGTTATGAAAGAAAACAAATATATGCTTCATATTACTTTTGAGGTTAAATCCAGGACCACTCGACGATAATGCCGAAAATGAAGCATTGTCCGCTTTGAAGAGAGCATTATCAGACACGCTTTTTTCTTCTTTAGGTGTATCCTTCTTTGAATCGTGTGTTTCACTGGGAGAAGTATCCTTGATATTTGTAGTATTTTTTTCAGAAGCAGTAGCATCTGCAGGCTTTGCACCAAAGATTAGTTCTTTGTTCTGTGAACCAAAGGTGAATGTACCAACAGAAGAGAAAAATCCCGTTGGAGGACCCGACTGGTTAGATTTTAAGGCTGCGGGCCCAAATATACTTCCACTTGAAGAGCTGCTGAATAAATTAACGGGCTTGTCAGATGAAAATATGGAGCCACTCTCAGACGATTGTGTATCACTCTTATTGTTTTGTAGATTAAATCCAAATATTGATTTGTTTGTTGAAACCCCACTGCTGCCAAATATAGATTTGTTCTCACAGGATGCAGATTTCTTATCACCAAACAGAGATAAACCAAACACATTTTTAGACTCTTCTTTATTTGGTACACTTAATTTTGGTGGAGCCAAAATCCAAGACTTTGTGGTTGATAAGTTGACCGACAAGGAGGAATCTTGACTGCCGCTAATAACTGTCGCTGGATTTTGTGAGTTTTCTGAACTTGAACTGTTAGTCAAAGTATTTTCTTTATCAGGCGAGTCTTTTTCAACAACACTGTTGTTAGCCGAGTTAGCAAAAACAGAAGACGTATTTGACCCAATAGCTCCTAAAGGTGTTCTAAACACAGTAGTATCAATTGTTCGGTCGAGATTGGTAGGAGTACCATACAAAGAATTAACTGGACTCTGATAATTGGATGGAGATGAGGTCTTCAGAGGAGTTGAACTTACAGGATCAGTCTTTATCGATTTTGATGTCACCATATTTGATACTGGAATTTTATCAGAATCATCACAACCTCTGCATCCCTGACATGGTTCCTTATTTACATAGTTATAGAAATTTTCAGGTAGCATAAGATCCCTAGCTTTCTGCTTGTCTTCATTTGATGCTTGTATTTCATTTACGAAAACGACATCTTCAGAATTATTTAACTTACTATCAGCATCAACTTTTGGTGGTTCAGATGTCCCACTTAAAGCATTATCAACTGCTTCCTTGAATTGTAATGCAATCTCTTTGTTTTGGAATCTGAGGGAGAAGTTTTGAAGAAGAATTTCTCCTTCACTGAAGTCATTCGCGCAGAAGAACCAGGATTTTTCATCTTTCGGTTGGTAAGTGATATTTTTATTAAGAGCATGATTCAGGCATATTTTATGAACTTGCTCCCGACGCATTAGCACTCTGAAAATTAACACAATGGTCATATTATGGGACTTAAAAAGCTGTATGATGTTGTAAAAAAGTTTTATATCATACCTTAATTTGCCAGTTTCTTTATGTTTTAATATTTTCACAATTCCTATGCCGCGTTCTTTCCATTCTGATCCAGAAAAGATGAATAATTTCGCTCTGTGTCCATATAATTCGATTTCATTTTCTTCTCCAGTCACAACTTTTATCTAAAAAAAATTATCACATATGTGAATACAGAACTACTTATTTAAAATATTCATAAATTAAATAATATTAAAACACTAACCTTATCAGGCATTGGAATAACTGGGCTAAAATGTATATGATGTCCCTCATCTTCAGAGGCATATTCATTGTCGTCACTATCATTGTCCTTCTTATCTTTCGGTGATTTTACCGGGCTTTTACCCTTCGTCACATTTTTCTGGTTAAAAGAAAATTCAAAAGTACCACTTTCTTTGCCAAATGGAGTCACATTCGTCTGTGGAGTTGGTAAGAGTGCAGGTTTTGTTGGAGTGACTGTAATATTTTGTTCATCCTTTTTTTTAATGCCTAGATCTAGAACACCATCACTCTCTTTAGTTTGCTCAGGAGCTTTGAATATATTAGAACTTTTTGCTGTAGGGATACCGAAACTAACAGTTTTCTCCTGTGGAATTCCAAAACTAAACTTTGGGATATTATTTGTGTTTTGCCCTGTTGCCTCATTGGACTTTGGCGTGATTCCAAATGTAAACTTGACTTCAGGTTTGGTGGTTGAAATATCTTGATTTTTAGGATTATTACAGGCAGTGCAATGCTCACTGGCACCCTCGTTTCTAACATAACACTGAGAACATTCCCATGTGCCTTCTCTCGCTTTAAATTTATCTCCCCAACCGGTAATAGTCGTAGCTGCACTCGTATTTACTGCAGTTTGTGCACCTTGAGATGGAATACCAAAGTTAAATTTTGGTGTATTTGCTGACTCTAATTTGTTTTCAGCTTTCTTTGCAGTTGGATCTTTAGGACTATTACACGCACAACAGTAATCATTTCCAGATTCATTTCGTATTAAGCATTCTTTACACTCCCAAGAACCTGGTTTTGGTTTAAACAATTCTCCGAAACCAACTTGAATGTTTTGTTTGGCAGCATTTTGCTCCTCCTTAACGGCTTTTGTTGTGTCCTCTCCTATTTTTGATTGAGCTGTCTTAACAGCATTTATAAAATCATCGCAAGCTTGTACTGTTTTAAAACGCAAGCAAAATGTTTCCGGAACCAGCTCCCCCTCCGAAAAATCTTTGCCACAAAACGTTACTGCTTTGTCCATATTAGGCATCTTTTGGAATACCATTTCTTTTGTAACCGAGAGATTACAACACACTTTCATTATCTGTTCTCTTCGCATTAATAACCGTAGTTTCTGGTTATTTTCTTTTTGGCACAGGAGCTTTATGTTTCCAAGACCTCTTTCCTTCCATTCCTTTATTGCCGCATCAAATCGTAATAATTTCGCTCTATACTCGAATAAAACAATTTCATCTTCCTCACCAGTTTTTTGATCTACTAAAGCAGGAAGCGGTATCACTGGCTTAAAATCAACTGTTGGTTCAAATTCCTCGACTAAGTCGGAGTTGTTTAATTTACTAGAAGTTACTGTGCTCTCCGGAGTTTTGACCGTGTTCGTTAAATTTGTAGTAGTGCTTAAATTCGAAAAAGGTGACGAAGTTGCTGTCTTAAACGTGACACCGGTAAAAACATTGACTTTACTTGTTGGTGCCTCAGTGACTTTTGGCTGAGTGTTTGAATCTTCAGTTACGGTCTTAAAAGATGGTTTACTGCTAAATGTAAAACCTCCAACAACGGTTTTTCCGTCGTTTCCTCCAGTAACAATAGTTGAGCTTGGAATTTGATTTTTGGTTGGTTGTACTGTCTTTATTTCCGTAGACACTACGTCAATTGCAGAATCTTTTCGAGCTTTCTCAAAAGTTTCGTAAAATTCTTTTGCTAGTTCCGGTGTTTTAAATTTGATACAGAATTTTTCTAAAATAACAGTTTCCTCGGCAAAATCATTTGCAACCCAAAAGTACGCCTTGGTTTCGTTCTTCATGGGCTTTATTTCCATTTCAGGTAGTATGATATGATTAGCACATATTTTATGTACTTGTTCTCTTCTCATTAGAACTCTGACTTTGCCTGTAACTTTATGTTTGAGTAATTTCATTTCACCTATACCCCTTTCCTTCCACTGTTTATCTACAAAACGGAAAAGCTTTGCTCTAGCATTAAAAATCACAGATTCATCTTCTTCGCCAGTAGTTACTTTAACTTCAGCTGGTAATGGTATAATTGGTTTAAAATCTGGACAGGGATCATAATTTTCAACAGATGTATTACTTTTTTCTGATAAGGTCCTGGATTTATTAAGACTTGTATTTGGGGAGGATTGAGAAAAAATTCCATCTACGACACACGTCGACGTGTCCTTTGATGAATTTGCCACAGTAGACGTGGTTATAGGATTATCCTGTTTGAATATAGATTTCATATTCCAATTTGTTGTCATTGGTGTTACTGCAATTGTTGATGTACTTGTTGTTGGAAAAGTAAAAACAGGGCGTGATACTGCCTTTGTCACATTGGAAGTGGGCATAGAAATTTGATAATTATGAGGACTTCCTTTAATATGTTTCTGCGGTATTGTTACACTGAGTACTGGTGTAGGAGCGGAGATCGTTGTCGGTAATGGATCTGAAGAAGTAATCACAACATTTGCTGGAATAATCTTATTACTATCTTTTACTTCATGTTTAGCTTTTGATGTTGGAATCGCAGCGGATGGTTGTGAAGTTGAAGTGGAAACCACGGTAGTAACAGCAGGCACATTATGTACGGGAGGTACGCCAGGAGCTGCAGGTATTGTAGGAGGGACGAGATGTGCGACATCAAGATACATTTGGTCTGGTGTTGGAAATACTCCTGGATAATTCATATGAGCTCTTGTAGGATCAAATAAAGGCGGACCTCCAGGTACAGTAGAAGACTGGGCAATTTGTGAATATTGATTGTATAAATTATATAAATTTTGTCCATAGAACTGGTATGGATTAGACGACATCGGGAAAGGTGGGGCTATACGTTGAGCGAATGGTGGTCCAAAAGGCTGTGGTGCAGCAAAGGGAAGTTGGGCAGCAAATGAAGACGTATTTTCACTGGCTCTATAGTCATCATCTATATTATAAACATCATTTTCATCAATGCCTTGTTCCGATGAAGATTTCTTTAATTTATTAACTTCTTTTTTTAATTCTGCAATTTGTTTCTTCATATCAACTACATCCTTGCATTCACTTCTACATTCATCTATTTGTTCTTTAACTTGATCTACCGATAATTTAAGCAGTTTGAACTGTTCAGTAGTGTTATCTATATTTGTTTTAATAGTATTCATGATTTGATTGCTCAATTTCTTATTTTCATCAAACCAATCCTTGGTTTGTTCCATAAAATTATTAATATTGAAGTCTCTTTTTTGTAAATTTTTAATCTGATTCTCTATTCGTTCCAAAACCAAATTATCAAGTTGCGTATTTTCCAAAATGTGAGTATCAGTTGCAGTACGATAATTTGTAGCACTTACATTGTGAGGATGCCTTAACATCTGTTTTGGTGTAGAACTTATGTTTCGATAAACACTAGATTTAGCACGCGAAGAGACAATATCACTAATATTTTCATCAGATGACTCATCATTCATAAGTGTCCCTGAAAGATCTGAACATTTATTGAGACAACTTTCTAGATCTTCAATATGTTCTTGAATATCTACATATAGAGCCTTGGTTTTATACATATCCTGTTCCTTGACTCTTTCAAGTGCTTTATATGCAAAAGCCTTAGCCTTTTCTAAAAGACTTCTATATTTGCTATCACTTTCTGAATGCTTAGACAAGTTTTTTTCTTCCTTAGCGATTTTCATATATGTCTGACTTAGTTGGTAATAGGCTTCTGGGGATTTTGAATTAGACAATAATGCGATCACTTTCTCAAATTCTCCTTCTTTAAAATTATATTGGGCTACATAAAGCTTGCTTTCCTCTAATAATTTATTTAACTCCTTTGGCTCATATTCTCTCTGAGGGTAGTCAAACATCTTCTTATCGGGTAGCTTAAGTGTCACCTTACCTTTAATTTTTTGAAGCAAGTTAATTGCAGATGAATAGTAGAGACATGCCCTTTGTTCATAGTTAGATTTTTCATCTACAGTTGTTGATTTATCAGCAATTTCATTAAAAATTCTACCTAACATACAAAGTAATTCTGGATCTATACCATGATTATCAACACATCTTATAACTTCAATACCACGACTCAATGTTGAGCGGATATCTGTATGATCAAAACCTAAATCATTTTGACTCAATTTGTAAGCACAGTCCCACCACTTAATTTGTGGTAGGGAACATAATAAATCTGTTATATTTGCTGGTAAGAGTTTTTACATTATCTGTAGCATGGAAGTTATTGCTATGGTCCTTTTGTCTAAGAGTTGTTAATGTTGTACTGTATAGGAAAGCTAAGACATCTATTTTGTTCAAGGTCTCAGGTCCACAGCTAGTCATATTGGGAGTAAGCATGTCAAACAGTGTGCATTTGAAATCAGCATAATTTTTATAATTTAAAAGCATCCAGACAAAGTGATGAAGACTACTGGGATACTCTCTCTGAGCATCATCATCATATGCCTGGACTTCAACCTTCCTAGGCAACCTTAGTGCAGGACTAGTCATTAGCTTGGATAATAAATAGGAAGAGTTCTTTTTTGACAGTTGATCCGGCGTTGTAAATAGATTTTCATAAAGTTTATCTTTCCAATTTGTTCCTGAGCATAATTCAGATATTTGATCTAAGATAATTTGACTTTTATCTTGGATATTTGATAGTAAATAATGGCCAGATTGGGAGCATCTGTATGATCCTTCCACATACCACCTTTTTATCGCATTTTGTTGTTTTTGTGGAGCATGTACTAGCCAGTTCACTTTTAAATCAAGTGGGACTGTTTGCCAAGCGATTAACATTAAGGGTGTTACAAATTTCTTTGCCTCTCTCCAATTGGTTTGGTTTTTTTTTGCTTTTTTAAGTAACAATGTTGCAGCATGAAATGCTATTTGTCCTCTGTGATGTTGTAAAATATTTGTATGAAATTCACCAAAGCCTTCAGCATGTCCAGATTTGGCAACACTGTCGAGTGCTTGATCATAGGCATTTAGAAGATCACTGCATTCTAGCAAATTCTTACCAGATGCATTTGGAACTTCAGTTAAACTCAAAACACAAAGTCTTTCTCTGACTGTTAATAAAAGCAACTGGTATAACCAGTTGTTTTGTTTCAGATTGTTATATTTCAATACTTCAGAGAGACATTCATACCAAGCATAATTATCAGAGAAATAGTTTTTTTTGAATTCAATATCACAGCTATGGTCAAAAGCCTCTGTTATTTTGTTAGACTGTAAGTAGTGTTTTAACAGTCTACCATGAAGTACTGCATCTTTTGGTCTTGCATCTAATTCAGTTTTTAATAATTTCACCAATGCTTCGGGGTCTGAATTAGCATCAGATAAAAGTCTTTCACGTAGTCGGAATGTAATGGGATGTTTGGGGTATATAGCTTCAGCTTTTTCACACCAGTATTTTGCACGAGCTAGATTTATAATACCCTCCTCATTAGCCAGAAGTTCACAAACTATAACAAAGAAAAGCAAAATTTATAGGTTATCAAAAAATATTTATATTGAAATTATAATGCTATTAATTAGCAATTTATATAATTTTATATTTAGATACTATATATTATGAAAATTAAAAAAAAAATACTTAAAATTCTATAAATGTACTAAAACTATACATAAGACACATGTTTATTATTATAAATTTGTCTCCTGTGAAGGTAGATTAAGACTATAATTAGCTTTGTTTGAAATAAAAGTAACTGTTCAAACAAAATGTGAATTCTAATAAAATACTAATGAAATATTAAAATTAATGTATAAGAACAATAAATATTACTTACTATCAAGAAGAGTTATAGTTTGGGATGGATCTAAATCATAAGAAATTGTATATTGTTCAAATGCCTTCATTTTTTCTCCAAGTTTATGAAACGCCTGTCCCAGAAGTTTATGTGCTGCTGCATTATTGGATTTGACACCAAGATACTGTTCGACATATTTCTGGCAACTTCTATAATCTCCAACGTCGTAATACAAGCGTGCTATGGAACAGGCTCTTGTTTTGAACTGAAAATCAATGTCCATATATCATAATCGTACTAAATTGTTTTTACATCAAAACTTGTGTGAAAATATTTTTTGCACTTACGTCTTTCGATGACAATTTGTGCATCAAGCTTTCCACGTGTTTGTCTACGTCTTTTTTGTTTCTGTACATTTTGAATATTGATCACTGATTACAATATAAATAATTGCTTAAACGTGAATAACTAACACTCGTGGTATTACAATCCGGCATCGGCGTCGGCAAACGGTAATGGACCTCGTCATTATTTTTGCCCACAGTTATAAAATCTTTGACTTACATTTGGGGTTAGCATCACCATATGTGAAAAAAATACCATTTTGTATATAATATAAAATGTTTGAAAAATACAATATTATTAAATTAAATTAAAATTATCGTTATACGATTATACATTAAAATGTAAGACAATAAAACAAAAAAAAATATTTTATAAATTCGATTTTCCCTAAATAAACCAGCTTTTGCAAATATAATTAAAAATCACCGATTTTTTTCTGAAGTCACCAGAAATTCATTCCATTTTTGTTTTTTTCTTCAATAATTTATGTCGAAGTACAAAGTAATTTCCCTAAAGTTGGAAATAATTTTCTCATATGACAATTTTATAATTTCTCTAACACAGCATTTTGTCTATGATCATTTTTATAAATATTGACCGTTACAATAAATTATAACATGTAATTATTGAAAAATATATATTCATCTTAAATTCAAATCTTACATTTTTTTTTATATATTCATAAATTGAATACAGTTATCAAAAACAAATTATTTGAAGATTATATTAATATGAGTATGGTATATAATTTTTATTAATTATTTCTCTTCTTACGCTCGTCAGTACCCGATATAAAAATTTTAAATTGAAGAAAAAAAGTTTGGCTTGATAGCTCAATTAATACGAGTAGGATGAAAAGTATTTGATTAAAAAAAAATTATGTAAATATGACCTACAAAATCGAAATGAAATTTGTCGTGATATTTATGACTATTGTTGTTTATTTGGAGGCTATTTAGATATTAATTAGTTTTTTTATTCAGATATAAACATTTATTGAATCTGTGGTTATGGGTTTAGAAATGTCATATCATCAAATCATAAATATTAAACGTCAAGCCAATTTAATTTGTCAAAAAGCGTCGACCACGGAACGAGTGGAGATTTTAATATTTTGGAAGCTTTACATATCTGTAGAACTTGTTTGATAACATCCTAAGATTTGTTTTTTATATTGTCGGTAGTATGTTCTGATACGGCACATGTAAATATGTTGATGTTAGCTGCAGAAGAAATAATTTTACACAAATGATTTAATATGTATTATACTTTAAAAGAATTCTTTTGATGTTTAAAGCTAAAACTTATGTGACAATCTGCACTTCAAGAGTTTGAAGCTAATTTCGCGGGCTGCTTATAAGATATTACTACCATTGACTCAAGTTCAATGGAGGAGTAACAGAATGTTTACAGAAAACTGAATAATAAAGATATTAGGAAAACCATATTTGAATTGTTTCATCACTAGGGTGTTTTGTGCATATATTCTATTTTATCTATCTTGTAATTAAACAAAATTATAATGGGTGATTCTGACTTAACTTATGGATCATCCCTCAATGTAGATTCTATAAAGGTGATATCTGAAAGCGTTGGCATAGCAAATCTTGGGGATGATGCTGCTAAGGAACTAGCAGATGATGTCTCCTTTAGATTAAAAGTAATTGTTCAAGATGCTATGAAATTTATGCATCACTCAAAAAGACAAAAACTTTCTATTACAGATATAGATAATGCTTTAAAAATAAAAAACACTGAAGTATGTATAACCTTAGTTTGAGAAATGTTCTTTAAATCAATACTATTTGTTGTTCTTTAATGATTTCAACCATTTCAGGCCCAGTATGGTTTTGTGCAGCCTGACTCATTGCCGTTCAGGTTTGCCTCGGGTGGTGGTAGAGAGCTGCATTTTATAGAGGAGAAAGAAATTGATTTATCAGAAATACTGTCAGCCCCACCACCAAAAGTGCCTCTTGATGTCTCTTTGAGAGCACATTGGCTTAGCGTTGATGGAGTTCAGCCAACTGTTCCCGAGAATCCTCCACCATTGTCCAAAGAGGCACAAAAATTGGAGTCGGTTGATCCTGTTTCTAAATTAAGCAAACCTGCCAATAAAGATTCAGCAGGTATGTATGGCATAATGCATAATAGATATATGTTGGTTATTATTAACTGGATAACTGGGTTGGTAGGTTTCTTACTTAAAATTTATATAACCTTCTTTTACTTTTTTCAGGAAAACCAGTTAGTGGTAAAGCAGCTAGGCTTAAAGCCTCAGAATCTGTCCATGTTAAACAACTTGCAACACATGAGCTTAGTGTGGAACAACAGTTATATTATAAGGAAATCACAGAAGCGGGTGTTGGCAGTGATGAGGGACGGAGAGCTGTAAGTTTAAACGAATTCAAAATACTACTACAATTCTCGGAATTTTAGTACAGTAGAAACTCGATTATCCTGCCCTCAGTTATACGGATTCTCGAATATCCAGACTACGGACAAGCCCAGATAAGAAAAAATGACAAAGCGTAAAAGAGAGGTGTTGTTGAGAGTGGCATACGTCAAATGACAATTACCAAATATTCTAAACCAAATTAAACTTATTATTTTAATTCATGATTACCAATTTCAAATTACCAAAAACATATTGTAATTTTTTTTTAATAAACATATAATATTATGAACTACATAACCACAAAATCGGCTTTTCTTCATACATTTGATTATCCGGATTTTTGATTATCCGAATGACTATCGAAAACAATTAGTCCGGTTAATAGAGTTTCGACTGTATTTATAAATTATTTTAAGGAGTCTTTACTCAGAGGGATTACATATTTATAGAAGAACACTTAAATGAGTATAATACTTTTCAATTATATTTTTATGGAAATTATATTGTACCTTTCAAAAAATTTACTATTACAAAGATTGTTGATGATTTTACTTATATTTTACTGAATTTGTCATATATCTACTTTTTTATGATATTATAGGAAGCCCTGCAGTCACTGGCATGTGATCCTGGCTTACATGAGATGTTGCCAAGGATGTGTACATTTATATCAGAGGGAGTAAAAGTCAATGTTGTCCAGAATAACCTGGCTCTACTTATTTATTTGATGAGAATGGTGAAAGCAATGTTGGACAATCAATCACTTTATTTAGAAAAATATGTAAGTATAACTTGTGCTATTATTACATATAGAACTGCAGGTTTTTGCACATGATTTCATCTGTGTGAGCTTGAGTTTGGGTCATAGAAAAATTATAAAGTAGGTTTAAACTTTGTCATGGAACGTCTTATACAATATATCTGGGCCTAGATCTCATTCTGCTGTGTAAGCTACATTACTGTAAAATTTAATCAAAATCCATCATGTGTTTTTTTTGAAAGAGTAACAAACTATAAATTCTCTTAAATCACCACATTTGTAAGAATAAGACAGGATACTTAATACTTTTAAGTTCTTTTGAGAAATAAAAGTGGTAACTGAAATTTTTGTATTTATTTTCAGCTTCATGAATTGATTCCATCAGTCTCAACGTGTATAGTGTCCCGACAGCTGTGCACGCGGCCAGAAGTTGACAACCACTGGGCGCTCCGGGACTTCGCCGCTCGACTGATGGCACAGTTGTGCAAAACATTTAATACCTCTACTAATAATTTACAAACAAGAGTTACAAGGTATACCTTCATAGAAAACTGATTTTACAGTTTCGTATCTACAGTCCATAGATGGCTCTGTTTTACAAACTTAATTTTATCGTTTTTGCGTGAGAATAGCATTACTATCACAAATGATTTTATTGTAGGTTGTTTGCAAAAGCCCTGCAATGTCCATCACAAACAAACAACGAAAGCGGACCGTCAATGGTCGCTTCTATGAAGGAATCTGAGAAGACTCCATTAGCCTCCCTGTATGGAGCAGTTCAAGGTTTAGCCGAGTTGGGTCCTGAGGTGGTGAAGGTATACGCTTTTCATACTGTTTATATTTATTTATATTCCTATTATTGTACAGTAATACCCCGTTTATTGCGACCCCGTTGTGCGCGGTTTCACTATAACGCCATTTTCAGAAATTTATTCAGGTTGGGACATTGCAGAGTATAGACAATAATGATGACCGTGTCTTGAACGTGTGTCAAACGATTAAAAACAGTTTTTGGTGTTATGAACGTATTTTACAAGAACGTAAACAAAACGCTAACCAAAAGACAATACATCTATTTTTTCGTCAAAAAGTACCTATGTATTGTATAGTGTTCTTAGAATTAAAGTGATTGATTAAAATGATTTTTATATTTGTGTATTAAATTTTGACTGTGTTTAATCATAAACCTCGATATACGCGAATTTCAGTTAACGCGATTTTCTTCGGAACGTATCCCTCGCATAAAGGGGGGTATTACTGTATGTATATTAATGGTTCTTATTGGTTTTACATAGGTGTTTATCCTGCCTCGTGTAAGATGGTTGGGCGAGCGTGTTGAGGGTGCACTAGGTGGCGCTGCGGGCGCTGATCGTGTAGCGGCCAGTAACCTTAAACACCAGTTACTCAAGGTGTTGGCTCCAGTAGTGCGACAGCTTCGTCAACCGCCCGACCTTCCTGATGACTACAAGTAGGACTCTTTCTTATTAATATATATACAGGGTGACTGGTGAATTACTATCAATATTTAAGGAGAAAACTCGGTACATGATTCACATTCGAATTATGTAAAAAAAAAATAGGTACTTAATTTTTGACCAAATTTCCGTGTAAATAAATAAAGTGTGGACACGTTCCAAGTGTGTACGCGTGCGGCGGCGTGCTGATACAACACCACGCCACCGGACGCGTGAGTGTGTGTGTATGTATACCTAATCTGTAGGGTGTTCACACGATGCGTAATTAATTACATAACTTTTGGTTAACTTTACTTAGAAGTTTATTAATATTTATGTTATATTAATTTTTATTTTGTCATATATGATCGTCAAATATCACGTTCTCAAGTATCGATAGTAATTCACCAGTCACCCTGTATATGTATTACTCTATTTCATGTTTTAGATGCTTCCTAAAAGCTTATTTATCGTACTATGTGGAAGTTAACTCTGTTTATACCTGGAATGAATTTCAATATTAGTATTGAATTAGAAAAAGTGATGTGTTGCAATCTTTGAACTACATTTAATATTAAAATCTATAACAATGAACTTTTCAAACTGGAGCTTACTTAATCGTGTAAAATTTTATGTTATCTCTACTAGGTTTCTTACAGCTTTGCTCATAGTTATAACAAGTTTTTATTCATTTTATGTAATCAATATATATACATAATAATGAGATCTAAGATTTTCGCGAGTACTCATTTAAATGAAACTAATATTTTCGGATTTTACTCCCGACGTTTCTGCTACTTTTCAGCAACCGTCATCATGGGCAGACCAACTGACAGACACTCACATCTCGAGATATTTATGTTTGGCTCTTTTATGCATTTATTTTTATTAATTACTATCATTCCTACCACAGACGCGAGTACGGCTACCTGGGTCCTAGTCTGCAGCAGGCTGTGAGCAAGTTACGCACGTCTCCGACAGGTGGCGGCGGTGGTGGCGCGGTGGCCGTGTTGCCGTGCACCCCGCCGCTACTACCACACCCGCCATCACCCGCGCCACACGCAAAGTCCATTGGTGAGAAGTACTACTACATATTAGAATTTCGAATGTCCGTTTTGATACTATAGTATTATAAATTATAATTTATATTTATATTAGTTTCCCTATAAAATATCTGTAGATCATCAATAGCTATAAGTTCATTGGTTGGTAAAACACTTCATTTAAATTTTGAATTTGAATATTCTCTGGTGTTAAAATGGATTCTTGTTAGTAATTTTTGTTCGTTCAATACTACGTACGTATATGATTTTCGTATAGTTCCATGTTTATTCTAAAACTTGTAATTTATATATATTTAACTCAATAATATGAACTGTTTAGAGTCAATATCGACCCGTAACGTAGTGATAACATCGGGCGCCCCCTCCCCCGCGCCCTCAACACCTCCGCCGCAGAAATTCGTCATTGTAGCCTCGCAACAGAAGACGCAACAGGTATATAGAATTAGTTTGGTAGTTTACACAGTTATTTCTGATATATATAAAAAAATGTCCGATTTATATGCAGTAGTTATTCACCGATTCTCGTTTTCAAGTAAACGATGTTAATTATAATTTTTAAGTCAAGAAATTAAACTTCAAGATTATTGATACATCTATTTAAAAGAATAATAAACGTTCTTCTTTCACCAAATTTTTGTTAACACGATGTATAATTAAAGATAACACTATTGGATAATAATCTAACATTAGGTAATTTGCCTAATTGACAGATGTAGCAATTAATAAATATGGATTAATATAATTGTAATCCTTTTTCAGAACCAGCCAGCCAGTGGGTCGGGTCACATAGTAGTTCACAGCTCGCAGCCTACAATCGTCCGCAGTCAAAATGTACAGGTTTCATTATAATTTTAGAACAGTAACATTAACAAATATAGCACTGACAGTTATTATATAATATAATTCGCACATAGTGGCGACGTAAGTATATGAATGAAATACTACCAACTGTCTGTATTTAGTGTGACGATTACTCGTTATAAGCGTACAGAATTATTAGTATACACTATACGTACTTGAAGTTATAGCCAGATAACGTCACATTAATTGGTCAAAAACGGAATTAAATGTGTTTAATATTTTTTGGGTGCTTTATGTTTTAGTCCACATGCAATGCATGCCAGACATGTTTTGAGTGATATTAAAGTATAGCATTTATTCAAAGGTTATATATTTATGCCTGCAAGCATGTATTATGTGTATGTATGTATGTTTTACAATGTGTATTTTTTTATACTATATTTACTGTCCATAAGGAGAAATATAACTGTAGCCATATATAAAGTTTTATTTGTTGTATTTTATAGGTATATTTGTAACATTATTTTACAATATTCCTGTATTTTGTTTGATTTGTAAAGTCTGAATATAAATTATATTCATTAATTTCCTACTTCATAAAAAAACCTGTAATGATCTCATGTGTTATATGTATATACATTACCAATGGAATTAAATTCATAATTTTGAAAATACATATGTATATCCAATGAATGATTGAAGTATTTAAATCAAATGATAGTGTTCGAAAATTTACTTGTCTTTTAAGCGAAAGATGGGGAAAATTTAAAATTATTATTTTTTATATAGCAATGTTATGTAGTAAGTGTCGTGTAGTAGTATTATCGAAGCATGGTAGCGTAGTAACATGGTTGTGGGTGTGGTTCGTAGTCGGTGGTGGTGACGAGCGGGCCGGCCGGAGCTCAGCCGCCGCAGAAGCTGGTGGTGGTGGGGGTCAACCCTCTGCACGCGGCACACTCACAACACTCACCGCTGCAGGCCACCACCACGGGCTCGAGCGTCAGTCAGGTGAGATTATAGAGTAGCTAGTACGTGTGGTATTGGGATGTGAATTGTTTGATGATTGCATAATGTTATCTTAATGAGAGTATATATAACATCTCAGTTGTTAACGTGTTTGTTTGTTCCCCAGGCGCCGGTGTCAGTGGTCGCCAAGCCGGTGTTCGCGCGCGGCGGCTCGGCCCCGCAGCCCCCGCCGGAGCTGGACGACCTGTCGCACCTCGCTTGACGTCCGCGCACCGTTAGCTTCATCATAAAGGACGGCCGCAAGCAGACTTGACCCCGGCTTATGCTGCTGTACCCCGCGGGGGCCTCGCGTCTCCCGCCGGGTGTACTGCGCTTCTCGGGCCCCCGGGCCCCCCCACCCCCAGGCCCCGCGAGGCCCCCCAGCAGTCCCCCGCGCTCGTCCGCTTCGGATGATGCTTCACAGTAAAGTGTCACGCCGCCCGTGCACCGTTTCATTGACTTTGTATTTCTGGACCACACTTAATGTCGTTTATATTCGTTTTTGTTGTTTAGTGTAAATATGAAACGTCGAAACCTTTGTTGTATTTTGTTAAATGTGAATCGCACGTTGGTTTGTGACTAGTTGGGTTGTTTGTGTGATGACGATCGTTTGATGGGAATCGGTTGAATATATTTTATGTAGAGTATCATAGTTATGTGTCTAAATGTTGTATTTAATTAAGTTTTATATTGTATTTTTTAAGAATTTAGATAATTTTGTATGATTTATAACGCCGCGCACGTGACTGGCTTTCCGATTTGTCTAAGATTAAATATAATATATAATAAAAGAGACGTAACGTATTTCACTGGCAATGTTTTATTTTTATATCCTTTGGCTTGTACGTATTTGTACTTTTTGGAAAGTTATGTCAACTCATCGATTTAAATGTTCAAAACACAGATGTTAAAAATAAAACATTCTTATCTATCATAATCTTCTTCTACCTGGCAATTTCCCAGGTTTAGCCAGGGTCTGCCTTACATGTTGTGAATAGTTTTTGGTAATTGTTTTTACGACCGGCCGCCTGCCTGACATCAACACTCTTAGGGAATGCATTAATGTCTAAATACTCTTACAAGGTACATATGCTTCGGAAAAATCACATTGGTACTTGCCAGGATCGAATCCTCGCCGTCATGCATGAGAGGCGGTCCTTTTAAAGAATTGTTTTCAAAATGCAAAATTAACATGAAGTTCATAATAAAAGCATATTACTCGGAATACAATTACCAGTTACTGTAATAAAAAATTGCATCCATTAAAAACAATATTCCCGAGATTTTCAGCTTTTAATTAATTAAAGATTGAAGTTACAACATCGATACTTTAAAAATAATTTGGAGTACAGCGAGCAAATATCTGCTATTCGTATGAAGTATACTTTTTAAAATCAGAAGTGATTACCAATCGTAATAACGACTTCGATACCATTAAAATACGTACATATTTGCTTAACAAAACTCCAATACGTATGCGAAACTAATTGATAGCTCATTTATTTCTCGCGCTTTCATGATTAAATTAAAAGTATCCGATTACGTAGCACAGTCGGCATGTGAACGGGTAAATAAGCATCGAATCCGTGCATAATAGGGCACAATGCTTCACAATGAACGAATGCCCACTCGACTGAATTGATAAGTGGGTTGTGCCGTGGGGAGCGAACCGCCCGCCCGCTCCGGGCGCTCCGTACAACCAATTAGAACCTACATCTCACTAGCTTCATAGAGGCAAATTTATATTTATTATAAGAAAATTATTTTACATTATTAGAGTTGAAGCTAGTTGAAGACTAACGAAAATAAAAAAAAACTTAGTTTTATATTAATACTTATGTAAGAATCCATAAATGAGAATGAAATAAAATCGAGATAAAAATATATATTAGTAAGTTAAATGAATATGTAAGAATGGTGTAATAGAGCGAGGATGTCTGCGGCTTAGTCTTTGAGTGGTCGGTGCCGGCAGCGAGGCGGGCGGGCGTCTGGCTGACCACTGGCCGCTCGCACGCGTGCTCGGCGCTCCACGACCGCGATCTCTCTCTGGAGAGGGAATGTGAACTCGTCACACGGAGTTTACGTCGCGTCACAACTCCGCCACTAACCACCGCAGCACCGTGTTTGTCAATCGCTGCACGATTTTCCCGCCAAATATTACGCGGTTTATTTTTCGTTCTCAAATTAAATCTGCATCAGAAAAATAAAAGTTTATCCTGTCTCTGTGATGCGTTTTTCTGTCGTGATTCTTATTTTTATATTTGTGTTTTTACCGAAATCTACAAAAGGGATTCGATGGCTGTAAGTATCATTTGGTATTTTTTTAATGAACCGGATTGAGATAAAATTAAAAGCAATAAATGTAAAATTTTGATAATATTTAGTAGAAGGTTTATTTTTATTTTATGAATTACAGTTAAAACATTTGGTATAATATGTATTTAAATAGTATATATGCACATTCTCTACATTTGCCAATATTTTTGAAAGGTTTACTTCATAATAAACCTTTATTACAGAAATACACACATATAATATTAGTTTTAAATTTAACTAGATTATTCCAACATATTACCTTTTTAAGTTTTATATGTTTTAATCGAGGTTAGATTATTATTTTAGTATACCGAAAGTTGATAAAAATTAAAAATGTAATTAGTTGTCAAATTAAAAGTAGTATAAAAACATTGATTTTAACACTAAACATTTCACGTTTCCTTCATAAAAAATATACATATATTAATTTTATCTGTGACTTACTTTGTTCCTACGCGAAAATTGTACTAAGATAATTAAAATAACTGATATATTAAAAAAAAAAATTACATTACGGTGACACTGGCCATATTAAGCTAAAGTCATTAATTCTAAATAAGAGGAAACAAAATCATTGTTAGTTTTAATATTATGTTTAAGCATAAAGTACAAATGTTATTAAATAATAAAGATATGAAAGGAATTTGTTTTTATATAAAAAAATATTTCTGAAACATATTTTTAAAAAGATATATTAAATTTTTTGATCTTTCTATAGCAAAAAGAGTTTGAATAAAATATATAACAGGGATGTAACAAATGTATAATGAGTCACCGAAACACCACAAACAAAAACTAGTGTTTTAATACGTAGGTTTACATTTACACAGAGATGAGAGGAGAGGCGTTAATACCATTGTTATTTGGTGAATTCAAAGCTAAATGTTCTCTGCACGCATAGCTAGGTGCTAGGTAACCCGACGCCCCTGTCCATCGTGCTCTAATTGAACGTTGCACTAATGAGCGGCGTTGTTCCGCTGCAACCCGCAATTATTCGCCCCTGAGATTACACCCGGAAATATCCCCGGTAATACGAGCTCTGTCCCCGATTTCCAGCAATCGCATCCAATTATTTCAATATTGTGAACTATTGTTGGCTTAATTTAAAGTTAATATCATAATTATAGACTATGTATGAACGATTAATAAGATGCATTGATAATAAGGGTATTAAGTATGTTATTAAATGTTGTAATGATAGAGGAATCGTAATAAAATGAAAAGCTTTACTATACAGCTGAGAAAGAATTGCCACAGATGCATTCCGTCACGTAGAGTCGACTTGGCCAAATGCGTAAATAAGAAACATCACCGTTTAGTAACATTTTCTTAATTCTGTTTACATAATAAAACAAAAGAACATTGTACCATAAGTTTAGTAGAAAATAAAAAATATTATTATACTATAAAAGGCATGTGCTTGACGTTGACACGTAATAAAAAAAGATTAAGTGGGTGTCAAATATAAAACTTCGTAGTGTGATGGAATCAATTGTAATACTATTTATATTGATAATTTAAAAATGACATCGCCACTATCATCATTCATTCATGTGAACCATTCATTCTTTTATACTGTACAGATGAAGTTGGATCAAAAAATTATAATAAATGATATTAGAAATATAATCATACTTAATTTAGGTACATATAGAACGAATTTTTAACGAATTAATAATTGTTTAATAACGTTGAATATGGCTGAAAAAAATTACATTTTATTATTAATATTGTACATAAGTTAAAATTAATTATTCTTATAATAAACAGAGCATATAAAATGATATGCTACTTATTTTAAAAGTATATTTTTATGGCGGATTTTCATTATCATTTTTGGTTATTATTTTAACGTGCCTGGTTAGTCTCGAGAGACTGAAGTAGACTGTTCACTTTGTTAAATTAAAAGCTTGTTTGTTGCGAGACAACTAATATGTTTCTACTTTATAGTGGACGTAGCTAACGTTAACTTAAAAGATTAAAAATTCTACCGCCCACAGCAGCGCTCCTCGTCCACTCAATATACTGTGTAGGCACATTCATGTAATTGAATGGCGTAGCTATGAAACTAAGATTTTCTAGAAGCGCAATTTTATACTCTAAAATGACGCTGTACAGTTTTTTATGAATAGCGTTTTCGTTGTCTGACCTATTACCCTAGATACATATTTATTGTTGCAAAGTCTCAACCCCAATATTAATAATAGAACGAGGAAGAATGGCAATCTTAGTTTCTGCTGATACGGCAAGGGCCGTGTGTGGTAGACCGAAAAAAATAATTTCCCTCGCTCGAGTTCCCACTGATTTTTCTAACCGGTCGTCTTCTGCATCTGGCGTTCCTATTATTATTAGGGGACATTTCTAAATGCTTTCTTACCTATTTTTATACGATTGCCGTGTTAGTTTTTATGACCACGATTTTTATTGAATTCCCTTGTAGTCGTTTCTCAGCGGTCCGCGAGCGCCTGCTGGTGAAGGTGAAATACGAGCTACTTCAACAAATTTATTTTATAGCACTGGATCCGACGTTTAGTCTTAAGCTTTTGTTTTCACGAAATAAGACTATTATTTATAATATATACTCTCCTTACATAATATGTAGATGCAATAAAATATTCAAATATATTTTTTCTTTCATTCAATTAAAGGCAAGTGCATTTGTGGATTATGTTAATATGTAGCGCATAAGCTACACTAACATTTTGCGGTGAACTGGAAGGGCTTCGTAAGGGTTAATTTCGTGGAGTGCCGAGCGCGCGGCGACTTACAATTAGGTAGCTACATACGAGTATGTATCAAAATCAGCGAGTTTATGTGAACATAAATCGATCGGAGTGCGATCACTTTCTATAAAAAGGTTTCATTGTTTCATTCTGCATACCAAAACGTGGTCTGAACCGGCAACAGTTTCATTCTCGTTTAATACATTCGTTATTTTTATTTCTCCATGGTTGTATGTAACGGGGAGTAAATGCAACAAATCGTCCAACGCTCGCTTCATTTGATCTGACACAAATTTATCCACGGCGCGGTGCTCTTTATTTTCGCCGCCGACGATGTTCACTTTGTCCTGACAAATTCATAAATTACCGACATCCTTGATGCAAAGCGTATTTGTTTGGCTTTTATCTTACTCACCGATTTCTAGTTCGGTCGTAACGACAGTCCACTTTGATGTTACATACGTTTTGTAATTAATTGACTGGGATGTTGTTTGCATTGTTGAACATTTGTCGTTTCGGTTAACTGTGTTGAAGGTGTCATTGAGTTACATCTACAAGATCATTAGAATTATAATGCGCTTCTACTATAAAATAAAATCATTGTTAAGATGTCAAAAATATAAAGTAATATCACTGGAATATTCTTTAATGTCTCTTTTCAAGTTTTTTTGTTTACCTATAAGGATTATGTATGTAAGTATGTGTTTTTGGATGAATTCACATAACTAATGAGGATATAAATATACCCACATATATATCAAGAGTATCTACAAATTTTATGTATTCCCGCTGTAATCTTAATAACGTACAATTTAATTTTTGCTTTGTTGTTTACGTCCACATAAAATATTAACTAAACATAAATATTTTTTTAATTCCTTAAATGTCCTATCTTGCTGTGATATTCAATTAATTTTAGATGAGAGTTATTTGAAAAGGTACGACTTGGTCAAAAGCGCTGACAACAACAATAAAACGCGAAATTTCAAGATAAGGCACGCAACCCTGACCCTCCAAACCTTTTGAAACAACCGCAAAATCCTGTAAAACGTACAGAGGCTGGTTTAAAAGGTTAAAATATTACCTTATAAATATTGTTTAAATTATTAAAGAAAGGTTCGACCAATTTTAATATTCATAGAACAATAGCAATTATGAAAATGTAGAGATACCCACATCATACACCTACACATATTAAGTTAGTCAAACTCAATAGCTAAGCTTGTATAATATCAATGTTACTTTCGATAACTTTATCTTTTAAGATATAAAAAGAAGGAATTGTAGAATCATAACAATGACATGGATTTAAGGAAAAACTAGGGAAGGTTGAAGTGATTTAAAATAACGTAGAAGCTTATTTGTTATAATAAAATACAACAGTTGTACATCGCAGAGCAACGACTTAGACAAATCGCTCTTGTATTGAACAATTTATTGAGTAATACAAACATTTATTTCAATTATTCCAGGTTCCTTCTTAATGGGCATTTCCCACATTTAAATTGTTTAAGGGATTATCATACACGTGCTCTGAATATTGTGTTGTTATATAACCGAATACAACCAAATAACTAATTTGAATTGAAGATATTAAAGGAAGGTTTATTTATACCATCTATTAAAATTAATCCATTTCCAAAAGATATTTATTCTATATCCGCAAAACGTGAATTCCATGCATAATTAATGTTACAATTGGCATCGAAATTATGCTGAGGTTGCCTGGCAACGTGTGGCATAAATCTATCATCTTAATTGAAATTGTCGTTGATCTTGATTAATAGCAGTCATTACTATATAATGTAAGTGAGTGTGTCGAATGGTTCATAATTAAAGTATCATTGTTCCCGTGTTCAATGAAGTATGGAGTAACGTAGCGACACGCCGGGAACCAGACAGTCTCTTGCGTTTGATTGTAACAAATTGAGATTTCTTTGGATAATATCCCTAATTGCTTTCTCAATTTACAACGAAAGTACACTACTCAAGAATAGGGGTTCGGAAATGAATCATCATTATTATGTGGATTGTATAATTTTTGAGATTGTCAAAAAGTTTTTTATTAAATTAAAATTTACTTAATACGACAGAAAATTTTGAATGGATTGAAAAATATAGCAATAATTATCTATCGAACAAGATACTCTAAATTTAATATTTTTCAATTACCTATAAATTTATAATTCAATATATTTAAATTTTGTTTATAGATACCTATACGACTAGGTATGAAATTTATTTTGATTCCAAAATAATCATACAGTTAATTATACTAGTAAGCTAAAACAATGATATTATATATCTTCGAATACTATTCGTATTATAAGGATATTGTAAGTCAATTTGTGTGGTAGATTTTCAAATTGAATTCCCTCGTACTTCCAGCCTTCCTACCGTCACGGTACACGCACGCCCGCGCTGTCGTGACAATCATACAGTATTTAATCATCATTAAAGCCAAATCAGCGACAAAACAGACGCGTCAGCTGTATTTTGGCAAAGGATTTTTTTCTATCGACGGCATTTTAGCGGCTTTTTGTACATTTGTCACATCTGCGGAGTCAAAGATTTAAATGTCCATTACGCCCGCCGCTTTATACAAAGTAATATACCTAATAATAATATAAGTTGCGCAATACAAAGTAACAAGCCGCATTTATTATTGTGTACTCCTAGATTTTAGGTGAATAGCGTGAAATAAAAAAAAAGTGTAACCCATTTTAAATTTATCTACATCTGAATTGAAAGCACCTTTGGCAAAAGCTCAGTGTTCTTTTATGTTCGACAACCAGTTATGACAAAGCGGACCCTTTTTGCTGGTCTGCGTTGCTTTTTGTCTACTAGATCGAGATAGACGCGTAAAATTTGATACGGGAATTATTTTATTAGATTGTGCCTGCACGTGCGCGGCGTGACGAATGCGATAATGTTCCGCACTGGATCCAACAGCGAACAATCGCATTCCACATGAATTAACCATAATGGATGCTACGGATGCTATGGTAATTTTGGACCCGCACCGATTCGGATTGATGTCTAAAGTTAATCGCTGTTGCATTGTTATGAGAGTTGTGCGTTCTTTCTGACTTTCGACGTCGATGCTTGATGTTAAATGCCAGTGTGTGATGTAACACGATTCCCGCTCAACCTCCCATCACCCGTCACGTCGCGTGCCTTCCCCCTACGATCCCCCCGGCATTCGATACGGATATCGGCTTCCTAAGCGAATAGGGTAATTATTAAAATTAAAACTACTACTAATATCTTTAATCACGGTAAAATGGTAATGGTGTTAGCAATTAACCGTTCACATTGTGTACAACATATTCACATGTACTGTTTCTAATGATAATTTATAAATACACAACCGCTTAACAATATCTTTAATGTTAACACATTTTATTGAACTATATAAAAAGAAATAAACTTACATTTTCTATACATTATTCTAGCATTTGTATTTTGTACCAAATTTTGGTTGTATACCAAACTTGGTATGCAAATATAAAAGTATGCATTGTAAACAAAAATCTGCAACATAAATCTAGGCGTGCCCTACAACCCTCGTGAAATAGGATCCTATGTCATCGGAAGCGACGTCCTTGGCAGACACGACAATGAATTCAATTTTCGTACGACTGTAACCCAGTTATTGTAGGCAGGAGCGTTCACAAAAAGTTGCAAGTACGGCACGGCATCCATCAGCAAACGAAGGGCGAACTAGTACCATTTACCCGCTCGCTACTAGCGCACGTTACCTTACGGAACTCTACGAGCCAGCTACGCACGCATTGTCTTACTGCTCATAATTGAAACCGTACCTCTACAATGATTGTACGTATAATCTTTTGTTTAAAACCATCACAGGTTTAAATAATGCGCATTACAATAATTATAACATTTTGTTGCAGATAAATATGTAAAATAAAACATATGTATATGTATATGTTAATATAACAATGAGTTTGTTTGTTGATTTGAGACAAATCAAGTCCTCTGTGTCAAATTTGTCCGAGATGGTAGATAAAATATCAACGTCGGTCGGCAAAGAAAATTTTCAAAAGGAGCGAAAAAAAAGTGTAGATTCCGCTCTTTACGGCGGCTCAATATATAAACCGACTACTCTGGGTTTCGGCGTGCGGTTCTCTCAAAGTCAAGAGGATATATTACACGATATGCCCTCATCTAGATTACGTAGCCACATGTCGCTACCAAATTTAGGCAAAGATGATGATAGGATACCGTCAGCGAGACCAAAAATTGTTGAAATCGACGATGAGAATACTCCGCAGGAAAATAAAAATTCCGTCCGAATATCAACTGAAAATATAAATGATTGGATCGTTGCTTCCCTGAACAAGCGACCACACTTTGATGACACCGGCCACACACATCCGATGGATTTCATTGATAACATAAAATACTATATTTCCGAATTGAATATATCACCTGAAAAACAATTATCATTTATTATATCCTGTTTGGAGGGACTGCCGCTATTGTGGGCACGATGCTTTAGGAGTGAATTTAAAGATGCAGACTCTTTTTATGAAGCTTTCGAGGAAGAATTCTGGGGAATGGAACGTCAAAAAGCTATTCTATATGATATGAAATTGGGGAAGTTTGATGAAAACAAATCGAGAATGACTATGTCCGAATATTTCTTGTACAAGGTTTCAAATTACAAACGTCTAAACCCGCCACCTTCCGACTTAGAAATCGTTTACTCTTTGGCTGCACATTTTCCTTCTGCGGTTGAACTAGAATTACGTCTGACACCAAAACCTACATTGCGGGAGGCATATAGCTTACTACGACGTAGGGAAGGCGAGGCAAATGACTTTCTGCCTAATTACTTGTATGAAATGTGCGACGCTTTCCAAAGAGGGCTTCGACCAGAGTCAATGCATCGCTACAAAGAACAGCAAGGCTCACGTAGCGAAGAAGACAAGAAATCTTAGAAAATAAATCTGTTACTATAAAACTTTGAGAATAAAGTTTACGCACATTAATTAATACATTCCTAATTTGTTTCCACATATATTTTTCTTGTTTGATTTTTATAAAAATGTTAATGAGTTGTATAGTTTATGCACATATAAATAATAAAAGAAGACATTCAAACATAAAAATAGTTTTTATTACGACATAACGTACACATTTTACTAACAGGTATAACACGTATGATAATTGCCATTACTCGTTTAGAATATCGTGATATGTTATTAAATCAATATGTCATAAAATAGAAATGCTTTAAGATGGACAAAGCTTATAATTAATTCATTTAACGTCATAAAGATCGATAATCATAAATGATGTACAGTGCGCTACACGAAAGCGTCGGCAACTGGTCGGAGAGCGACTGTAGCGAGGCGCGTCGTAGCGGCTGGTTGTACGGGGTGCAGGCCCGTGTGTGCCGCAGACAGCCGGCCGCTATGCCGCATGTTGCCGCTGCTGCACGACTCGCTCGAGCAGCATGCCTCGCAGCACACGCCGGCGAGAGATGGAACTGCTCCTCCATTGAACTGGCTCCCAAGTACACCCCTGATTTACTTACAGGTGAGTTTTAAAGAATGTTTTGTTTCATGAGATATAAGACTTTCGAGAGTATTCATTTATGAAACTTATATTTTTCGAAATACTACGCGTATTTTATTACGCAACCGTGATCACGGGCAGACAATCATCTCCTCTGCCCGTGATCACGGTCGCTGCAAAGTAACCAAAATGTCGGAAGTATGAAGTTTTAAAAATAATAAAATAGGAGTCGTAATCTAAAAATATTACTTTAGTTTGAATGTTTTGTTGATATATGACAGATTCTATTATACTATTAGATAGATAGATTCTATTATACCTATTATATAAATACTTATGTATATGTATTATGTACATATAATAATTGATCCCTTGTCACCAATTTCACTTCACGGAGTGGAGACAGTAATATTACTGTCTCCACTCCTGTATGGGTATATACCAAATGATATCCTCACTATCATGAGAACTTATTTTAAATTAAAATAATATATTTTTTGTTGGAAAACTCTCACAAAATTTAAAATGACATGACATGACACATCCACTTCCGAATTCATTCATTCTTTCACCATCTAAATGCGAAAATATATTTAAAAGAATTTTTTTAAAATGTTAAAGTTAGAACTGCGAACTGTCATTTCATAATTTTTTATTATTTTTAAGCACATTTCTGAACTTTTTATATTTGGTTTATATGAAAATACGATTCGGTTTAATTTGCTAGGTAATTTCAGACTATGCTGTTATATCTATGCCTACAGAAAACCTAAAAGGTTCTTAATCTAACATTTGATCATATTAAGAATAAACATTGTTTACGTAGAAACGAATAAGAAAAGTAGAAAGTATATAAAGACAGGACCGTCCTCAAAGGTACTTTTTTCTTAGCTTTTTTACTCAAAGAAACACCTAATAAGATAATGTTCCATTAAATTTAATCAAATTACCGAGAAGTTAGAAAGTCCGCTGTCCGCCCCTAGTCTCTATCAATTCCATTTCATTTAAGTTTCTTTATAAGAACGTCCAACGGAGTCCGTTCCGTCTAGGTGGACTAAAGAATTTCCGACAATAATGAGAGATAAGGGAAGGCATGTTTGGCGAGTCTTTTAAATCAGAGGCGAACCATTGTGTGGGAGCGGCTAGCGTAACGACGCGCGGATCCCTTTTCTTTTTACCCGTTGGCTCGTTCCGCGCTCGGCACTCTTTATATGCAACGTCAACATTTATTTATCGCTTTTCGGGCAATTAATTTTTAAATGTATCCTTTGTTTTACATATTAATTAGTTGTTTAGAGTGGCCCATTCTATATTTACAACCGTGGTAATGTTCAATGTATGTATTTTACGTAATTTAAAATATGCGAGTATTATATTATTTGACACATAATATTTATTATTATAAATTTCATTGTTTCGATACCCTTATTTATTGTTGTAACTCTTAAATGTGTTTTAAGTTCTTAAAAGAACTCATATTCTACTTTTTAACATGAAAATTCATTACTAATTATCTGTTACATAAACTTCAGACTTATTTTTACACAAAGTTAAAAGAGTACGGCAACAAATACAACGTGTTTATAAAAGATAGTTGTAACAAAGTAAAGAAAGTATGAAGACGATAATATTACGTGATCATTACCTAGTATTATCCTGGCACGAAGACGGAACTTCTGTTCAGACGATGTTTGTAAAATAATATGTCGCGAGTATCGTGACATCACCGACTGCGTACACTCGCCAATAAAGTAACTTCAGCAAGGAACACGCGAAAAATATTAAATATTTATGAGATCTTTATCTATATAGCACTAAGGGCAAAAATGCAATGCGTAGTACAATAAGTACCTTGACGAATAATAGCTATAAATAATTGCGTTAGTATCGTTTCCGTGTCTCTATTGATCTTTTTTTTTAAAATGACGGTTTTTAACATTGCGTGGCAACAGTAACTCATACAACACGGGGGAATTGACTCTGAAAAGTTTGATTGCAACGGGACTGGGATTTCCATTTAGTCGATATTAAAAATTAAATATTGGCGAATATCGTTACGAAAAAAAGAAAAATTGTTACAGAAATTTAAGTGACCGAGTTCGTATGTATGTGACAATAAAAATGTTTTCAAAAGTCCATATGTAACAAAAAGGAACATTCTAATTTCTAAAACTAAAGAATAGCTAAAGAAAGACGACGAACAACGGATGATATATTTTGTAGTTTCAGCATATTTTAGAACTTAGCGCTGGCAGCGTTTGTCACGCCGGATGTTGTCTACGTGTTACTTGAAAGTACGAAATACTGACCATTGTTTTATAAAGAAAACATACTGGCTATATACATTTATACTGTCTTTGTATAGAATCAAATACGTTCAAGAATAGAGCAACATACAGTATTTGTAACATTTTAATTAAAACTTCTGCGTCCGAATAATGGTCGCTATGAGGACTTTAAAATTGTAAACTTTGATTTTTCAAGTAGCAAATTGTAAATAACCAGGTTTTCATTTGTAGTTAGGATACTTTTCCCAACTTTCAGTTAACGATCGAGCGTTCGAGTTTCTTAAAAAGCTGAACTGATTTGAATCCCACCGGATAGATGCAACATCAATTTTATGACTTAAACTATATTTTAATATACTTTACTAAAAATTAAAATTTATGTGGATTATAAGTATAAAGAGATTAGTATAAAAGTAGGGATTGTTACAAAGTCAGTCATCCCCACATTCTTAATAACGAAATGTATCATTTTCCATCTTCCATTAGGCATGTCAGGATTTTGTAAGTTATCTTGGAGTGTTATTAAAAGGTTGGATGGACAGCTTACAATGGCTAGCGGGCGAGGGTCGGGAACTGTGGAACGGACAAAAGATTTAATTATACGCATGAATCAAACGTCCTGGGCCAGACTCTGGGGGTTTCAGCGATAATGGTGCTGTTCACTGACGTGGTAACTAGCGATGCGTGACGATAAGCATCCGCTGCCTTTGTCTTCGTCTGACGGCTATCAGCCTGCGGGTACTATCAGCATTTTTTTTAATTACACTTATTAATATAAACGAGCTTCTATATTTACATATACATAAGTACATAACTTTTACATTTTGTTGTAAATCTTACTCTAGTGACTTTTAGTCAACATTTTATTTTATTTTCATATTATGTGGGTGGGCCTTTCTTTTTCTTAATTCTTATATCAATACCAGTTTCTTTTGCTTTTTTAAGAACTACGTGGGCATACCGATTTACCTTTATCGTAGGTAATTAAATTATAAAGCTCTTTATTAGTTTGTAACCGTACCACTTCCATTCTGCCCCTAGTTAAACTTATTTACCATTAGTAAGTAAGTAATATATTAATTATTCTTTGAAACGAATGTGGAATTCACGCGTCGCTTTTTATTTTGGGTTCAAGTAAGTTACTTTAGTTTGCTTTTTAGCATTTCAGTGTTTTCGTAGTAGTAACCGTTTAACCTCTTAGCAATATGTCACCTACATACTTGAGTTTGGGGAGAAATATCTAAGATTTTTTTAACTTTATTATATAAAGTACAGGCCTAACTAATAATATCAGCAGTAGTAGAATTCTAGTGTATTTAGTGCACACAGTCTACTTTTTTAGTTACAGATAGAAAAAGACCTGGCTAATTTTATTATTTACGAAACTCTTATGATATGTTTATATGAAATTTATTTCGAATTATATTAATTAATAATGTAATTTATAATAAATTATCTTCAATATAATCCTTAAATAATATAAATCTTTTTCATATTTTTTTATTATTGTTCTTAATAATTTATCGTGTAACAAGAAATCAGGATAAACTAAGGCCCTATCTTTCCGCCTCGGGCAAATCTATCATCGTCGTTTTGACTTTATTCAACTCTAATAAGTAGAAGCGCCGCAATTCCTTTCTCTCATTCATTATCTATGTATGATGAAATTTAATATTTTTAAACCTTTTATGCATTTCATACTTTATAAAATATATGTATCTTTTTTAAGGCTCAAAAAATAGATATAGGGTCTACTATCCCCGAGGATTTCATTGCTCATTGCCTGCCCATACCTTTATCAAACACCACATTTACATAGTCGTATCGTTTAAAAAGTCTGTTACTTAATCATTACTAAATAATCCAGTTTTATTTTTTCACAATTCAAACTAAACATTCTGGTTCCAATTGCATGCTCTTTTCGTTCCGACTTTATATAAACGTAATATCTAAAACTAATATAAATCAAAACTCATATATAATGAGAAGTCTGATATTGATTTCGTAATTAGCCATTAAGCTGTCGCCATATTATAGAACGTGCATTAATTATATTGTACATACGTGTCAATCAATTTTGCCTCCAATTAGTACTTACAATGGCGACACGTACGATTGACTTATGGCGATAAAAGCTCAAGATTTAATGTTATTCAAATAGATCAGTTCTAAAAATATAGATTATTGGACTAACATATCTAAACTGTTACCGGTACCGCAGCTTAATCCCTTGTTAAAGGTATTGAACATCAGTGAATATCACTTACCAAATGGCCTCCTCTTGTATGCTTAACGTGTAAGCGGCTCTATTTTAATTTCTTGCATGGTATGTAAGGAAAAAAAAAACTTCACATGGAACCCTTCGAAACTAAGTAAGTACATATAAGTGACCTTACATATAAGTGCAGGTTAATCCAGCTTGAAAAGAGTGTAGATAGTGGATTCTTGATCGAAAATCAATCATCACATACCAGTGACATTTTATTTCAAAGAACATTACAAAACTTCAATGTGCTCATAATCTTCTGTCTTTTTAAAATATATATATCTTTTTTAACCACGTAAAGACATTTATGCGTAAGTAAATAATGTTATTGATTTGGCATAAAAGCTTTGACTGAGTTTTAGTCCATTTTCGAAATAAAACCTTAGTGATTTCTAATTAATAAGATTTGTTTTTTTTTTACATATTTTATATTATATATTCATGCTATAATATAAACTTTACGTTGTTTGATGTTTCATTTTTTAATACAGAAGTTCATAACATTTAAAAACATATTTAATCGCAGAGTCTTATGACCCAGTTTATATTAAATAATGAACGTTGAATCTTTCGTATCATCGATTAGTAAATTCGGAGAAGTCAATAATATGACCCGATTATGAATCAGCCATTAAAGAACTTTTTTTTCAGATATTCTACTAAAGTTCATATTAAAATGATGAATTCCTTTATGTTGCAGACATGAAAGCTCGTGTATGTGTATTTGTTATCAAAATTACAAAACCGATTTAGATTACGTTTTATTCTTAGATAGCTGCTACAGTAACACATTTTATTTTGATATATAAATTTATTAAAAGCAGGATCTTAATCTTAAACATCAAAGGCGAAAGCCGATTAGACCCAGTATTAACGTAAAATTTCATCGCAAAATGGTATAAGTATAAATTCGAAGTTTTTGTTTATTATTATTGTATTAGGTACATACAATTTCATTATGGAAAAGGTTAAAAAAATCTTTAAAACTACGTGAACATTTCTACTCTAGACTGTTGACTTGTTCTATAAGTCGTCGCTTGAGGGAATTACACAGACATCTGTCTGGGAAAGAAATGAATTACTTCGGTTTACCAAACGGATTTTTCTCACAATAAAATGTTCTAGCTCTTTTTGTTAGGTGATATTAAGGACAAAGTAATATGACTCTTACTAATATTGAAGGTAAGCTGGTAAAAATACTTAAGAGAAACATTTATAAGTTCGTCGTCGTCGTATAAAGCATTTTAATTTATTAACATAATTTATACTTACGTAGGTAATTTTATTTATAAATATTTTAAAGAACATCTTATACCTACGTATATAAGTTAGGAAGTGTGGAAAAAATATGTCTTGATATCATGAGATCTTTCATTTCATTAGTTTCATTTAAATGTCTTGATATCATTTAAATATTTTATTTGTAGAACTCTTTTTTAAGTAGGTATTTCTCCAGAGTCTAGGTGCTGGTAAAATATAAGTTGAGTATATTATTTAAAAAAATCGTGCTTATTCAATGGCATAAATACTTAGTGTTTTGTTAACTCAGTATTCCAAATTATAATTCCTTCGAAAAATAAAAACGTTAACATTAGTAAAACATTTCACAATTCCAGTGTGATATATGTATGTAGCTTATTAAAAAAGTACTAGGTATTATTTGTAAACCACATCGTTTTACTTCTAAATACAAAACATTCTGTATTCAGGAATCACACTTTTTGTTTAATTTTGAAGAAAAACATTTTTTTTATTTGTATATTTTAAATAAATTTTTTTTTAGGGACTAGGGAGCAAGCATATGTATACGCGATGTCTGCCGCGGCTCTGTCATGGTCGGTAGCGAGGGCGTGTGCCGCGGGAGCCCTGGCCGCCTGTTCATGTGCCGCGCCACCTCGAGCACCACCAAGACCTCCCAGACAAGCCGCTCCCACCGAACCACATGCCAGATTCAAGTGGGGAGGATGCGGGGATAACTTTCAGTGGGCCGAAAGGTAAATAGGACAAGACAATTGACGAGATTTATGAAACATCAAAATTGCAACTGAAAAATTGTTACAGATTCGCGAAACAATTTTTGGACGCTCACGAAATAGACGTCCGAGACGGAAGAGTTGAGGAGGAGACGGAGTTGGAACCGACCACGGAACGAACGACTACGACCAGCACTGAACCTACGACCGTACCTCCGGTGGTGATACTCGTGGATGACCAGCCGGCGGCCGGGAACACGAGCGTCGCGCCCAGGAGGAAGGGACGGCGAGGAAGGAAACGACTACCACGCTCACCGAGACGAGGACGACCCACCAGAAAAAGGTTCAGATCTAGGTACAAACGTTAGCATGTGGAGCGTTACCTTCTGGATTTACAACTAATTAATTTCAAAACAAACAATTAAACTTTGTTTTTAATATCGACTCACATAGATACGACTACGAGGAGGACAAGGAAATACAATACCGAAACATCGAATATCGCATGGCGGCGGACGACCCGCGGTTCGACCCGCAAGTGGACCTGAACACTCGTCTCCAGTACTTACGACCTCTCATCGCCTCGGCCAATCTCATCAACAACCGCTTCGGCAGAAAGGTGATGCCAGCACCTTTTACTATTATTACTATTCCTGGATCATCTCATCTTCAGTGATGTTTTCTACAGGTGGTGTCTCAAGGTATGCGTACAAAGTGCACGTGTCACGGTGTGTCAGGTTCGTGTTCAGTTCGTACCTGTTGGCGCTCCTTGTCATCTCTATCCCGGGCGGCGAGCGTGTTGTCCCAGCAGTCCGCGCGGGCCGCCGTGCTCCCCGCTCATTCATCACCCCGCCGAGCTCACCGTCCTCGCCGCGCCGCTCGTCTTAGATACGTCACTCCCAGTCCGGATTATTGCGAGCCTGACCCGGCCGCCGGCTCGCTCGGAACACATGGACGGTATATGTCCTTTTATTACGTCAGTCTCCTGTCAGACCGAAATGCATCAAACCCAATACATGTATGTATGTTTTAATATAACCAGACGGTGTAACGCTACCCTGGGCGCGAGCGCGGGCGGGTGTGGTCGTCTGTGTTGTGGTCGCGGTAGACGCGCGCTCCGCTCGTCTCGCCTGGAGCGCTGCCGCTGCCGTTACCACTGGTGCTGCCGCGTCGACTGTCAGCTGTGCCGCGTCACCACCGAAGATCACTACTGCAACTGAAACATCTTACAAACCAAACCAATCTAGAAATGTCTTTCGTAGCTTCTGAAATTATAATAAAAATGTAATCTATTCATTGAAGAGTTTATGATTGTTATAATTTTATCACAAGAAATTCTACTTAACTCAATTCATTTATTACGTTACACCAAAGAAATATTTATTAATTAACTTACAGCCGATAGTTTTAATTTTAAGTTCCTTTTTAACTTATTTTTTTCCTAATATTTCATTCGTATGACATTTTTAGTTAAACCAAACTCCCATACAAATGACTAAAGCGTTCCACCATTTACCTTGTACATTCAGATAGTACACGATTAGAGGCTAGTCATATTATTATTTTAATGTAAGTAAATTATTTATATTATTAGAGTAGTATGGTTATTGATAAGTGTTTAACTACGTCACATTACCTAATTACTTCGTGCTTTTGATATTAAATATATATTTTGTGAACGTTTATCATAAAGTTAAACAGTACCTTAAACATGTGTTTGCATCGTCAAAATTAACGCGGGCAATTTGAAATTTTACGTTCAGAAATCTTCCTACATAGTAGTTACAAAGTAGGTTTAAGAATTAATAACTGAAACCTGAATTTAGTCTATCAATGCTTACTCAACTATAGACCCAGTTCGACACGCTGAACATTTATTTTCTTATGACAACAGCCTTTTGGTACTTCGTGAACTTTAGTGATAAAGCCTATTAATAGCGAAATATTGAACGGACGACCTTTTGACATTTCGATGCCATTTTCTTAACCTTAACCTTTGAGTCATTAATAATAAAGTCATATATTGATCCACTAATATTTTACGATCAACAAATAGAAATAGAGGCAGTGATGATTTCCTTATTATATTTCAATACGAACTACTAATGCTATTGTGTTCTGTTACTTAAGTTAAAATATTTTATTATGACAATAAATCTGTGTAGTATTTATAATATAACGAACATTGCTTTGCATTTAAATGTTAATTTATATGTAATATAAGGTTAAAAATATTCCAATAAAGTTACTAAATGTATTAGCAATGTAGTCTTAATGTAACTATTGATTGTTCAATTAGAAATCAATAAATTATTTCATCTCAATAACTTAGAAATTTTAATATAAATATTATGATGTATTTAAAATGATAAATGTAAATAAATCTGTACTTAAAACAGATATAAATGTATTATTTGAAATCCTTTAACAATAAAATTTATGAACTGTCCTAGATTTTAAATATTAATTAGGATGTCATTCAGTAATCATTAATCATTATGTTATACATATATTTATATATGAAAAGAAAACCATCCATTAATTTGTTTGTATTTTTTTATTGAGCTGTTTTTATTTTCACTGTAACAAGCGTCAATTAGAATTGAATGAAAAAAAAAGTTTTTGTTATGAAACTTGATACATATTAGGATCTTGAAACATGTTTCATATAATAAATGTATGAGAATGACTCACACAACAATTTATAATTTTCATACATATAAAATATATTTCATAAGAATCAACACTTTCAGATTGAATTTAGCTTAAATCACAATTACTTGAAATAAATCAAATGTATGGGAAGAAAACATTGTTCTATTTCAATACTAATATATATACTTCCACAAGTTGTATATTTTAATCATTATATAATGACCAGCTCTAAAATTTAATATACATACAATATATATAAACGTAATAATACGAAAATGTAGACAAAGCTGTTATGTAAATCATATATCACTTAATGTTAAATCACACTTCCACTTATGACTTCCAATAATTTATAAATGATATTAAGAATCAGCTTATATTTATATAATGAAAAACTATCTTAGATCTAGAGATTTTAAATTCAATTGCATCTATTATGTACATCTGAGCTAAGTGCGGAAAATTCTAGAAAAAATACATAGTCCTTTTTGTGAGCACTCAAATAGATATAGCTTACATACACTTTGTTACAATCATTCAAACAAAATTTTGGAATATCAAACATTATATAATAATATCACCCCTCATCATAACTCAGTGTGTTCATTTGCTTTATCTGAAACAAAAAATATAACACATTATAAATTGAAGGTTAACTCCAATAATATTTTTTATAAGAAATTCTATTTTTGTAATATTTCCTTTCAATTTCGTTACTGAGGGTTTAAAAATGGCCATTTATAAATAAAACTTGTAACTTCATACAGCTTTGTTAATTAAATTTGACTAGTTGGTTATTAATTTATATAATTTTAATTTATAACTTGCCAGTTTTATCTTCTTTGCTGACTTGTTCATGTTCATGAGTCTCGATTTCCTGGAACAAAAATAAAAATTATAATTATGCTTCAAGAAAATTTAAATTACAAAATTAGAAACTTTATTTAATCTAATGTAAAATTAATCCTGATTGTTATCATAAATAAATAAATGATGTTGTAATTTACTGTTGTCAAAATCTTTATGGCTTTGATGTACACATATTTGTATTATTAAGAAATGATAATGATAAAGGAGAATGATATTCTAAACCAAGGTAATGCAAACTTTTAATTTTTTTCCATAAAGTAAGGTTTAGGAAATTAATGATATATCAATATTTTTATGTCTATAAATTTTCAAAACGGATTTCATTTGTCAAAACTAATCTTAAACTGAACTTGGTGTGTCATAATGAATACAAGAGTAGTCTCTTAGTATTTGGGTAACTACCAATTGGTGAGCAATAATAGTTACTCCTTGATACTGTACCTGTTCTGAGTCGTCCTGGTAGTGTCCCTGCCTCACGCGGGCGTGTAACGCTCTCAGTTCGTTGTCGTAGTCGGTCCACTCAGGCACGATGCGCATCGCTGCTGACAACTTGGCCTCCTTCGTCATGGGATTGTTGCACTAAAACGATAATATTATTATATAGCTACCATTTTAAAATTTAAAATTTTGAAACGGAAACGTAAGATTATTAGTGGTAATATTTAAGATTTAATAAATAGTATTTTCAACATATTATCTACTTCCTTCTAGCCCTCTTCCAATTACTGCGTATCATCTAAATATTTTTACAACTATGTATTTATAGACAATCCATTATTTTAAACTATTTAACTTAAGGCTACATTGTTTTAAAATTTTATTATCGATATATGTATAACAAGGTGCAAAAAGGCCTTAAGTGAAATATATAGCCTTCACTAAAAAGAGCCGTAGATCAATTTATATAATATCATATGTAATAAATTCAATTAACAATTCATGTTTATGTGGAAACTTTTATATGTTAGGTTTATCAGTGATATAAACAAAGATATATCATGTACATTAAAACTTTTTTCACATATCACTTATTAATATTTTTAAACGTTAATCTTACCAAATCAATGGTCTTAGCGTATTTCTTGGATTCATTATCGCACCAGGTCTCACACCACAACCACTCCTGAGGCAGAGACTTTATAGCTACCTGGTGGATCATATTGTTGGGAAGATCTTGATCTGTTTAAAAAACACTAGAATTACTCATACTATAATGTATATTTTTTTTATTATACTAATTAATAATAGAAAAAGTCCTAAAGTAAAGAAAATGAAAGTCCATGTTACTCCTTATTACATTTGCTATCTGCTCGCCTAAAGATCTCGAAAAAATCGGTCAAGCTGTTTCAAGGATCCAAACCACATAGACAAACAGACAAATAATTTTAAGTGTAGGTATATTATACGTACCCTGTATATTACTCTAGAAAATTTTGCGCAGTTTTATTTACTTGTATATATAAAGTACTAAGCTATACCTAGATTAGACAAGCTGTTAGGGTCCTGGCTGAGCGCTTGGTACTGTCCCCTCAGTCGGTCACCGGCCGCGATACGTCTGAACCGCTTGAGGTCCACCACATACAGGGCACTGATGTGATAACTACGACCTTGGAGATGATTCCGCCAGTAGCCTTGCTTCCAGAACCTACGATATACAGGTATTTAATTGAATATCACACACAGCTAGCACATATAACTCACAATTGGTAGTTGCTTACGTCATTTAACACAATAGGTTTGTTGAATCGTGGATTAATTTTATATAGTCCTCTTAAAGCTTAATATATGTGGTATTCGCGGGCTTCTTTTAAAGATTTCTTTGATAATATTATAATACTAGTTTAATGGTTTTATGTACAAACCTAAATCCTTCCATTTCTTTTCTACTGTCACAGAACGGTGTATATCCATAAGGAGCTCCGCCTAGATCCAAGTCTACTAGTTCTTTTAGATCAGCTCGAACAATCTGTTACACATTAAATATATCAAAGTTTTAATCTCATAATAATCATCTCATATCATCACATGAGAAAATTATTGAATAATTTTATAGTATATTTTTCATTCCTCATGAAATATATTATGTAGATTGTAGATCATATTTTTTTTAAACATTGTAGATCATATTTTTTTTTTTAACATATTTTTAAATGATAATCATCAAAAATAAGGTTCAATAAATTGTTAAATACATATATTGGGTTTAATTTAAAGTTGCAGTATATTTACTAAACTTTTAAGCATTTGAAATAATTTAATAAGAACTATACATAAATGATATTACTATTATAACTTTAAAATAATGTACTATAAATGAATGAATACAGCCAAAAATATCTATTCACCTGATCAGCATCAACGAAGATTATCTTCTTGACGTCCAACGGGAATAGCACGTCGAGGAACAGTATCTTGTACCCCCAGATGGTCCGCTGTCTGTCACGCTGCCTCTGCAGCCAACGAGGCCACTGGTACTGTACTAACTCATACTGGAACCCGTACTCTTGAGCCATGTATGGAAGGATGTCCTAGAAGACACATACAATAATAGGTTAATTAGTACAAATATATTAATTCTAAATCAGCGGAAACATGTATTTATTATTACCGAAAAGTGACTGTGTCTTGCATTCAAACTGAACTTTATAAGAATTCTATTGAAGTGAAGTAACAAAAGGTTTAATTTGTAGCCTAAATAATACACATAATTATAGGCTACGTGATTTTTTTATGTTATAACACACATCTTAATTTATAAATTGTATTGTTATAAATACGTTATATTTGAAAGACTAAGTATTTTAACAATGATTGTATTGTTACATATACTTGGAGATTACCTTAAGTGAAGGACTAAGATAGTTCTTTAAGAACCAAAACTTCACTGGTGACTTAGTGTTCTTTAGTACAGACAGCATCATAATACGTAGAAAACGTTCATACAAATGTCCGGAAGCCACTGAGAACACGTTGATAGTCTCATCTTGTGCTTCTTGTTCTTCGCCACCTCCGAAGGAACTAAAACCAGAGACGATAAATCTTTAATTACATATAACAGAAGAGCATTATTTTGTATACTGACAAACCATTTAACACCTTACTCACCTTGCAATAGAATTCCATATCCCGCCAGCATTCTTTTCATCATTTTCAGCTAAAAGATCAAGGTGTTGTTTATCCGCCTTTTTAGTGACTCTCAGTTTAATAACTTGACTCCGGAATGAACTCATCAGGACCTGGATGTCTTTACTGCCGGCTGGAGTGTCAGTGTTTTCGTGCCTGAAAATACATGTTCATTTCTAATACACATATATTAGGTACTAATAATGAATTCTTTAATTGCCTTGTCTCATTATAATGTTATACTATTCATTAATTTTTAGTACAATTGTACAATGTCCTCGTAGGTAATATTTTATGGTAACAAAACAGGAGATGTGAGTTTCTGTCAGTTGGTCTGGTTATTTTATCTTAGATCTCATTAAAAAATTAGTTGTTGAATTACTGTTGAAGCTCCTCTCCCTGCAACGATATGGACCCGACACCCGCACGATAAATCCATGGAATACTGATAGGTTAATCTATTATTATCCGTATTATTGCAAATGATGATCTCACCCGACAATCTCGTATATATCGTCAGAGCGTCCAGGTCTGAGCCGCAGCGTCCAAGCGCCAGGGTTGGCCTTCAGCTGGAAGTACCCGAGGTTGGCCATAACGATGGTGTCCACTGTGTCTGGTCGGTGTCTCGTGCCCAACACTAGTTGTAACCCGCGAGGAGGCGTGCCCAAAGACGTGTCCCACGCGTGACCTTCCACAAGCAGGTACTCTAACTCGAACTCACTATAATATAAAATTTGTTTTTTATTATGCTAGTAATAACTATTAAATTAATGCTTAATCAACGCTCAGTTAATTATAATATTATTTAAGAAGAGTTAAGTACATTGAGAGAGAAAACTAAAACTTCCTTTATTATTGTTATAATATTTAAATTAAAAGTATTATTTATTATGTGCTAACCTGTGAACCAGCGATTCGACATCGGCAAGTCGAATATTATCCAAGTCGTATACAGATTTCACGCATTCGACCAGCCAATTGGGCGGCGTGCGCAGCTCCAGCGATAGAAGAGGAGCGTGCGGTAAGCGGGAGAAACGCGCGATCGCACCGCCCGTCTGCGCACCCGCACTATTGAATTGTAGCTCCGGCTCCAACACGTAGCGATAAAAACTGGAATAGAAGATGGATTAGCGACATGCTGTATAGTGAAAGCAGGTTTACGAAATGGTATTAGATTATAATTTTTTATACATGTCCTCAGTTTTGTTCCACTTTGTATTTCCGATTCAATTAAAAAAAAACGAAATAATATAAGGGACTAGTTTTTGCCCGCGACTTCGTCCGCGTTAATTTCGTCATTAGTAATATTATACTGTATATGTAGAGCTGACCGGGCGAACTCTATTCCGTGTTAAAAAACCAGGTATTGGTATTTATTAAAATTTTCCTGTTTCAATCGAACAAAACTATTAGTTAGTTGTCAAATCTTATTTCAAAAAAAACATTTGTACGGGAAATAGAAAAGGGCTGTTTTTAGGGTTTTCCCGGAAATGAATAATTTTTTTTCATCTTTTAAACCTTCCCTGAACCTCCACGAACATTTCAAGACTAAGATAAGATAAATTCGTTCAGCCGTTCTCGAGTTTAAGTGAGACTAAGGAACAGCAATTCATTTTTATATATATAGATTATTTGGGAACTTATTCGTAGAATCAAAATCACAATTTAAAAAATGTTAAAGTGTTTATATTAATAATTTAAAAAAACTAATAAGGAATAAAATAAGTGGATAAGAATTAGTTAAAAATAATTTTGAATGTACCTCTTAAGCGGCATGTCAGAATTCTTGTCCTGTGGGTTGAGGAACAATTGTAAGCGACAGTTGACAACGCGACGCAACACTAACAGCAGGGGAGCGAGACGCTGAGCCGCCGTCGACGCGGGGTCCACCACCGCTACTATCTGTTATACATTATTAGTATTATAATTATAACAAACAATTACCAGGAATACATAAAAATTTAATTGACCAGGATTACAAAAAGTAAATAATATATCATAATTTTGGTTGTTAAAAGTATATTTAAATTGATAAGCACCATCTGTCCTTTAAATCCAAATAAACATAATGTTTTGCGGGTTGGATAGAGTAGAAGCGGAAAACGTATATCAGATATAAAGAAGGAAAGGTCACCAATTAATATAGTTCGACTTTTTAGATACAAGCCAATACATATTTTACATTTATTTGCTTTAGATTGACTATATGACAATATCGTGTAGCCTTTTATAACATTACATCACAATATTGTATAGTGTTTTGATAACTAAAAGATAGAGTTATAAAAATTAATAACAAACAATTTTATTATATACTAACTTCAACGGCCGCCTCATCTTCATACAAAGGAGGTAGTTCTATAACTGAATGATCCGTTCGTAAGCCAGTGGGTAAGGGCGTGCGCACACGGGGACTACGCGAAGCTAGCACTGATATAACCTTCAAATAGTTATCTGTGCTTATCTCCGTGACATCATCTAAAAAAATAATATAATTTGAACATATAATATACATTTAATACATTTTTGCATAAACCAAGTAGCAAGCCCTGAGATAGAACAGATTTCACTCACCGTCATCATCCAAAACATTATTCGACAGCTTCTTGTTCTGATGTAACATTTCGGATAGTTTGTCTCCATATACTTGATTACTGTACCTGAAATACAAAAAAAAATCATTACAGTGCATAAGAATGAAACAAAATATAAATTATATATCCCGAGGTTTCGGTTACTTTGCAGCAATCGTAATCACGCTGCCCGTGATGGGCAAATCAACGCGTAGTAATCCGTAAATGTTAGTTTCATTGAAATAAATACTCGCGAAAATATTATATCTCATTATTAAACAAAATTCTGTAGAGTATATCCTCAACCCACCTCTCAAGCAGTGCGAAGTCTTCTAATGAGAAGCTCTCTCCTTTATTGAAAGGTCCTATAACTCTGGCGTTGTGTATGACGGCTCGCTCTGAGCTACGCAGTTTCAAACTCCGAGCACACAACACGCGGGACGCTTTCAACACCCACTCGTACTTATTCAACGCCGGTACTAACTCAGGCTGTAAAGGATATAATAACTTTATTAATATGTCAGGATAGTGCTTGACTGTCATTCCGTCCATTGGTAAGTGGAATTAAAGTCTTAGGTAACGAAAACACTCAGGAATAGGATATTCACTCCAGCCTTAAAGACACCCAAAAAAATTACTATAGTAAAGTCGAAGATATGAAAGTTTATGTTGATGAATGTTATGTGGTATGGAAATGATATTATTTCTTTTGAATGTACAACATGATTTCGAATTATGACTTTTGAATTTATAGCGTGTTTTAAGGTATTTATCATACAAGTTATTAAATATTAGAAAGGACTTAGCAATTATTTTAATATTATGAATGAAAACAACTAAATCTTACCAGAATTTCACAATCTTTTCTCTCATGACATCCTTCGTCCTCTAACAGTTGAACTACATATTTGGTAGCCTCTGCGGGTTCCAAACTAGTGAGAGCGGCCAGAACTACTTTATTAAACGATTGATCCTCGCCGGATGAACCATCAACATTAGGTATAAATGCAACGCGAATTCCACCCGATTCCCTCTGAAATTATTGAAAAATACATAATAGACAATAGAACAACTTAAAGATTATTATTGTAGTGAAAAATTATATTAAATTATGTATGGAATTATTCAGTATTTTTTCTTGGAACCAACCATAAATGTGAGAGCATTTCTTAACAATTCTCTAGATTCCTTCTGATTGAGATCTCCCGCTATCCAAAGAGTTTGTGTTATCTTCTCAGACTTCCCGGGTTTTATGAAATATTTAAAGATAGGTAAAGCCGTTGCTAGTGCGTCGCGTCCTAAAACATAATAGTGACATTGTAGAAAACAGATAATTATATAATGAAGGCATTTTAAGGTTTAAATACTGTACCAGTTAAATGTAAGAGGCGATGAATTTTGTCTTCGGAAAATAAGTCTCTTGATGATGATACACCAGATAAGTCTAAGTATTGAGACGGTTCAGATGCGAGCACTCGACGATTTAACCTGAGAAAATAATAGAACAAAATAAGTCGCAAATATACAGATAATATAAGTACATTGATGTAGGCCAGGGCTGCCAAACCCAATCTTTTTTTATATTTTTTGTTTAAAAACATCAATGAGCAAATTATTTTTATCGCGATGAAAATCAATTTTTTTAAAGGGTATGTTCGATCACGTCGCACACATCATTTGTTGGACCACCTCAAATACGTAGACGAAATAATCGTCGAATTCGAGCAGCGTTTTGCAGATTTTCAAAAAATTGAGAGTGATATAGCACTCTTCACTAATCCATTAACGATTGCAGTTGAAAGTGTGAAGATTGATTATCAACTAGAACTGTGTGATCTTCAATCAGACCCCTTTTACAAGGGCAGAACAGAAACAGGGATAGATTTTTTTAAGCTCCTCGCTGAACGTTTTCCGAAACTGGCGAATATTGCGCAAAAAATGGGCTCGATGATGGTCAGTACCTACCTTTGTGAGAGAGCATATTCAACAATGAAGCAAATTAAATCGAAATACAGGTCTTTAATGACAGATACTTTACTTAAACATGCACTGCGCCTAGCTACTACTAATATTGAGGTTTATATTGACAATATTATAAAAGACAAATTAATGGAAAAGCAGTTCATATAATTACGATATTATTATTACGAGCATTTTATTTTTATAGGTAAATATTTTGCGGCCCACCAATGTATTTAATCAATTTTATTGGCCTTCAGTCCCATCTAGTTTGGACACCCCTGATGTAGGCAATCGATGTATGTACATCTAATCCACATACCTAGACACAATATGCGGCTGCTTCATGAGATACTCTACGGCGTCGTCGGAGTCCGCGAGGTTCCCTCTGAACACAGCTCGCTGTAGTCGCGCCGTGTGTCGTGACAGGGCCGTTACTAGCGCTTCCTCCAACAGTTCAACCGATGACAAAGCACCAGAACCCTCATCGTACAGAGGGACGCCATTCACTATCACCTAGAATTAAGTATATACATATATATTTTATTTAAGGTTGATGAGTTCTATTGCTCTAAATGATACATATACAAGATTCTTAGCATTAAGGGTTTGTCATTTATTTTTATTCTAATGAACACCCCACATTATTAATATATGGCCATAAACTATGCATATTTATTTATTTAAATGTAAAAGAGCTAAAATATTAAAATTAATTAATTAATTAATCACTTTTAGACGTATGTATTATAAATTATGTTTTACTTACTTGAGGGAATTTATTATTTCCAAGCTTCGACACGAACTCCTCAGCCAGTTGGTGTCCAAAGTTGAATTCAGATTCCTCTGAAATAATTTCATCGAGATTTGCGCTCGAGCTGGCATACTTTTTCAGATACTTTTTAATATGATCAACACTCAGAGCATCTTCTTGAAGAGAATTGAGAACCTATTAAATAATAAATAAAATGAAATTATTCATATCATAAGCTTTGTATGTACAAAAAAAGTAACTACAAAAGCAAACCTGTGTAAGGAAATAGAAGGCTTCCTTGTTAGAATTCCTCTCCTGTGCCACATAGTTGAAGGCGCTTCTTAGTGCAGTGCCAAGAGCGGAGTCTTGTCCCGGTGCCAGTACCAAACCCACTCGTATGGGCGTCGCATGTTTCAGTAATGTCTCACCAAGCTTTAAAGGGGGCGCGGACGACGGTGATGTGGGGTCTATCACTATCACCTGTATTAAAACATTTTATGAATAAAACATCAACATTAGACTTCCTAAAAGTATAGTGCAAAAATTTTGCAAGAGCAATTTATGTACAATGTAATGAATTATCTACAGGGTGACTGGTGAATTACTATCGTTACTTGAGGACGTGATATTTGACAATCATATATGACAAAATAAAAATTAATATAACATAAATATGTATTAATAAACTTCTAAGTAAAGTTAACCAAAAGTTATGTAATTAATTACGCATCGTGTGAACACCCTACAGATTAGGTATACACACGCTCACACATACGCACGCACGCCGCACGCGTCCACACTTGGAACACTTGAAACGTGTCAATACTTTATTTATTTATACGGAAATTTTGTCAAAAATTAAGTGCCTATTTTTTTTACATAATTCGAATGAGAATCATGTACCGAGTAATCTCCTTAAATATTGATAGTAATTCACCAGTCACCCTGTATAAGCGACAGAATATAAATAAATAATGTAGTGTTAGTAATAATATGGATATTTGAATACATACGTAATTATATATATTTCTTCTGAAGTTCCTCAGCATACCAGGATATGTGGGTCGTAGGAGTTCCATGTATGAAGATGGCCATCTTCTGTATCTATCGTCTGTTTCTAGATCATTGAGCCATGTGATGGCCGTGTCACGGATGTCCAAACCATACTCTTCCCAAGTGAAAGACTCACCGAGCTCAAGTGATAGAAGCTTGTTGATAAGCTTCTTGTTCAGACCTAAAAATATAAAATATTTTTTCATAATTAACAATATTTCTCTTGATAAATATGAAATATATTGTAGACTAAGACATAAAACTTTGACACCATAAAATTTAATGCCATACAAAGTAACAAAACCCATTGTTACTACCTATGTGTTTTTTAAAGAACAAGATATAAATAAGATATAAATAAGATATATTTAAAATCATATCTTTGTTTTTTATCTATAATTGAGTAATAGTTATTTATATACCCAAAGCATGCAGAGTGTTCATAGGTCCTATATCTTCTCTGAGCGCTGCTAAGAGGGCCATAAGGTCGACCTCGTCAGCATCATACTGTGCCCCGGATACCAGCAACAAGGGTTCCGCAGGCCGCAGCCCTAGAGATGACGACCAAACGTCTTGATTGTACAGGACTTCATCGCGGAAAGATCGGGGCACATTCACGTGGATCAACGATTTAGTCTATGGAATATAGAATAGACATGATTACAATTTAAAATAAGCAAAATTTTAACATAAAATATTCAAAAACAAAACTATTGAAATTACTTCATAAGCAAATATGACTTGTAAATAATTCATATCTACCTGCATGGGGAAGTTCTGTGCTAGAGATATCAACACTTTAAGAGCCTCATCTCCGCCGGCGTCGTGTGCATCCATCACAGCAGCAGCGGCCTGCATACTCAGAGCCTGCATCTGCCATACTTTAAGGGGCTCTATTTCTTCACTCATTTCAGATAGATGTCTTCGGAAACGCTCGAGAGGTGTGCGAAGTGCCGGGAATAAATTCCTGTTTTCAAATAATTTTATTGTACATGATTAAATTAAATATACTGATGATTAAAAATAAATTCATAGGTAGGTTGCGTGGGAACTGGATGATAACGACTTTTTCATTAAGTATTTTGTTCTTGCAAATTTGATTATTTTAGGAGTATTATTTGTTTATTTTAATTGCATTTTTTAGTATTAATTTTTTTTTTACTTCTGTGAGATTGAATGGTTCTTACTGCCTGGATTTTCCCAGGAACTAAGATCAAATAGTACCATTACTAAAATCATGTACATAACAGCACTTAGCCTATTATAAGACACTTTAATAATTAGTTATACAAAACTTACATTCTATGTCAACTTACAGAATTTAAACTTAATGTTAGGTTTTAAAACCCTATACTATTTGCATATCTATAAATTTCATGTAATAATAAATTTATTCAAAGTAAAGAATTTTATTAAATGTAATTTAAGAATCATGTATTGCAAGTATTTCCTAATATTTAAATTTTCAATTTTCACCATCAATAGTAGGTCGCAGTGCTAAAAGATACAATTTCATTACATAAAAGCTTTACAATGCATAGCTTTCTTCCTTTCTTTTCTCCTCATTCAGCTATTATATTCCTCATATAGCTATTTGTTATTAATGAAAATATATCTTGATTAAAATTGTAAGACACCTCCCATTATATTTGTTATCTTTTTTATCAACAACATTTATTTGTTATGACTTATGTAATAATACTACTACTTACTTTAGTCTTCCGAAATTGAATCCATCTATTTGGTTTTGGGGATCGTTTTCATCTTCTTCTTCCGAGGGTACTCCTGAATCATCTACAGACTCCTTAGGAGTGGTATCATCTTGACTTTTGTATTCTGTACTCTTCAATTGCAATTCAATTCCATATCCAGACAAACGAAGCTTTGGCTTGCCTCTAGACTTTAAAAATAAGACAATATTATATTAATTGTATTTTATACTATGTTGTATAGAGAATCTACCTTCAAAAACTTACTTTTACATTCCATCTGACCACATAGTTAATAACACCTTTATCAGCATAGCCAGATAATATTTTATGTTTGGCCGAAAAGTCAGAATTTCCCAGCTCTCCGTATAAAATAGCTGTGAGGCTCCTGTTGTCACTGCTGGGATATGAGTGATCTAATAGATATGTTTCAATTCTATGCTCCTCCTTAAATAAATGTTTTTAATATATCACATCACATTTAACAGTCTAACAATAAGTAATTATACTAAATCTTTTTTGTTAATTATAAAGCTTAAAAAATACTTACAGGATCAAATTTGTCTGTAGATTTAAGAATGTCCCTAAGGATATCATTATCACAAACTTTTCTTGATGCTATTGCCACAAATGTTTCACAGGGCGATTCTTTTGCACCATTTTGTGTGGCAATCTGATCAAACATGCGGACTGTAGGTGAAGTCAAATGCATGGACAGGGCTAGCTTAGCCATACGGAGCTGTGCCGGAGCTAATAATGTACTAGCTACTCCAATACAAGCATCATAAACTTGTTTATCGGTCTCTGAAAGTAAGAAACATATTTTTAATTAAAATAAACATACCTATTGATGTAAATATTTTTCACATTTTATATCTTACGTACCCAAGGACTCTAAGCTTGATTTAAGTGAAATAATGCCATCAAAATAAGACCAAAATAAATCAGAACTTTCAGCAGACAAATATTCCGCCAGTTCTAGTACAATTGGCGTTGCTTCCCATTTAGCGCTTATAAATGTAGTAACTCCTTTAGACTTTCTTTCCTCTCGTTTCGGTAAGTCACCATTAGCAACAACATTACCAAAGATTGAAATTACTACGGTTAAAATAATACCTAAAATTGTAGCTTTCATTGTTATTAGTTACTTATTAAATATTTAATAGTTTGTTGGAAAAGCGCGCTTTTTATCAAATATTGTCATGCTTCATATGGAAGCATTTATTAATTAAATATTAATATAATCTGGAAAATACTAATATCTACTTAAAGAGAGTTTGGAATCAATTTGATTAAGTTATATTTGAAGCAAAATTAAAGCCAATGACAGACGAACACGGCGCATCTAAAAGTAACGTTCAAGTTACCTATTTATAAAGAGGGATGTTGTTTATAAAGTGTTTTTGTAATAGAGACACCAAAAACCTTTTTAAATTTTTGTACATTATTTAATACCCTATATTAATTAGAATTTTATTATAAATTGATCAAGGTTCACTATATTTAAAAATATAAATTTAGCTTTGTTTAAAGCTATTTCTAGATCGAAGAAAACATTAACAGTTTTGCATGAAATTAAGCAGCAATAAACGAAATGGTAAACAATTTATAATTTAATAATGATTAATTTATTATAATTGCACACGACTACATAATTCATAAAAAGCAGTAATTCAACAACATTAAACTTTTTAAACATAGACCACAAGTAGTAAAATTAAGGATATTTTGTTTTATTAAATCTAATTTAAATTACGTCTTCTCATAAGTACATAAATATAACAACTAGAATAAAATAAAATAAATATGTTATGAAATATAGTCATTACATAGAGAATAATAAAATAATTTAAGAAAAAATACTTTGTCCTGTTTTGTCCAATTACGCCTATTCAAAGAATCTATTTACGTTTATATATTTCGTAAATATGTCAATTCATTATGTTATGCTTATTATATAATCTGTATTATAACAATGTCAACACTCAACATTTCAGAATTCAGATGAACCGATTACAGAAGTGAAGTATTGAATTGTCAATTTTCACTCTTTAATCAGTGAATTTCTATTATTCCTAATAATCTGTTTTTTTCAAATCTTACTAATTAGGTAAGTCTTATAAATTACATAATCTGATAAAATAATAATACTTGAAGCATTTCATATAATAAGATAGAAAAAAAAATCTTGGAATATATATCTACCTTCTATAATTTATATATTTAACAACCGTAATATTATTCCTTTTTACGAAGCATTTTCATCTTATTCAGATTCGACTTGAATGTTTAGTTGGAGATTGAAATTACAGAATGCAATATAGCAACGATGAATCCTATACACGGCTTATAAGCCATAATATGACTGTACCTCAGAGAATCAAGGTAAATTGGACATTTTAATGTTCGATCCCTATACACAATGTAAAATATTTATGTTATACGATCTTTCGCAGGCTACGGGAGAATTTGTGGATGATGATAATACTCCTAATGGACATGTTACAGGATGGGATTATGATAATGAAAAATTTGACATGAAAGTGCCTGAGAGAATACTTGTTATGGGTCAAGATCAACACATGGGTAATTTAAATAATACTTCCAGTACCTTTGACTATTTATACTATTTATGACCTATATCAAGAAATAGGTTTCAACAATACCAAGTAATGATATTGTATTTTGTTGAAGTATTGCATATTGTCTACTGTTCTTTACTTAATAAAAAATGGTTGAGAACTGAGAAGCTTTGCAATCAATGTGTGGTCATTAAGTTGATTAACTTATATTTATTTGAAAAATCTTATTCTTGGTATATAATTTATATTATTCTTTTTACACTATTATTTTAAATATATTTTATATTGAAACAAATGTTTATCAGGAACTAAAGCTCCTCCTAGAGAAATTCAATTAGACAATGCAGTTCTCCCGACTGATCCTGGAATGGTGCGTGTCAGTACACCACCTCGTGTTATAACCTTGGATCAGCATTATTTTCCATCTGCTGATGATTATCCATCGGGAGTACCCAATTCTCCACCAAGAAGCGTGCACACCATTCGTGCTTTGGATGGAGTACAACCGATTGCTTCACACAATGATCATTTCAATGAATCCACCATGACAGAATCCCAAATTGTTTTAAGGTGAGTGAATTATGTTTTGAATATTTTATTTTATTAAATACTAGATGCGCCCTGCGGTGTTACCCGCGGATTTTCGGGATACAAAGTAGCCTATGTGCTATTGCTGAACATCAGCTTCCTGTATACAAAATTTTATCAAAATCGGTTCAGCCGTTTGAGTGTGAAGAAGTAACAAACATACATACACACTCACAAACTTTCGCAATTATAATATTAGTAGAATTTGTTTTCTGTAAGTAATAATTAGACATAATATGTTTAGCTTTATACAGTATTGTGAGGTACAGTTTTGATATATTTCCTGTTTGTTAATTTATTTCCTCTATATATAATTGGCTCTTAATAATATACACTGTGGAGATTGTTGTTTTTTAAAATGAGCATATATTTATCTAATATACAATTTATGTAGAAAAAGATACATCTTTTATAATTTCATTAACTGACAGTTTTTCTTTGTCACTGATTTAGAGACCCAACTCCACCCATGGCTAATGGAGAAGGACTTTCTACATCCGAAGAACTGGTGCATCTGAGAAGGCAAATAATTAAACTTAACAGACGAGTCATGGCCATAGAGGCTGAACAACTTCAAAGACAACAAAAAGAAAAAATTGCTTATGCAATAAGTATTGCTTACTTATTGTTCAAAGTTATGGCATGGTTGAATAGGTCTTAATTTTTACATTAAACAGTTCACTAATAGTAAGGTGAATGTTTAGATTTACTGTTGACTTAATTCAGTGGAAGCTGACCATTGTGTGAATGAAATATATGATGTTATTGTCATTCCCTGTAGAAAATGTTGAAAAGTGAAGTGTTAAATATTCCTAATTTATGAAATCACTTTAGAACTTAGGTACATTCTTTTTATATTATAATGCTATTTGTTGTACAGTGAACTTTGATATGTTGTTGATCTACTATCCCGGTAGGAAGATATTTAAATGGAATGTTAATTCTTTTTCTCTAAACTTAACATAATAGCAGCAGGTGTTTTTTATTTCAATAAACAATACCACAAACTTTTAATTTTTTAATGTTAAAACTTCATGTATATATACATTACAATGTACCATCCACATCATAATTTAAAATTAAGATGAGCTGTGAAATAAAAGTCATTGCAGGGTAACACTGAATATATTGCAAAACTGCATTACTTTAGTAACATCAATGATTAAACAATTAAAAAATTTCAATGTTTCCAGACAGGTCACAAATAGATAAATGTATAGCAAGACATTAAGTTTTAAGAAATACTGTATTCATAAATAAATACAAAATGGATTTGTTTATGTTACTAAAGGTTTTTCTTCATATATAAAAATCACTGAAAACAGTGGACCACCTAGTCTCTGAGCGAGCCATGCATTCTTTACTACAGCCAGTTTGAGTGAATCTACAGCAAGACGGGCATTTAAATTTGTATGTAGAGCTCTCCCCATACCCTCTAATATAATTAAGTCTACTCCACGCATCTTCATTTCAGTGCAAAGATCTACAAACAAAGAAGGAAGTTTTTTTTAATTAATTGTGGAATTATTTACAATTACATAAAATGTTAACATTTTTACTTTTCTTACCTACACTGACTGTTCTAAAGTCAAGGCAAGGGCCTCTTTGTCCATTAGACCTAACAACTAAATCACCAGTAGCCATTGCGGCAGCTAAAACTGGACAAATCTGAGATGCATGTTGAAGTACTTCTTGCAACTCAACATTGGTAACATCATTTAGAGCTGGCCACTCATTAGCACATAATATTACAGATGTGCCTCTTAGTAACAAAGCCCTTACAAATGGTAGTATTCCCAAAACAATATCAACACCACTGTTATCTACAAAAACAGCAGCACAGTGATGAACTGTTGTCTGAAAATGAATGCTTTTTATTTTTTTCATTGTATCAACAGTAAATATATGAGTATGATATAACTGATGTGGCATTCCACTGGCTCATGAAGTTACTGAACAAATTACCTCTAATTTCTCAATCCATTTATCTAAACCATCATATAACCAAGGTCTTTTTTGTATCTTCTGTAGGGCTTCATAGAGCCCACAATTTAAAATGGAAGTAACAGCCTGGGCACCCCAATCAAACATGTTACCTGTGAAATATTAATTAGTACAAAAATAACATACAGCCACATATATCTATAAATGAAGGTTTCCTAAGAAATGAAATAAATTAATAACTTGCCAGCTAAAACACCTCTGCATAATTCGGTCCATCTTTGTCTATTATCAGGTAATGCATCCAACTCTGATAACCTAGCTGACAGACTGGCAAGAGCAGTTTCATTTTCATACTTTTTCTGTTGTTTCCATAGGTCAAAAAATCCCTGAGAACGAAGGCAAGTCTCGTTGACGTCGAGAAGTAATCGTATCGTCAACTGTCCATGAGCTCTAAAATTAAATAATGTATATTGTACCTTTTATATAAATTCATAATTTTAAAAAATCACTACACTCTTTACTAACAGTGGATTAACTCGAAGCTCTTTCAAAGCCTCAACGTAACAAGTTTTAAATTTTAAAGCTCTTATTTCAACAGTCGGATCTTCATTATTAGAAAGAGCAAAATTTACATATTTCTCAACAAGTTTTTCACACGTATTTAGCCAATATTCTCTGGCTTCTTCATCAGCTAATAAGTCCAACGTATCTGGACTATATTTATCTGGCTCGAATAAAATATGTGATAGACCAAAATGTTCCATTGTCTTTTTGAGCCAGGACAAACGTCACTACAACACATATATTAATATTTACTATTGACTTATCCCATTATAATGTTTTATCGATATACTACACCAATCTAACATTTCCTATCTTATCTAAAAACATATTATACTACATTAACACTAAGTCTAGGAAAACTCTTAAGTCTACAATCGCAAAATATCGTAGATGCAAATTATTTGTAATCCTGTCTTATGTATTCTGTGGCAACTAACAATAACATTGAAATTTCGAAGATTCCTAAATTTATAATTGACCGATGATCTAAAAGTTTTGCAGTATTAACCGTATAATAAAATAAAGACAAGTACACAATGAATAATTTTTTAAAATATTGATTTATATCATATCTAAATACAAACATAAATTGTAACAATGGCCGCTTAATTATTAAACCATTTAAGATTTTAATATAATAATAATGTTCACGTAAATCGCAAACAACGTAATAACCATAGAAGTAATTAGAATACTTTGCTTGCCTGTTTTAGAAATTACATACAAACTTGATCTGAAACAATAGTAACAATATCTTGTCATGTTATGAGTTCTATGATATTAACCATAGACAGACCGTTATTCACATTTCGTATTTTATCTGTTTAAATTTTCATTCAGCTTCACTTGTACCTACTCGCTTCGTTTACGTCGTGTTATTGAAAATTTTAGAGATGTTTTTGGATTGGACAGATCAACATTTTTTCAAAAAAGACATTACTATAGAAAATGTGATGTGAATTGCTGTGTATAGTTTAGTGTTGTAAATAGTATTGTTATTTATGTGTTGTGATTGATATAACGAATCAGTGGTACGCCAAGATGGACGAAATGTCTAAGGGCATGTCACAAACAGGAAGCACCCCTGCAACTGACGAAAATGAAGAGATTGACGGTAATTTTTTGAGTATCATTATTACTAGGGATCTATTTATATATTTTATGCGGCAATATAAATTTTTTACATCACAATATTCATGTACTCAAGTAAACTCTTAAAAAAAGCAAGAAGAAATTTTTAAATTTGTAAATAATATTAAAAGCTGTAATAAATATTTGTTTCCATGAAGTATCGCACTAAATAAAATATAAACTTGAAACAATTGATATCAACTCCCAAGTCCTAACGACCATTGGTTGTACGTTAATTTTTAAATATCGTTTTGCGTTATGTAATTTTGTTTAATTTATCGATTTTTGTATATTTAAGAGTAACTTATGAATTTTTAAATTATTGATAAACCTGGCATTTGATTCACTAACTATACATTACTTAAATTATACTGTTGATTTTTGACGATATTACAAGGTTAATAAATTAATACAAATTAATGAGAATATTATTTTATGATTGTTTTCAATAATGAGATGTAGTAGATACAATATTTCTTACAAATTTTTGCTTATATATACAAAAATATGTTTTAATAATACATTTACAGCCCCATACATAAGGAATATTTTTTTATTGTTTATTGCATCTCTGTAAGTTAATTATTAACATTAATAAAATAAAAATATAAATATTTATTTGATGGACCAATTTCTTTTAAACAATAGAATTTTTATTTCAAAAAGAGATGTTATTTTGCTTAAATAAATTAATCAAGGAATCTGCTTCAAGTTTTTAGAGTGTCTTTTATGTTTTTTTTTTTCATTACTTTTTTAATCAAAGGAATTCTTTTATTCTGTCCTGTATGTAGAGAAGCTATTCAATAAAAACTCCAATATAATATCTACTATGATTCATACTACTTTGGAAAATAACATGTAGGTTTTAAATTGAATTAGCCAAAGTTTGAATTTAATTAAGTTATCAAGTATAAATTATTAAAGATTGTTCATAATTTCTATAAATTGAGAAGATCTCTTATCACTGGTTGCTTTTATAATAGGTATCTATGTTATGGTTTGTTTTAAATATTCTAGAAGTAACATTATGTAATAATGTTATCAAAGAATTAAAAAAAAAAAACAACTAATGTGTATTTGGGTATTTGATTCTGAATATTTTTTCAAGGTTTTATGTATAATTAAATCTTTCATATATCTTCTGATCCCCTGTTACTGATTTTTATACAAATCATCCTTTTGTTAATTATAGATTTATTAAAGATTTAACATTACAAATGAAAATGACTGCAAAAATTCAAACAGTGTATTTCTATAGATATTATATGGATTCAAAATATTTGTAACACATTTTAGTTAAATATTCTATATACACTTATTTGATAAGGTTTTTTTTTGTTAAACATATTATCGTTCAACATTATTCCATACCTCTATATCGACTTTTATTGCCCTATCACAACATACAGAGTTTTGACTTATCTTCGCAATAAGATTTTATCTTCTTTTATAATGTATATTTTTAAATTCAGCAGTAAAAAAATGTCAGTCTCAATTTGATATGGATATCAAGAAAAGTAACTGACACATGCATAGCATAGAAACATACAAAATGGCTTGAGTCACTTATTATATATTATAAATATTATATTGAAATCATAATTAATTTTAATTATATGGAAATATATATAGTTTATTGCATAATGTGTTGATATAACATAATTTTTTGTTTCATTGCATACAATCAATAAATTATTTATGCTTGATTCGCCTTCTAATTTTATACACAATAAAAATAAAACTTTAGTCTATGTATGCATCCAAAATCTAGGTTTGATAAAATTATTACTAAGACAATGTGTAGTACATACAAGTGTATATACACCTAATTTTACAGTCAAGGGTATTGAATCAAATTTGTTTCGGAATTGCATGGGTGGTGAGTTTTGTAGATGCCATGTTTGAAATACCATTAAAATAGTCATCGAAACTATTAATAACATTGTAGTGTGTCACTATACACAAAATGTTTATTAGTGTATCTGTGTGTTTGTTTTCGTTATTTTTGATTAAGAAATTTTTATTATTTGTTTTTTAAATGACTCAAGCCATAACATGAGTTCTAAGAAGTTGACAGTTTTTAGTAAAAAATTTATATACCTAACTTACGTAGTTACTATTTTTGAATACAACACTTTTGTAACATACTTTCTTCAATCTCTAGATTAATTAATGGCCTGGCCTTGATTGACACGCACAGCTTTTGCAGATGGCGTAAAGCGTGGTTTTCGGCACGCATGCCAACCATGCTAGCGTTGGTAGAACAACTGCGGTCATACCTCGGTGGAGGATGTGAGTGCATGCATGAGCCGCATGTCCCATGATGCATTCTACCACCATTCATATTGATATAATAACCAATATTTTTACAATAATACTTCTCGTTTGAGCTCCACGCAACTAAAAATTATGTTCATAAATCATAATATACAAAATTTTCCGCACACATGTTGAAGGCTTTTATTTGAATGTTAGTTTCATTACAATATCACAGAAATATTGTCTTACCTTGAGAACATTGTCACAGACGTGTCTTAACTAAGGTATTAACTCTAATAATATTTTCAAACAACGTTCTTTTTTTCGTATTATACTAAAATAGATTTCGTTTTGTTTAATTTCTTACTTACAATGCTAAAAAATGCAAATACCAAAGAGACTGGGTACTGAGCGTTTTAAATTAATAAAGATTTCTTTTCTGAAACTTACAACATGTTTAATGTATTATTGAAGTTGTATGATGTATATATTAATATAAATATATGTCATGTGTCATTTATTCGGAGAGGTATCACAAAAGAAATTTATCTAGAAGTGAGTTTGGTGAGTGCCAAAAGTGGCGGGTGTTCCCTCTGCGGCACGCCGCCCGACTCACTCATGATTCAGCGGCCCTGAACTGTAAATGTGCCGCGGGAAAACGTTCGGAAAGGTCGTCACACACATGCCACATTATTATTATTATTATTTTATAATGTAATTGTCTAACGTTATGTAAATATATGATTGTTTGATCTTGAAATGTCTGCGGTGGTTCCAGAATGTTAGGCACTCGTGATTATTTAAATCAGTTCACTGTTTATTCATATAACATGTATGTATGTGTTGATGTACAGAGTTTGTTTCAAGGAATCATCAATACTTTGCGATACAAAACCGTTTGCTTATTAATTATTTAGGTATTAATGGTCTTTCAGAGACAATTACACTATTGGACAAAAATTCTTATAGCTAAAGTATTTTCCAATATTTTTTGAGTACTATACATTTTTATTATTAGTTTTTATTTATAAATTTAAATTGTATGTACAAAAATACTGTTTATTAATGAAGTGACTTAGACAATAAAAACGACGTTTTCCATATAAGTTAAGTTATATATATTAAAAAAAGTTTGAGAGATATATATAGTTTTAACTTGCAATATTGCACCAAACGAAGTTTGCATCTTCTTGTTTTTGTATGAAAAGTTAATTTGAAAACATTCTGTTTCTCTCCCAATCTGCTCTGACTTAATCAGATAAATCATTTTTATGACCTACGACTTCCTTATGCGAAAATGTAACCTTCTTTAGTATTTTGTACATAAACTTCTTTTTTTAGAGTACATTTTATGATTCCACAGCATTAACGTGTGCGTCATTTGGAGACCTCGTTCTACTCGTAACGCTTTGACTACTTATTTTGCAAACATTTTAACACTTTAATATCTGTATAGAAGTAAGACATACTTAACAGATTGAGGGTCGGGTCGCGCCTTATAATGTATTCATGAATATTACTTTTAAATTAGGTCCAATGCCTATCGTAATTATAATATCTTCCGTCTAACAGCAAACTTCCGGCTGTGCTGTAGGTGATTGACATTGCAATCGATGATGCCTTATTGATGGTTGTCAGGCTCGCCGACGCCGATGGTGTACGTGAACGAATCGTGCTTGGACTGCGAAAGGATACGAGAGGCATGCGAGCGACTCGGCACCGTGGCTGTAGTCCGAAGTCCAGACGCTCTGCCCTCGCTCCAGCAGCCTCCATCCCCCGCAGCTTATCTTGTGACGGCGCCCTTTGACGGCGACCTCTTCGACGCTGCACACAAAGCCAGATACAGGTCAGTATATACTAATTAATACGAATCACTGCCAATACTCTCCTGCCGCTACTAACCTAAAACAGATTCATTTAAATATCCCTTTACTGTTTGCATTAATTATATATGGATTTAATCATTAAACCTTAATTCAAGTAGCGTCTCTATGAACGGTTACGATAACGAATATATCGTCGTATTGAAGTGCTCTTCAGATAAAAGTATAGAAACTAATGGTAATCTACTGTCATACATATGTTATTGTATATGTACATAAAATTTATTGGTAAACATTTTGAAATCTAGGGCTACATTATTTTCTTATTAAAAAGACCAAAGGCATGTTGTTTGGAAAAGAAAAAAAATATCGGTGTCGTTGAGCTGTTTATAATACGATGTAAGGTAGCAAAGTAATTAAGTAACTAGGTCGTCCTGCGTTGAATAATTTAACATTTTAATCTATGGCTACGTTGTAGTGAAAATTAATTGAATTAATTGACACAGAAGTGGATCCTAGAACTATCGTATATATTGATAACAGATCATTTTATAATGATCATATAAAATATACATATAAGCATAATATAGTTCGAGACTTCACCGTATAACTAAATTAAAACGGAAGAAGCCATAGTTAGGTAATAATTTAGTATATTTCATATTAAATAAATTTGACTTTACATAATACATGATTCAAAGCCAAGTTATGAATTCAATAATCATACGTGGAGCGCTTTCTATTACGAATGCCGTTTTAATAATTACTCAATAGTTTTTCATTTACAACTTATATTATATATTACATAATATTATTTTTTATTATGATTACAAATAAAAATTCATATATCCTTTTTGTTACTAACATTCGATGCTCGTCGTAATATGCTGTTTGTACATATTAAATTGAAATTAGGTTTTTCCTATAACTGGGAATGTAACATTTATTATCATTGAGGTTGACATGCGATTTTAGAATGACCTTTCAAAAGAAAAACTACGCATAAAATAAATTAATCCATTTCAATTGAATTATATAATATACTACAAGACCCGGCGAACTTCGTATCGCCCTATAATCAAGAAATATCTGTTACGTTTTTTTATTTATATTTTTGGAGTTTACCTATTAAAGCCATAAACCTCCGTGTTTTGAAGTGCGACAGAATGATTGACATATTAGTTAGTTTTAAATCTAATGTCAAAAACGTTTGTATCAACAACTACTAATAAATTAAAAATCAATTAAGAAAACATTGTCCAGCGGACAAAATTGTGAATCTAAGCCATTTCCAGATCCAGTCGTTTGAGAGAAGTTCAGTGACATACACACTCACAGAAAATTATATGTATATATGATATAAAGATATTCTATTTATTGACCTATTTTTTGTATTATTATATAGTTATTGTGATTTTCAGTTATTTTTATAGATCGATTCTTTTAATTATGTATTCATAAGAAAATTACGCATTTTTTTTATATTATTCTTGGTTTTGTTATAGAATTGTGGTGTTTTTATTTCTCTTGTTGAATCTGTAATGTTTGAAACTGACTTATACTTTTAGGTATATCAAGTAATCTTATTCATATAATGTGATATTATATGAACAAAGTTCAGATCCGTTTTCACAAGAATTGTACTCAAAAAACTTGGTCACAAGTGTATTTTGTCTACAATATGCCACCTAACCTTTATGACCCAAAGTAAGGACAGAAAACTAAGAGAACACAACATTTTTATTCATATACAATATATTTAACAAGTGAAAAGATATTTGCGTATTTTTATTCTATATACATGAGTCCATTAACTTTGACGACTGTGATAAAACTGATCGTAATATGCAATTAAAAAATATTGGCACACCGCACCACGGCCGACTATCGCCGCACGTAATGTTCAATAGTTTTTATATTTATTACATGGAACAAGCTGAACGTTGAACTTTGTATGAAACATTATGTGCAGATTTACGTACGAGATATTTGACATTCTTCTTCAATAATTTTATAGAAAAATATCCTCCTGAAATGTTTAGAAGATTTTTTCTAATTATTTCATACAAGCTTTCCGACCGCAGCGTCGCCGGCGTGGAGTTCGGTTATATCGCGTTTCCAAAAGAACCTTTCAAAAGTCTGGGATAAAAACTATCCTATGTTCTTTCTCAAGGTCAACTCTATCTCTGTACCAAATTTCATTGAAATCAGTTCAGTGGTTTAGGCGTGAAAGCGTAACAGACAGACAGAGTTACTTTCGCATTTATAATATTAGTAGGGACTAAACTGGTATTGAACTACAAATCATTAAAGAGTTGGTTGGGGCTCAAGTTAGTGTAATGTAATATAAATAATTAATCCTTAAAACGCTACCAATGATATGCAAATGCATATGATAAAATGTTTTTATATGAAATGCTTCTTTGAATTATGATATCATGTAGTCATTATTACTGTTAAAGTCTGAGCTTTTGAGTTCGTACAAACTTTATCTTTGTAAGTACATCGGATACCTTCATTGTTCCGTATTATCATAAATACAAATTTAATGTATTTGTATATTGTTTCGAGCGGCCGCCGACGCCGCCGCCGCGACGCTTGTTTGCTTGTCGAAAATTAATTTTGGATATCTACTTATTCCTTAACACTCCTGACTCACAATGTATACTCTGTGTAATATATCATTTACCATGAGGGTTCTATCTATAGAAAGTAACTTAAAAACTATTTAGTACATAAGTTTGGTTTATCAAGTGATACAAAATATATACATATACGTAGTTTAATTTTTAATAAAAAATAATAATATGAATTGAACAATACTAGTTTAATGGTTCAAATAACCTTTTATGAAGTACGTACAGAGAATGATAATACATTTCTATTAGACTGTTATAAATGTGTAATAATATTGTAAACCATTCGTCATATTTACTATGAATTGCGGGAACTTTATTCATTAATAATGTTTTATTAACGAGAATCTTGAAGATTAATGTCTTATCAAATTCATAGAAATTAATACATAATTGTATATAATACTATAGAAATAGGTTTTCCGAAAATCCATATTGATATTTTTAATACCTCAAATGACAACGTGAGTTATTCTTCCATAAGAACGAATACATAAGTCACCTAAGAAATCGACAAAGATTTCATTATTTTGTGGTTGAGCGTAATACGGTAAATAAATTAAATGTTTATTACTTCAATTTTGGTACGATATAATCGTAATGACCTCGCACGGATATTAATTTTATGCGAGTTATTAAACGATTAACAAAATTAAACAATCACCGTGACTTCTGGCGCCAAGACACGCGAACTGTTTAAAACGGCCTCACCCTGAAACGGCTGGGGTTGTTTACACCTTCGAATAATAATAATAATAAAAAAAGTTATCTCGGTGAGTGTGTTTCACGGAAAGATGTAAATAAAGGCCGGGTGTAGGTGTGGGCGGTGAGCGGCTGTGATGCGTGTTCGACTCGGAGCGTTCGTCGTAGCGCGAGGGTCGCCCTTGCGACCGTGCGACTTGCTATTTTCGGCCTTACATTCCTCGCGGCTGTTTTTCGATCTAACGTGAAACGAATTACTCGCGCGCTGTTTAGAGCTTTTGTTTCATTATCGTCGATAGCTTACCTACTGTTGGTGATTAATTTATAGATGAGAATTTATATCAATGATTGTGTTCGGAGCTAGTAATACAGTGTGAGTGTTAAAGGAAGGCCAAACAATGTATCACAGTGCCAATGAATGTAACCGATGTGTCACCAGCGAACGGAACCCACGTCGGACTAGTATCTGATTGAAAACTTTAATGTAACTAGTGCTCACAATTTGAACTGATAGAAATGGGTCCGACTAGGTTACCACCGACCCCTGAAGAGGAAGAACCTCCTCAACATGTTGCCACGGACGCAAAAACGACAGACAAAGATCCAGCTAAATATGAAATGTGAGTTTGAACCATAGAAGTGCACATGCATATTGAGCGATTGAATTCAGTCAACTGCATTCTCATACCAGACATCTCCTCAAATTTATAAAAGATACTTTTCGTTTATATTGAAATTATTGTAGCATAAACATATCTCAGGTCTAGACATTGAGTTTTATTAGTTTTCGGGATACAATATGAACAACGGTTCGGAGAAACGCTGATAAGTTTTCAATGAAATGTTCAAGTCTCATTTGATCACGTACCGAACTGATACAATCATGTGACATGTTTAATAGTAACAGACTTATAAACCTAATTTAATCTGTCAGTTTGCTTACATTACACGTTCCACGGAATTTGAATCGTCAGAACTATTTCTATCGTATATGCTCGCTGTGTTGGTATCCTGTCCAGTTGTGACGCTGTCTACGTCACACGAACACGCTAAAAAGACAGCACTGGCGACAGCTTAGCGGACATTACGGATGCTAAAACTGATCGATAAAACATATATATATTAATGAAGCTGGCAGTGTAATGATAAATATAAAACCTTTTTCATATATATTTAATACATTTTACTATACTATACAATATTATGCTGAATGTTTTCCGGCTATGTCTCTGATAATAATTAAAATATACATCAATGAAAATATCCAACATGATGTCTTTATTCTAAATATAATGCGTTTGGTGTATTTTTAGTTCTTTTGATTTAGAGTTCCATCCTTCCGGTTCTGGCCGGAAATCGTTTGTTAAAGACAAACAAATATATGAATCCGCCGAGTACAGCGTTGGAGTCGTATTCTATTCTTGTTTCCTTTATCCGAGTCACAAGTGGTTCTATGTAATTGGTCGAGAATGATTAATGAGGTAGAATTTATATGTAAACGTTTTAGTGTTCACATTCCATGTGTCTTACTGCTGGCTTTCACTGATTTAAATAAACATATGTTTCGTTAACTCTCTAGTGTAGCATTCTTCAGTTAAAAGTGATTGTAATATTTTAATAATATTATGGGTAATTATTCTATGAAGTATATTTTGCTAAAGTATGACGAATCCAATGTTGTTCTACAAATTATGTAAATAGTCTTTAACGAGTAAAGTTATTTCATAGAAAAGACTAAATTTATTTAAAAAATAAATAAATTCGACAGCAAAAATACATTAATTAAAATCACAAACCTTAAAATGTAATGAAAAAAAGTAATTACATCTATTTAATTTTTGTAAACAATTTTTTTTTTGGAGTCAATACCTTTTCAACGAACTTTCAAAAATGGACGCGTAATCGCAGAAAACTCTCGGTTGTGTCTAAGAAATGAGTTGGGTGTTGAGATGTCAGGAAATAGAGTAAAGTGAGATACGTATTTCTTATCAGAAATAAAAAACTTTTCCTTTACATTTATGCCGTCGGTAATTATGAAGCTTGTAATTTGTAAATAGAATTTGGCACTTCATTTATCTGTTAAGAAATATTTCTTGGCAGTTTTTATTAACCTTTACTATAATGTTCTGGTGCAGAACAGATCATTGTGCATAGTTTTTTTTAAATATACTTACCTAAATATATATTTTTTCTGTATAAAGTACAATTGTCTCTATCGATAAAGATTTTTTCCTAAACTTAAACAGCTTAGACTTAATAGTTATATATTGATAATATTGTGTTTGTTTGTATGTGCAGGGTACTGGGTCCAACGGCGGTGCTACAGCTTGCTGAGCGAGATGAGCCCTCGCCGGCCAACACGCGGCCGCTATACTCGCTTGCGATGCGAGGGGCTGTTATATGCTTCTCGGGATTTCGACAAAAAGATGAACTCGTTAGTAAAACAAACATTATCATGTATTTATAGATGTATAAGTAGCATATTAAATGTCCATTCCATTAATTTTCCAGACGTACCTGATAACGTTGATACATTATATGGGCGGTTCTATACGTAAAGACATGTCTGGTAAAGTGACGCACCTCATAGCAGCTTCGGCCACTGGTGACAAGTATCGTTATGCGTCCGCCTTCGGGCTGCCGGTGTTGGCGAGGTCGTGGGTGGACGCCTGCTGGGAGAGGCGAGACAACCCCGCCTGCATCGCCACCGATGAGGCCTTCATTGTAAGAATTAAATTAATTTGGCACTCGTCTAATGTTTTGGATATAGTTAATACTTTCGTTGAGCGGAAATGATGTTAAAGAATAACAATTTCGTCTTGTAGAAAGAACACAAGCTGAGGGTATTCGCGGGTGCTCGTGTATGTTTCGTCGGTTTCCCTGAGGACGAGACACAGCATATGGCGGAGGTGCTCGCCAGTAACGGTGGTACAACCTGCGCCCTCGACCACCCAGACTGTACACACGTTGTGAGTAACTATCATCGTTATAAATATAACGAACATAATTATTATGCCTCTCCAAGAGACTATCTTACGGTCCATATAATTTTATTTCATTAGGGTTATAGGGGGACTTCTATTAGTTTGACAAACTACATATAACTTCCAGGCTAACAAATAGTCAATGAGTATAATGAAGATAAACATCATACCATATTTTTATTTGTAAACGTTTATCCGGAGAGCGTTTACCTCAAAATTATTTACATTCCATTTTATTTATACACTACATGGCACATTACTCACTATTCGGTACGATATGAAAACAGCATGCACCTAGTTATACTTTAGAACCCAAACCACGTGTAGTTTAGATATACTTAGTTCTGTAGACCTTACATGTTGGGTAGTTGTCCTTAGTATTATTTATTTACAGCTTCTTAAGTAGAGGTGTAGAAGAACATTGATACAAACGTTATTTGTTAATCAATTCACATGCAAATATCGAACAAACCAATACCGTATGTTTATGAAATATTTCCTTTTCCTTCATTACGTAAGTGTTATTTTCATACAGAACGTAATTGTATAATATGTCTAGTACAAAACTGCAAAACACCGCGTGTAGCCACATCCCTTCCGCACAACGCGAAGTCAACCCATTTGCCTTTGAAATATTTTTTTTCACCAGCTATACACGGCTTCCATCATTGCTTCAGATCTGTTTAATGACTATTTCATGTCAGAGCTTATTTATATTGATAAACATTCCACTGAGTCATAACATTAGTATACGGTATTGTACTGTTTGTTTACATTTGTCATTTCACAGCCACATTTTGTTCTGTAACGTATTTTTCATTTGCTTTTATATTCACGTTGTAACCCGCTTTGATGAATGGTTGTAGGTGTATAGTATCATTCCCTTCACACTTTATATTCTTTTTATTATCTATTATTAAGACATTATAGAAAAATCTTTTACAGAATAAAAAAGCAAATTACAATAAATGTTCGTCGTTCAAATAACAAATGTTAGAATACCCGCTTCTCTGTGTCTAACAAATTTCTATCACAATAGTTAAAAAAACCGTTGTGCATGTCTGTATATGGAATGGCTTCATGACATCATTGCGTGGTGTGTTTCACACATGTTTCAGGTAATGGCCAATGGGGAGACTTTCGGTCGTTCGCTTGTCCTATCACCTCACCTCAACACTCCCAATAATTCCACAAAGCCTTCCCGCTCTCCACCGAACCGTTCCCAAACCACTCCAAAGAGCTCACTCTACCGTAGGCTATCGGCACGACTCTCGGGCCGCCGCGCTAGTACGAACGAACCCAACGAAGAAAATACTCGAGACTATAGAGAAAAGAGCTTACAAGATATGAGAGACAGTATTAGAAACAGTATTAGTGATAGGAAGGATAGATCTCACTCTGAAGATATCAGTATTCATAACGTAGAGAAATCATATTTAGATGATATGTGTCCCAACATCCATGATAAGAGTAGTTGCCACGTCGAACTGCGTAAGCACAAGAGTAGCGATAAAGAAAATAAATATGTATCCCAAATAATACAAAGCAGTGGAAAAAATAATAGTAAAGATAAAAGAGAAGTGTTCAGAAATAAGTCTATCAACGTTTTTAACATGGTAGATTGTCTAACAGAGACGGGCTCTCTGAGATCATCTCTGACGAAGAGTCTCTGTGATCTGGATCCTAAAGACGATCCCGGCTTTGCCTTACCAGCCTCAGGCAATAAGGAACTACAGCAGTCCAATACTACAATATCCTCTGGTAAAAAAAGGAGTAGAAACTCTACTGATTCCAATTTCCAAATAAGCATTATTGACGGCAATAACCTGTCTCCAGACAAATGTGAAGACGTAAATTGGAAGTCTATAAAAAGGTTGAAGATTAAAGATTCATTCAAATTTAAAACGAGACCCACAATATTCAAAAAGACTAAAAAAGAATCAGTGTCGAAAGCATCTGGTGATATCACTGTAGAGCCCGTGAGTCCGGAGAGCATGAAGCCAACAGATCCGGCTGGGGAATTCGTTGCCTCTACATCATCTCCTATTCGAGAATACGATAATGCTTCCGTATCTTCACTAAACATAAGCAAACAATCTGGATTTTTCGATATATCCTTCGCCTCTATAAGAAGCTCCAAAACCGTAAAGTCCGCATCGAAATTACGAAGAAGCGTGAAATCGTTTACAGCTTCCTTCAGAAGCGAAAGAAAAAAGAAATATGAAAAAAGAGCTGAAAGGAACACAGTGGAAGTAGATCCCAGTCACCTGCCGCCCGAGCTCAAAAACGTTTCAACACCAAAGAGAGATCTCGACGACATACACTTCGATATATCTCCTGTGCAAGTAGACACAGTGGACAGCACAGACATGAGAACGCCGGTGACAAACAACCAGGACGTAGACGAGCTGGACGATTCTAGTGTGTTTAAAACGCCGCATAGCGTCTGGCTCCGGGCTCACCGGCACTCCCCTCTCGGGGGCCCGGAGCCCAGCTCGCGCGGCGGCCCCGTCCCCCGCCCCTCCCCCGCGCCGTCTCCGCGCCGCGCCGAGCCTCGCCCCGAGACGACCCCCACTCGAGACGCTCGCGCCTTGTCTCAATGCCATGGACTATCGCTGCCGGTACTAACCCCATTTAATTACACTACTAAATTATTAGATTAAGCTTGTCGTGCCATAGACATTACAAAGGTTCGTCGTTATGCAAAAGATATTTTTATAGCCTCGGAGGTGTCTGTTCTCTTCGATGGTTCTTCGCTGTTATGCTTGCATGTTACATCGAATGTGTAGGTGCTTACAAACCGTGCACAGGAAGGTCCTAAGATATCATGTATTGAGTGTAGGCTGTCATATATATAGGACATTTAGCCATTAGCTCGTTCTGAATCGTGCGGAGTCGTTACTCATAATATTTTTGTATAGGTGGTGGACGAGCATAATACAGTATTAGCACCAGAATGTTCCCCGCGAGTTCACGTCGTCAAGGCAGAGTGGTTCTGGGCGTCGGTACAAAACGAAGAAGCTCAAGATGAGAGGGAATATCTTTTCAAAGACGTAAGTATTTTTGACTTTTGATACGAGAAATGATATCATATAATAGAATCTACAATTGCACAATATCCTTAGTACTTAGAAGAGGCGTCTGCACGATGGTCGACGATGGGTGTCGCGGGTAGTGGGAGTAGTGGTACGTGTGGCACGTGTACGACCACGGCGTCTTCAGGGGAGGAGGCGGGTCCAGTGGCCAGCGGCACGCCGGCAGCGCTGCAACGTCTCCGTAAACGGAAACTGCGAGGAGGCGACGCTGCGCTACATAAACGACGTTCCTCGGTCGGGGACGCGGTGCTGCTCAGCCTGTCCGGGAACCTACTGGACTGTACGACCTCTCCTGACGGGAAACAGCTGCTCGAAGGTATGCAACCGTCTATACTCTATACTCTAACATTTTATATTGTTTTATGATGACGATAAACTTTCTTACAGAATCAGAAGTACCCGATAATGTGGTGCGAAAATTAATGTCACCCCGGCAACAAGTCTTCATGGAATTGCTTCAAACGGAATCAAATTACGTGGGAATTTTACACACTATAGTTAACGTGAGTTGGTACCATGAACTAACATTTACATTTATTATTTTTTTAAGACTGAAAACTAAATACCGTTTCTTTTTTCTCAGATGTTTAAACAACCTTTAGAAGAAATGGCCGAAGAGGACTGTAGTAATGGGAAAAATCAGTCACTGCTCAATAATACAGAACTTAAAATTATCTTTGGAAATTTACCCCCTATTTATGAATTACACCAGTAAGTAAAATACGTTCATAATAAGAAATCTTTCTTTATCAGATTATCCATAATGTAAAGTAATTATAATTGGTTGATAACTAATAAATGATGCATTTAAAATCAGACGGATGTTGGAAGACCTTCGTTCAGCGCAGGCCAACTGGAGTGAGGAGGTGAGCATCGGTCGCCTCGTGAGGAGGTACACACCCGACATGGTAAAGGCTTACCCTCCGTTCGTCAACTTCTTCGAGAACACTAAAGAGATGCTGCAACAATGCGATCGTGAGAACCCAAGGTATATTTACTTACCGTTACTACATATAAGACACATCCTTATATGAAATTTAATATTATTTTCATGCTTTTACCGTTCTAGATTTCATGCATTCCTGAAAATCTGTCAGACGAAACCTGAATGCGGTCGACAGAGTTTGCAGGAACTATTAATACGGCCAGTGCAGCGGTTACCGAGCATAAGTCTACTGTTGGACGGTAAGAAAACAACACCCTGTATATATGAGAACAAAATACATATAACTATAGGCATATATTATTGTTGTAGATATTCTGAAGCACACTCACAAGAGTAATCCGGACCACGCGGCGCTAGTGTCGGCGCTAGCGGGGCTGAGAGAGGTGATGTCGCACATTAACGAGGACAAGCGGAAGACGGAGGGACAGTTACAGATGTTCGACATTTATAACGATATCGACCAGTGCCCGGTACGACGAGTGTTATTACTTTATATCAGGGGTGTCCAAACTTGATTGGACCCAGGGCTAATAAAAATAACTAAATACATTGGGACGCAATACAGTGGGACGCAAAATATTTACAAAGATTCCGGTAATAATAATACCGTTATTATTACCAGTATTTGCTCATTAATGCATTTAAACAAATAAGATAAAATATATTCTACGGGCCACATTAGTCCCAAACTCGGGCCGCACGCGGCTCGCGGGCCACGATTTGGGCAGCCCTGATTTATATATACGTCATATACCTTAAAACCGTTTCTGAGTTATCTATATGTAAAAGTATTTTGGTATCACATGCAAATAAAGTAAAATTGTTTATTTCATGTAAGGAATATATCTAAAGAAATTTTACATTTACTGTCTTTATCAACGACGAGAGCGCCGTAAACAGTCGTGTTCTAAACAAACGTAATATATACAGGGTGACTGGTGAATTACTATCGATACTTGAGGACGTGATATTTAACGATCATATATGACAAAATAAAAATTAATATAACATAAATATTAATAAACTTCTAAGTAAAGTTAACCAAAAGTTATGTAATTAATTACGCATCGTGTGAGCACCCTACAGATTAGGTATACACACACACACACACACACACGCGCGGCGCGGGATCGTATTGTATCAGCACGCCGCCGCACGCGTCCACACTAGGAGCTTTTGGAACGTGTCCACACTTTATTTATTTATACGGAAATTTGGTCAAAAATTAAGTACCTATTTTTTTTTACATAATTCGAATGAGAATCATGTACCGAGTATTCTCCTTAAATATTGATAGTAATTCACCAGTCACCCTGTATAAATAAGCGTAATATATATAAATAAGTACCGTTATGACAACATGACTTTTAAAAGTATATAGATAGTCAAATAATTTTCAGGGTTTCAGTATTAAATTTACTTGAGACAGTAACACCTAATACATTTGTATGAATGTGCTCATTGCTAGTGTCTATATTGATCTATAATCTTTCTCCAGGCTCACCTCGTGTCGTCTCATCGTTCGTTCGTGTCTCGCTGTGAGGTCGTTGAACTGTCAAAGGAACTCTCAGGTCGAGGGGACCATCTTGTGCTCTTCCTCTTCACAGACACGATGGAAGTGTGCAAAAAACGATCTAAGGTAAGAACTGTGACAAATTAACAAAAAATAACACTGGAACGTCTTATTCTTTGGTAGAATGTCTGTGTATACAATTTAATTTAGTAACTGTCCAAAGATTTAATATAATATCAACGTTATCT